>JARHVA010000831.1:1225000-1520000 GCA_037957365.1 Torreya grandis
GCCATTGAGAGAAGGATGGAAAGTAAACTTCGATACCAACAAGAGGGTACTTATCCAAGAATGCTTGAAGTAAATTGAAATTGATATGGACCCCTTTAAGATAAGGGTAAATTTATGTTTAACACCCTTAGGGTCTTAAGACTTATATTAGGCATAGATTGACTACACCAAACCATGTAACACTTGATTGTTCTCAAAAAAAGATGCAATGCATTGATGAGAATGAAAAACTTATTAAAATTCAAGGTCTTCAAGGGCCAAAAATGAAGAAAATTCTATTAATCCTGTAATTAAAGAAGGCTATTTGAAAATGGTGTAAGCTCTATTTAGTCCAATTACAGGAACTTTCCATGAGGAAGAATCATCTTGTTCATATTTATCTATCTTATACAAATTTGTGGATATTTTTCCTAAAAAATTGTCTAATTTTCCACCAAAATGGGATTTCATATTCTCTATTGAGATTATACCAGAGGCTACCCCTACATCAAACATGGAAAACCTCAGGGTTCACCTTAGAGATTTGTTCGAACCCAACTATAAAGGTAAGGGAAAGGACATTAAAGGCCAAAGCAACAATGCCAAACAAAACATTGAGTATGAAAGTTTATTCACCCAAATAGATATGAATCTAAAAAATATGAAGGCATATTGGGAAGATGTATTTGAGAGTCTAGAGTAATCTAGTTCGTATGATGTTTTGGGGTTGTTTTTAAGTTGTTTTGTAGTTGTTCTATTATATTTTCTCTATTTTTTTAATGATGGGTTGTACTTGCCTTTTGTTCCTTTTGGTGTTGATGTACTTCTAAGGTTTGGAGACCCTAGGTCAAAAAAAATCCCCCTTTTAACCTTAATAAAAAAACATCTTATTCATAGTGTTATCCTTCAATCATTTTTGCACAAATAAACTTCGTATTTTCCTACAAATT
Organism: Torreya grandis; assembly: GCA_037957365.1. Taxonomy (NCBI): domain Eukaryota; kingdom Viridiplantae; phylum Streptophyta; class Pinopsida; order Cupressales; family Taxaceae; genus Torreya; species Torreya grandis. The sequence continues at coordinate 1,225,930 of JARHVA010000831.1, forward strand.
TCTTATGATAAATACTATATACATGAGTATTCATCTAGTTTTGTAAATGCTATTTCAAGATTATATATATTAATTTTTGACGTCACCCTACTCTTATGATGCTGGAAAAATAAAGTTCCACTCAACATTCTATCTAGAATTAAATAAGAAATATAGTTTATTTATTTATTTTTTAGATTATACTCATTGTATCCCACTTATATTATTTATTATTTTATAAAATCTGCACTATTATGGATCATTACATTTTTATATACAAATGTTACACACTAAAATTTAGTAATTTATGATAAGAGTGGTTTATATACTTTAATGGCTTAATGATTACATACAGAATTCCATGATAATCATTATCATCAATACCACTTTGGATTTATAACACAACTCGGCTATTGGTGCAATTTGGCCCAAACCACCATATAAAAATTTGAGGCAAAAAATAAAGTTTCATCAAACATTCGATCATGCATTTAAAGAGGAATATAATGAATATTCCATTTACTATTTCTCAACAACTAAGTATATAGGAATTTCCAACATAGATCATGCTCTGTATATATTTTATTTTTAAAACACAACATGGGTTGGCTGAGTGATATGACCTGTTATTTATTTTAAATGATACGTAAGCTAAAAATATTCAACACAAACTTAATAGCATTCAATGCAGGATAAAATAAGACATTGCTCAAATAGAAAATATAACTCAGACATTATCAGATAAATTAAAGCACTTCTCATCATTTAATAAGACTCAACAATTTATTTTAATACTTGGTGCTTTTATTTGTGCTCATCATTCAACATAAGATACTTAGTGTTCTATTAAAAGGTCAAGTATTTTAATTAAAACTCAACATTTAAATGATCTCTAATACATCATTACAGTTATATACATAACTTAGCATTTCAATTCAAATCACTTGGAATTTATATTAGTTACATAATGTGAAGTGGTTTTACAGAGTTGTAAAGAGACTCGATGACTCCAATGGTTCCTGCCCTACACTCACATGGATTCCCTAATGGGATATGGGAGTGTAAGTGGAAGTATTTCCCATTACCATTCCAATGAGGATTTCTTGAGAACAATATATGTGAGTACCTCTGCTCAGATATTCAAAACACAGTGAATCCATATTTATACACAGTGTAATTAATTTGTTGCTATATAATATATTTTATTCAGCAAGTGATTAAAATAAGGTGTTGCTCATCATTTATGACACTACATAAGCTAAATAAGTCACTAGGGTATAATAAGGAATACACATGTTTAACATAATGAAAATGTTGTCTTAATATAATTAAACTCAATATTAATAAGATGCATACTTATTATATGTTAAATGTAGACCATTTTTATAGTTTGAGATGCAACCAAATATAATATGACACAGGCAATAAAAAGTGAGAATCTTGAATATATAAAATGCAATCTTATTATTATAAGACCTAGCCAATAGAGGTGGAACACAGGGTTTTAAAATAATATGCCAGCTATTAAGATAATATGCAAACTCAAAGGAAAGGATTTGAAGTCTAAAAGGAGTATGATGCAGGTACTTATACTTAGATCTTATACCTAATTTGGATGCTACCAAAATAAGACATTTCAGCTAAAAGTAAGATGCTTCCCTTACAGACATAATCAACATGCTGCCCAATAATAATATATTTATTTAATCTCTTTTATATTCTATATGACACATAGGAATGTAAATTACAATACCTATCTCTTTAAAAGTAATTACCTGTTCGAGAAGATATACCTTTCTTCTTATTTTGTTGCTCTCCATGTAAACACCGAAAATACACACACTATGATTCTAAATGTTTTAATTCCCCTTGACCACCCCTGGACCCCCTTGGGACCAATTGAGCCTTTTGACCCCTATTCAAACCTAACCCAAGTCAGTTTGATTAAATTGGCTTAACTCTAACTTTTACCCAATTTGACCCTTCACCCTCAATCGCTGACGGTTAGGGTCCACCTCTTTAACCACCAACATGAAAACTCAATCACCTTGATTTTCTAAAAATAACTCATCTAAATCTAGTTTTGAATCATTACATGCATGAGTTAAAATTAGGAGGCCTAGTTCACATTTTATTGCAACTCTCTTGCCTTGCCTATAAGAAGAGAGGAAAAAAGAGGTGAAAATCATCTACAATTATTATCAAGAGCTTGTGCATAAAGAATTATCTTTTTGTAGGTAAATCATCATCAATGATCCAATGAACCAACTATTATGTTGGAGAGCCAACTTAGCATCACATCTTTGCCAAAGTGCCAAGAACTGTTACTCTATTGGAATCACATCAGACTCCATCAATGAGTCCATTACCTCAATCAATCACCTGATCATCTTTTTACAAGATAAGTACTTGATTTCTAGTTTTTAGTTACTTTATTTGCCTTTTGTACTCAACCTAACACCAACCCTTCTCTCAAAATCCCACTTTATGATCCTCTTAATCAACCTTTTTATCAACCCAAATCTACACATAGTAACCATCAATGGTTGTCTCATCATCGATAGTCTATCCAACCACCACCAGTCACCTTGACCACTGATAGTCACCCTAACCACTGATGGTCAGCCCAATCACCGATGATCACAGTGGTAGTAAATTCCAACAAGCTATTTTCACCTACCTACCCCCAACCAAATTTGATTTTTGCAACCCCACCTATTCATAGACCCCTCCTTGATTTTCTAAAGTAGACCCCAATCACCTAGCACTATTATTAATTAACTAATCACTATTTTTAATTATTCATAGTCTATTTTTTAGCAAGCATTTCTTGTGTTCAATTTTAGTACCCTTTGATGATTGATGCAAGTACTTTCTATTCTATTTATAAACTTAATTATTTAAAATGTGTGGATTGACAGCCTCCAAGGAAGATCTTGCTTTTGAGATTTAGCTATCACTAGGTAATCCACTCAACTATCTATCTAACAAACAAATTTGATTTAGTGATTTCTTATCTATGGGTCATCCTCCTAAGCCAAATAATAGTTCTTCATAATCATCTAATCTAACATGTGCACAATCAAATAGGTTTTTCAACCATATTTGTATTTAGTTTCTTCTTTTCCCTTCTTGAAATAATAATCAATAAATTCATTGAAACATTCTGGAATGCCTGGTGGGAACTTGAGTCTTTACTTTGGGTTTCCTTTCTTTGCATATGTATGCTCTTTTCTCTATCTATGCTCATTAATGAAATTGAAATCTTTTATGGGTTTAAAATTAATTTCACCCATTGCTTACATCTAATTTTTGCTCATTTTGAATTAAGGCACATTAATTTTACCATAGCATCACTTTTATTGCACACACTAAGCCAAACCACTTTCATCAGTTAAACATAAAACAAACTTGAGACAAGGCCTGACTAGGATTATATCACCTAGCAATAACCTTACCCTTTCTTGATGATCCTACTTGGAGGTTGTTGTCCCCCAAAAATATCACTCATTTTTGAGACAATATTTGAACTATTTTGGTTCCTCAGACCAAAATAATCTCTGCCCTTCTTGAAATTTGTTCTAAGCATTCAAATTCCTCATTTTTCAAGTTTCTCTTAAATCTAAAGACTTTGCAAGCTTGAATCTATGGACTCTACAGGCTTGAATCTATAGACTCTACAAGCTTAAATTTATGGACTCTGCAAGAAGAAAATCTACAGACTCTGCAGGCCAATTTCAATAGACTTCATAGGTTGATTTCTACGGACTATGCAGGAAAGAAGCAAGCTCTCAACACTTAGGTGATTTCAAAGTTGGTTCAATGACAAGGCTCAACCAAAAGAGTTTATTAGCAAGATTCTAAGCAAGGATTAAACTGATTGAACTGATGAACCATTGAACCACTTTGGTCCAAAGGTTCAATGGGTTCAAGGTTCAAAGGTTCAATATTAGCAACAAGAGTTCAACCGCTTCAAGGTTCAAGGTTCAATAGGTTCAAAGGCTTCTACAGGCAAGTTCAATCAAAAGAGAAAGTTTTTAACACTTGAATCATTGAACTATTGAACCATTGAAACACTTTGGTTCAAAGGTTCAACGAGTTTAAGGTTCAATGGTTCAATAACCAAATGGTTCAATGCGTTTGGCTCAAAAATATCAAAAGGACTTAACCAAATAAAAAGAATGAACCAATTGAACCGATGAACCATTGAACCACTTTGGTTCAAAGGTTCAATGGGTAAAAGGTTCAAAATTCAATGGGTTTAACAAGGCTTGTTTCAAAGAATCTTGGTTCAAGCGGTCAAAGGGAATGAACCATTGAACCGTTGAACCAAAGTTGGTTCAATCGGTAGGTTCAAGGGGTTGCCTCAAAGCCAAAGGATCAAATAACCCTTATAGAGGGAAAAAAGGGGGAAAATGGACCAATTCAAAGGCCAAAAGAGCAAAGGGATTTCCTTCAAAAAAGTTCCCTCGGCAAAAGTAACAAAGAGACAATTCCTTCAGGGAAATTGTCCAAAAGAATTCCTTCAAATTTTTTCCTCCAAAAGAAAGAAAAGACTGAAAAACAAAGCAAAGCCCAGTGAAAAGACTAAGGCAAGAAACAAATTCTTTCAGACTTCTGTCTGAAGGAATTCTTTTGGACAAAAAGTTTGAAAAAATTTAGGGAAGCTGCAGGAGGAAAGCCCGAAAGAATTTCTGAAGGCCAAAGACAAAGCAGCCAAAACAATTCTTGCAGACTTTTTGTCTATGGGAAAATATCTACAGAAAAAGTCCACGGGAAAGCTCTGAAGGAATCTGAAGACAAAAGGCTATCGAAGGACCCTGAAGGGTAGGTGCCCTTGTGGGGGACTCTCAGCTGCCAAATTAAAGGACACTTTCCCAAAGCTGAAGGGTCACCTTCCTTTCAAGAGGATGCAAAACAAGAAATCCAAAGGAAGCAAGTATCAGAAAAGGCTGAATCAAGAGAAAGATGAAGAAAGTCCAAGGGATGATGTGCCTGAAGACATCAAAGTCAAGAACAATGAACTAGCTATTGGAAATTCAAACATAGTGACGGGTGTGTCAACGTCAATTTCAAGGTTCGTAAAATATTTTTTGACTTTGAAAAGCCTTAAAGAAGAGCCAAAGAACTTAGTGACCTACCAAAAGAAGCTCGAAGGCCATCTAAAGACTACTTGAAGGGTAGATACCCTTACAGGGGGTTCTTCCTGACCCAAAATAGACCAGAATGCATTCAAAGGCTTTAGGGCCAAGGCCAAAAGGAAGAACTGCTGAAAGGAGTGTAAAGAGTAGGAATGACCAGAAACATTCACACATCAAATATGTTTCTAGAAGTAGACTGCTAGGTGGATATTAAAAGATGCAAACTTTCAATAGCGTGACCTGTTTTTATGCATTAAGAAAAGCAAATGGGTAAATGCCCCTAAATTCTAGCATGTCTTCTTAACAAAATTCAATGCAACATGATGTGTTACTATTCCCAAGTCCTTCTTGAAGAGGCTATATAAGGGACTCTCTTGTTATTGTGGTGAGGGCTCTCCGATTATCAGAAACAAAACTCTGCCAAAAATTAAAAGGCATTATTGAGACTTTGAGCTCAGATTGTTGATCATATTCTGTTATTGGAATAAGAAAGCAAGTGACTTTTTAGACTTTGTGATGTGATATCTTTGTTGTTGGGGAAACTATTCTTATGTCTTTTTCCTTAATATATTTTTTGTTCCTTTAATTTAATAAGAAGAATTAGTGAAAGTAGTCAGGAAGGTGTCCTGAAGCCAACTGTGGAGAGACTTTGTGCCCCCACAATTGCCTTTAGTGTGTTTTCTTTTTATTTCTATGTAAAGGACCTTAAGATGACTTTGTGCCCTCATTGTCCTTTGTATCTCACTCTTAGGAAATTTAGGTGGAGACTTTGTGCTACATCTCAATTTGCTAGTTACTACGTCCTTGGTTACATTTTGCAATTACTACCAGGAGTATTCTTATGGTTTGCTGAATAGTACTTTTGAAAGAAGAGGAGTGCTTTCTATCATTTCCCTTAAAATATTTTCTTTTATTTACATGCATCATCTCTGAAGAAAGAGAGATGGATGGTTTTTTCTACCCTTGAGTATTATTTTTTGTTTATATATATATATATATATATATATATATATATATATATATATATATATATATATATATATATATATATAGGGAACCTCCCCTTGATGAGAGGAGAGATTAGTCCCATTTTGATGTGGTAAACCTACACATTTGGATGACCAATCTTCCTACTTTGGATGATCATACCTATTTTTTTATCAGTACGCTAATCAACAAAATATTCAACCAACAGTTTTTGGCAACTCTGTTGGGGATATAGTTATGTGCATTCTAAAACCTCCAGTTTTAGATGAAATCAGTCTCTACCATTATCCATTATAGACTCCATTCTATTTCTATGTTTTACCCATTATTATCATAACCTTACCATTCACCTCCACACTAATCAGGAAAGAATGCGTAGTTTAAAGCCTCATGCTTCAAACTAAAGCAAGGTCAATTCTTTTCCATTTTTGTTTCATAATCTGGCAGATTCAAGGTATACATGAAGCCAAAGGGCTAAAGGTATTATTGACCCTATTTTCAAGTTGGTACATCAAATTAATTTTGATCTATTTCCTTCAGCATCTCACCTCCAACGAACGAAGAACTTTCCTCCTACTAAAGTCAGATTTCCATTGCCAAACGAAGTATCCACTTCTGTAGTTGATAAAGCTTTGCCAATAATTACCCCTCTAAGATTTGTTATTCCTCCTTTTCATAGTCATATAATGGTAGTTCAAGGCCTCTGGGGTAATTCTTTTGGTCCTCTCAATCTTACTCCACCTCTACATGAGCTTCCATGCAGTTCAAGGAAGAATTTTCCCAAATTCTATGGTGATGGGAAAGTTCATTCTGATGAACACATTGCAGCCTTCAGCATAGCCTGTGGCATAATTGGAGTAGAATTTGAAGATGTAGCAGTCAGAATATTTGTAGAAACATTACAAGGTGCTACTGTAGACTAATTTTATCATTTACAGGCTTGGTCAATAATTGATTGGAATACCCTTAAAGCTAAGTTTGAAGCCAGATTCAAATCTACAAAAGATGCACATGCCCTTCTGGCTCAACTTACACAGATGAAGAAAGAACCTCATGAACCAATGAGGGACTTCATAGCCAAGTTTGAAAAAATAAGGAACATAATTCCTCTAATTGCTCAACCTACAGCTGAGAATCTCAAATGCTTCTTCATTAATTCTCAGTTACTTGACTTAAGTTTTCTTTTGAGACATGCTGGTCAAATAGATCTTACTATAGCTCAACATTTGGCCACTGAAGTAGAAGATGATCTTATCTTAGCAGGGAAGATAAAAAGAGATCCAAATAAAATTAGACCCTCATCATCTTCTGAATATTCATCTACAGGCACCACAGATCCAATGGTGCAAAAGTTGGCAAATGAGTTGCTTGCTCTCAAAAAGCAAATGGTGTAAGGAATGTCTTCTGCTCCTTCATACAGAGATATGCCAAGAAGGACATTTACAAATCAGTCATATAAGGGCAATGCTGCCAGGAATCAAGGGCAACAAAATCATCTTCCTCCCCCACAAGGGAAACTTACCCTGGAAGCTCCTCCAACCAATTCAACAATGGGATATCTTGAAGTAGAATCAAAAGTCTCTTTTTAGCCTGAATTGAATCAAGAAAATGACGTTGATCTCCTTGTATAAAATCAATAAGAATCAGTTGGCGACTCCCAGATTGGTTTTTTAAACTACCAGGATGAACCCAAAAGCAAAGGAGAAGCTTTTGATGGATCATATGTAGTTTTTACTAGGTTTAAGAACCAATCAGTCTAGCAAGCTGATAAAAGTAAGATAGAAGAGCAACCTCAACCAACAATTACAATTGCTAAGCGTGGAACCACTCTGCCTTTCTAGTCAAAGGATCTGGTGATCACCCAAAAGACAAGTACATCAATTTCACCTTCACCTTCTACTTCAATTTCACAAACCAGCCCTCCTCCCATCCCTCCTAAAACTTAGAAGGTTGAAATACCTTCCTCTATACCTAGCTCAATTTAGCTATTTGACATAATCGATCATGTCAAAAAGACAAAAATACAAATGTCTAAATTTGAATATTTGCAGTCCAATCCTGATCAATTGGATAAGTTGGTCCAATGTGTCAAGAACCAAACCATCCCTACAGGACAAAAAGTTAAAAAGGTAACTCCTGATTCCCCAAAGAACATGCTTATTTTGAATAATCTTTTCATTACTCCTCCAACTGCCCTTGGGAAAATAGAACCTTTCTATGTTTCCCTATTAATAAATAGTCACAAATTAAGTAATTATATTATAGACTCAGGCGCATTTGAAAATGTCATGCCTGCTAAAGTAGTTGAATCTCTTGGCCTCGCACTAACCAAGACATTTGGGAGACGTTTCTCCATGGAAAACAAGCAAGTACCATTGCTAGGGCAAATTAAATATGCCCAAGTTACATTTGTAGCCTTTCCAGATAAGAGAATCAAGATGATTGTCTTGGTGGCTGAAATCCCAGCATCTTATGGCATTTTGCTTAGACAAAATTTCTACAAGGACATGGGAGGAGAACTAAGCATGGAGCTGTCTGAGGCAAGAAACCTTGTCAAAGGCGTAATGAAGAGATTGCTCCTTGAAAAGGAGGTGAAATACGTGGTTACCCAAACATCAGCCCTTGAAGCTCAAATTCTTTTTGAATCCTCAGTATGGGTAACTACTTTTTATCTACAGATGAAGTGCATGAAACATCTGATAAAATTCTTGAAAGTGTCAACCCAAAAATCAATTGAACTAGAATAGTAGAAGAACTAGTAGGTTACAATACAAATGAAGAAGGATCCTCTCTCTCTAGTGAAGGAAAGTCTAAAGAAAAATTAGTATCTGATGAGGTATGGACTCTGGAATTTGATGGCATCTGCTCCTCTATTGGTTCAAGAGCTAGGGTTGTGTTGATATCTCCTTAAGGAGATATGTTTCCTTCATCTTACAAATTACAATTTAGCAACACTAACAATACAACTGAATATGAATCTCTATTTTTTGGATTGAATGCTACTCAAGACAAAGGCATCAAGTTTCTTCATGCCAAAGGGGATGCTGAATTAGTGGTTTTTCAAGTGAGAAACTTATACCAAACCAAGAATGAAAGATTATGCCATTATCACAACCTGGTTTGATACCAAATTTAAAGCTTTGATGCTTTCAACATTTCTACCATACCTAGGGAATCTAATGACAGAGTTGATGCACTTGCTATTTTAGAAACTCTTTCAGTTCCTCACTTAGATTTCAAAGAAGAGAGGTATACTATTGAGATAGTCTATAGACCAAGTGTTCCTGACAATGCTGATCATTGGCAAGTATTCAATGATGATCATCAAATCATTACCTTCTTGAAATAAAAATACAATTTTGAACAGCTACGTTTTGAAGGCAGTGAACCTCATAAGTATGAATCAGCGTTTGAATCTAGTTCAAATATAAATGAAGAATTCTTACAGCTGAAAGGAAATAAAATTCCCAAAGGCCTGGTTTCTCTTGAGAAACTATTTGACAAACATGATAGATTCATCAAACAACAACAAATAGATTCAAGTTTCTCTCAGGGATTCGATCAAGTAAATCTGACTTCTAAAGAAAATCCCAAGATGGCTAACATTGGTAAGCATTGCATCGTTAAAGAAAGATTCAAGTTCACCACTTTACTCTATCAATACATGGATGTCTTAGCATATTCTTATGATGACCTGCAATTTTTTAGACCTGATAAAATCCACCATGACATTCCTCTCAAGGCTGACTCAATGCCCTATAAGCAAAAATCCAGATAATACAATCTAAAAATATCAGGTACTATTCTGTTTGAGATACAAAAAATATTAAATGCTAGAATCATCTTCTCAATCCATCATTCCACATAGATTGCAAACATAGTGCCTGTAAAGAAGAAGAGTGGCAAAATTCACATTTGTGTAGATTTCAGGAATCTGAATCAGTCATCTTTGAAAGATAATTACCCTTTGCCAATCATGGATCAAGTGCTTCAAATGGTGACAAGTTTAGAAATGTTATTAATGCTAGATGGCTTCTCAGGATATAATCAAGTTGAGGTTGGTGAAGCAGACCAACACAAGACTACATTCACCACACCTTGGGGTACATTTGCATATAGAAGAATGCCTTTTGGCTTGATAAATGTTGGTGCCACCTTTTAGAGAGAAATAGACCTAGCTTTCAAAGATGAGATAGGTAAATTCATAGTGGTATACCTTGATGACTTAACGATATTTTCAAAGTGCCGTTCTGATCATGTACGCCACTTGCAACAAGTGCTAGAGCATTGCCGCCAGAATGGTATTTCCTTGAACCCCAAGAAGTCTATTTTTAGAGTAACAAAGGGGAAACTCCTTGGACACATTATGTCTAAAAAAGGCATAAAGATTGACTCAGACAGAGTCAAGTCTATTCAAGAGCTTAATTTGCCTATAAGTAAAAATGTTGTTCACTCTTTCTTCAAAAAGGTGAATTTATTACAGAGGTTCATCTCCAAATTTGCTGAGAAGACTAGACACATTATGAATATGATGAAAGGGAAGACCACCTTCATCTGGACTAAAGAAGGCAAGTCAGCATTTCAGGATATCAAAACTTCCATTGCCCATGCCCCTACCTTGGTTTGTCCACATTACAACAAAGATTTCATCATATACAGCTATGCTTCTGAACACATGCTTTCAATAATTCTTGTTCAATAGGACAAGGAAGGTATGGAATCTCTTATTTCTTTCATGAGTTACCCTCTCAAAACCCATGAGATGAAGTATTCAAATGTAGAGAAGCATGCTTATGTAGTGGTGAAAGCAATCAAACTTTTCCGCTTCTATATCCTGAATTCACACACTACTACCTTAATTTATGACACCATAGTCAAGTCCATATTAACTCAGTAGGAGTTTGGCACAAAAAGAGGCAATTAGATTGCAAAGATCCAAGATTTCAATCTAGACATCAGGCCAACAAAGCTGGTCAGGGGAAAAGGCCTATGCCAATTAATTGTTGACAACAAGCCAAAAGATACACAACATGTAGAAGCTGAAGTGGAAGATACACCAACAATCCTTTTTGTCTCCACTACCAATGAGTGGTATTCAGGTATTGCCCATTTCTTTATTTATGGTGAATGTTCTGCTAATTTGTCTTATAAAAAAAGGAGGACTATCAAGTTAAAAGCTACCAATTTTGTCCTTTGGGACAATGGCTTGTACAAGAGAAGCATAGATGGAGTATTCCTTCGCTGTGTAGACAAAGAGCAACAAAACCAACTTTGAAATATTTCCATAATCTAGTATGTGGAGGACATTTTTTTGCTCCTATAACTGCTCACAAGATTTTGCGAGCCAGGTATTACTGGCCAACTCTTTTCCAAGATGCATATAAGTGGGTGATAAAATGTGAACTCTGCCAGCAATTTGTTGGAAGACCCAAGTTAGCTGCCCTGCCTCTCACGCCAGTGATCATAGAAGAACCTTTTCAGCAATGGGGGATTGATTTTATTGGGACTATAAACCCATCTTCAAGTGCTGGACATGATTATGTCATTATAACAACTGAATATTTCACCAAATGGATAGAAGCAATCCCAACTAAACATGCTACTTCAGAAGCTGTATGCAATTTCCTCAAGGAAAATATCATTTCTAGGTTTGGAGTTCCAACCAAAATTGTTACTGACAATTCAGCTTGTTTCACCTCCCAGGAGATTACACAATTCTATTTTCATTATGGAATTACACTCTCCCATTCTTTTGATTATTTTCCACAAGGGAATGGACAAACTGAATCAAGCAATAAGAACCTGGTAACTATCATCAAAAAGCTAGCAGATGACAATTAAAGGACATGACATAAAGAATTGGTTGATGCTCTATGGGTAGACAAAATCACACCAAAGAGGGCAATTGGTATGTCTCATTTTCAACTTCTTTATGGTATCAATGCTAAAATACCAATCACCTTAGAATTGCCAGCCTTGAAATTGGCAAAGGCAATTGAAGATCAAACATATGAAAGCTCTCTTGATAACAGAATCATGTGCCTGACTGAGCTAGATGAATAGAGAACCATGGTGGTGGACCGAATTGATGCTCATCAAAGTCTGGTAAGAAACTCTTTGACCAGAAGGCCAAAAATTGTGATTTTCAGATTGGGGATCAAGTCTTGATGTGGGACAAAAGGAGAGAACCAAAAGGGATGCATGGAAAGTTTGACTCCTTTTAGAGAGGCCCATTTATAATTCATAACACAATGGTGAAAATAGATTTCTCTGAAATATCAAGATGGCACACTCTTTTCTCTGCCTCAAAATGGGCAACATCTAAAACAATTCAACTCTTGAAGTATCAGATCATTGCATCTGTACATATGTATATTTGTATAGTTTTTAATTCTATTTTATTTTGTTTGCTTCCATTTTTGATGCCTTCCATTTCTGGGTAACATGACTCCATAGCCCAATGGTACACATGAAGACACTGGAGATTCTAGATTCTACTCCCTTCAATTCTTTTTTACAATTGATAAAAGTTCCCCAACTGGATCCAGCTGTTGTCCCCTAAAAATATCACTCATTTTTGGAACAACATTTGAACTATTTTGGTTCCTCAGACCAAAATAATCTCTGCCCTTCTTGAAATTTGTTCTAAGCATTCAAATTCTTCATATTTCAAGCTTCTCTTAAATCTATGGACTCTGCAGGCTTGAATCTACGGACTTTGCAGGCTTAAATCTATAGACTCTGTATGAAGAAAATATATGGACTCTACAGGCCAAGTTCAACGGACTTCACAGGTTGATTTCTATGGACTATGTAGGAAAGAAGCAATCTCTCAACACTTAGGTGATTTCAAATTTGGTTCAACCAAAAGAGTTCATCGGCAAGCTTCTAAGCAAGGATTGAACCGATTAAACTGATGAACCATTGAACCACTTTGGTTCAAAGGTTCAACATGTTTAAGGTTCAAGGTTCAAAGGTTCAACATCAACAACAAGAGTTCAACCTCTTCAAGGTTCAATAGGTTCAAAGGCTTCTATAGGCAGGTTCAATCAAAAGAACAAGTTTCTAATGCTTGAATCATTGAACCGTTGAACCATTGAACCACTTTGGTTAAAAGGTTAAACGAGTTCAAGGTTCAATGGTTTAACAGGTTCAACAACCAAATGGTTCAATGCGTTTGGTTCAAAAATATCAAAAGGACTTAAATAAATAAAAAGAATGAATTGATTAAACTGATGAACCATTGAACCACTTTGGTTCAAAGGTTCAATAGGTTCAAAGTTCAAGGTTTAACGGGTTCAACAAGGCTGTTTCAAAGAATCTTGGTTCAAGCAATCAAAGGGAATGAACCATTGAACCATTGAACCAAAGTTGGTTCAATTGATTGGTTCAATTAGTAGGTTCAAGGGGTTTCCCAAAGCCAAAGAATCAAACAACCCTTGTGGAGGGCAGAAAGGGGGCAAATGGACCAATTCAAAGGCCAGAAGAGCAAAGGGATTTCCTTCAAAAAAGTTCCCTTGGCAAAAGTAACAAAGAGATAATTCCTTCGGGGAAACTGTCTGAAAGAATTCCTTCAAATTTTTTCCTCCAAAAGAAAGAAAAGACCAAAAAACAAAGCAAAGCCTGGCAGAAAGACTAAGGCAAGAAATGAATTCTTTCAGATTTCTATCCAAAGGAATTCCTTTGGATAAAAAGTCTAAAGAAATTTGGGGAAGCTACAGGAGGAAAGCTCAAAAGAATTTCCAAAGGCCAAAGACAAAGCAGCCAAAATAATTCTTGCAGACTTTTTGTCCACGAGAAAATATCCTTGGAAAAAGTCTGAGGGAAAGCTCTGAATGACTCTGAAGACAAAAGGCCACCGAAGGACCCCAAAGGGCAGGTGCCCTTGCGTAGGACTCTCAACTGCCAAATTAAAGGACACTTTCCCAAAGCTGAAGGGTCACCTTCCCTTCAAGAGGATGCAAAATAAGAAATTTGAAGGAAGCAAGTAGCAGAAAAGGCCAAATCAAGAGAAAGCTGAAGAAAGTCCAAGGGGTGACGCACCCGAAGACATCAAAATCAAGAACAATGAACTAGTCATTGGAAATTCAAATGTAGTGACGGGTGTGCGAATGTCAATTCCAAGGTTTGTAAAATAGCCATTGATTTTGAAAAGCCTTAAAGAAGAGCCAAATAACTTAGCGACCTACCAAAATAAGCTTGAAGGCCATTCGAAGACCACTCGAAGGGAAGATACCCTTATGGGGGGCTCTTCCCAACCCAAAACGGACCTAAATGCACTCAAAGGCTTTAAGGCCAAGGCCAAAAGGAAGAACTACTGAAAGGAGTGTAAAGAGCAGGAATGACCAAAAACATTCGCACATCATATATGTTTCTAGAAGTAAACCGTCAGGTGGATATTGAAAGATGCAAACTTTCAATAGCATGACCTGTTTCTCTACATTGAGAAAAGCAAATGGGTAAATTCCCCTAAATTCTAGCATGTCTTCTTAACAAAATTCAATGCAACATGATGTGTTACTATTCCCAAGTCCTTCTTGAAGAGGCTATATAAGGGACTCTCTTGTTATTTTGGTGAGGGCTCTCTGATTATCACAAACAAAACTCTACCAAAAATTGAAAGGCATTACTGAGACTTTGAGCTCAGATTGTTGATCATATTCTATTATTGGAATAAGAAAGCAAGTGACTTTTTAGACTTTGTGCTGTGATATCTTTGTTGTTGGGGAAACTATTCTTATGTATTTTTCCTTAATATATTTTTTGTTCCTTTAATTCAATAAGCAAAATTAGTGAAACTAGTCAGGAAGGTGTCTTGAAGCCAATTATGGAGAGACTTTGTGCCCCCACAATTGCCTTTAGTGTGTTTTCTATTTGTTTCTGTGTAAAGGACCTTGGGATGACTTTGTGCCCTCATTGTCCTTCGTATCTCGCTCTTGGGCAATTCAGGTGGAGATTTTGTGCTACATCTCAATTTACTAGTTACTACGTCCTTGGTTACATTTTGCAATTACTACTAGGAGTATTCTTGTGGTTTGTTGAATAGTAGTTTTGAAAGAAGAGGAGTGCTTTCTGTCATTTCCCTTGAGATTTTTCCTTTGATTTGCATGCATCATCTCTTAAGAAAGAGATATGGATGGTTTGTTCTACCCTTGAGTATTATATTTTTTTTTTATATATATATATATATATATATATATATATAGGGAACCTTCCCTTGATGAGAGGAGAGATTAGTCCCCTTTTGATGTGGTAAAGCTACACATTTGGATGACCAATCTTCCTACTTTGGATGATCAGACCTATTTTTTTTATCAGTATGCTGATCGATAAAATATTCAACCAACAGAGGTCATTACCAAGGGGAGAACCAATTCATCTCTCTAGTTGAGTATAAACTCTAGAAATCAATATATCTTAGCTAAGCACTAGACACCTTTGTCACTACAGTGTGTGAGGTGAGGGGATAGGCCCCAATACTAAGCCATGTATTGATTCCCAATATAGATATTTTTTGAACACCTGAACAACCTAAAACCAACCATAGATTGCCTCTATAGTATCTGATCTATAAGCTAACTTCTATCACACATTCTCATAACTTAAGGCATAAGCTAAAAGTAAGATTAAAATTAACCACATGATTTTAATGTACTCTAGTGTGTGTTGGATTTCCTTGACCATTTTCTTGCTTTCTCTCTATTTGAGTTGTAAGATTCTTTATGTTGTCTTCTTATCTTACTTTCATGGTTCTTAAATGCCAATAATGAAGGGACTTAGCAAGTCAAGACCCATCTATAGATTATTGAGTCTCCTCCACCTCTTCATCCATGGAATATATCTTAGATGCTAAGAGTTCTTCTTGTCATTCCAATGCTTCTAGTGTGCCTTGAGTAGTTCCCTAAGGTGACCTAGACTTTGTTGATTTTTTGGATAATAACCCAGTAACCTTACAATATTACCTTAATGTAGTATCTCACCATACACCCATTTTAGCACCAGCTATCAATCCACCCTCTGACATGCCATTGATATTTTTAGGTACCTCTTCTATTGCCACCATCACCACCCAACCATTAGCTACTCAGACATGCACCTCAGCTAACAACCCATCTAACACAACCATGCATAACCCACCTACTCAACCTTATAACACCCAAACACCTCTTAGTCTGACTAACAATTCTTCCAACACAACCACCACCCAACCTTTACCTACCCATACTCCAATTACTATTAGAGTGCCTACTACCACCACCAATGAAATTCATTTGGTTGCCTCCACTTCACTTCAAAACTTAGTAGCACCCATACCTTCTACCTTACCACCTGTCACTACTAAGGTTACCACTTATCCCTTACCTCTAATTCAACCACCCATGTCTATGTAATAGTACATCCCTCTACCCAACCAACACTGACCACATATTCGTGTTTGGATTCAACCCAACCACCCATGACCACTTACCCATATGTGGTAACTTCTCAACCTCTAGAAAATTATCAATATGTCACTCAAACTCAACCATAGTATGTACCTTACACCCTTCAGGTGTACCACCCCAAATAGACTTAATGAAGATGCTCATGGATAAGATGAAGACTTTAGAGTCATCTATCTCTGGGGCCCACAATTTCCTATCTTATGAGTAGATCTATAATGATCCCATCCAACCATCTGTGCCTATCAGACCATATTCTCCTCAATGGGTAATTCCCAAGTTCTCCAAGTTTTAGAGTAAGGAGGATCCCTAGAAACAACTTAGGGCATTTAGGTATTCATGTTATCTGATTTCTTATGATGATGTCCTCCTTCTATGTATTTTTCTTATGTCTTTTTTAGGACCAACATTAGATTGGTTTAGTGCCTTAACCAAGCATTCCATCTTCTCCTTCACCCAATTGGATTAAATGTTTTTAGACCACTTTTTGATCAATATCTCCAAGAAATTTTTTATCACTGACCTCTAATCTATTCGATAGTTTGAGGATGAATCCATTACCAATTTTGTAGCTTATTAGATGAGCTTAATTAACAAAATTTCCTTTTCCTTGCAACCTAAACTCATAGAGCTCTTTGCTCAGACATGTGCCAAGCATATATCCTCTATGTTATGTGTCCAAAGCTTTTGGACATTTGATGAAGTTTTTACCATGGAACGTAAGTTAAAGAACAAATCCATTGATGAAGGAAAGTTAAAACTAAAAAAATAAGAACTCCACCTACAAAACTAATGAGGCCTCTTCTTCCAAGCTGGATAACTAGTCCAATACCAATACCAGGGGTAAAGGAACTCTAAATGTAGTTGTCCTTAAATCCACTCCTCCACCATCTATCAATCAACCAAATTCCTCTAGTTCTTCAAAGCAAAACATGAAGAACCAAAACTGTAGCAACCAAAAGAAATTCACTCCAATTAGAGAATCTTATGATTTAATCTTGGAGAAGCTATTAAAAGCTAATATCATTCAACTCCCTCCTATCAAACCCCCTCATTAGTTTGATTCCTCTTGTCCTACACCTAGTTGGTATAATGAGAATGATCTATGTGCCTTCCATTGAGTAATAGGGCATGATGTTAGTAGGTGCAATATCTTTAAGAGCCTTGTCCAATCCCTCATTGACAAGGGGGAGCTCACATTGGATAACCCCAATGTATCATCAAACCAAGCCCTTGATATATTTAGGCAACCTTTCCCAAACCATGCTACTAACAAGAATGAGAGTATCTAGGTTGAATATTCTTATGATGCCCATATGGTCAATATGGTCCTTGATGCCCTCATTTTTAAACCACCTAGTACCCAATCCTCTAGTTCTCTACCTACTCCAACTATTGAGATAGTGGACTTACCTTCCCTTCTTTCAGGAACCCAAACCAAAGAAATAACATCTTCTCCACCTCCACTTGTTGAGGTAGTAGAGTCTTTAACCACTCTTTCAACTGATATACCAGAATAACCAACCATCTCCACCTTACCTTTACCTTTAACTACTAAAAAACTCATACCTCCATTAGAGATCATTCCCTAAGAGGATATCCCCATGTCTACTCCTCCCATAGAGGAACCACATATCTCAACCTTATATCTTTTTATTGAGGAAGAGGAAAAGGTTACCATCCCTCTTTCCCAAATTATGGATCTATCCTTTGAACCTACTACCTAGGGAATCAAATCGATCTATAAACCATTCTATAGATTAGTGCAAAAATTAAAATTTATCTCCAACCCTGACATGGATCAAGCCACCTTTTAAAAATAATTAGGGCTACCTTATATCACCAAGCAATAAACTCAAACCATACCTTTAGTAGACCAACCTACCACTTATACTATCCAAATGCCTACCCTATCAACCAAACCAATAACAACTTCTACCAGCCCAATAATCCCTCAGCCATCCAAGGCACCTAAACCCCAAGCAACCAAATTACCTTCTCAATCCAAATTGACCAAACTAATCAATAACATTGGCACCCTCCCTACATAGAGTATTAACCACCCATCTGTGAAAGTGGACCTAACATCTTCAAACCCACCAACCAAATGCCAAACCAAAGTAACAAAAGAGGTAAAACCACCCAAAGGATCGAAGCCTTGAATTTTACCTCCCTCAACCTTACCCTCCATTTTGGGACCTCATCCCTCTACCTTGAGTAGGAAGGCCATTATCTCTACCAAAACCCCACCACCTCTTTTGGTTACACCTTCGTAGTTGCTTTCTGATGCACCCCTCTTTACCACATAAACAATACCTGAGCTACCTACCTTGAAATATTCTACATCTAGCCCATCAACCTCCTTGCCTAAACCAAAGCCATCAACTAAGTGCACCACTTTAACTAAGTCATCTATCATCAAACTCTCTTCCAAACAAGCTTCTACCTCAACAACTAAAGCCAAGACCACTAAACCTTTAGCACCTTTAGCTGAATCCTTCTCAACCTTTTTTTATAGGTTATTGTAGACTTTTTGTTTAAACTTACCTCCCATTAGACCATTTGAACTTATTGATTCAAAGCTCATTTTGTATAATGACCACCAAGTGTGTTCTTATCTAAGACACTTGGCCATGACATGAAGAACTAGAAAGCTCTCCAAACCATTATCCATTAGATTTATAATGAAAATGATATATTAATAGACAAACCTCCTATGATCCCCATACTAATCCAATCACTACCCACCCAATGTCTACCTACTCCTCCACTCTCACCTCAGAGTGAGGACGGGTCTAACTAATCTCCTACCCCAACCTCTCCTTCTATCCATGCTATCAGTATGGTCACATGATTATAGAAAAATGACAAGAGAAAGGCTAGGGTGTCCATTCTTTGGATGTATCCCTCTTCCACATCTCAACCAACTCAAACCCATCCATATCCATCTTCAACCAAACCCAAGGTATCTATCCTAGGTGCCTCCCAATCTAACCCCTCAGAATCCATTAGGAGAGTTATCCTCAAATAACTTAATCAAACCCTGATGAAGATGATCTTGTATGAGTTGATCTCTACCTCTCCTCACCACTGCCAAGCACTAATAAAGGCTTTGTAATTCATATAGGTCTAACTTGAAGACCCCTAATCTATAGCAACCTTTATTGGTACGCTTCAAGGATTTAGAAATACTTGCCATCCATCTCAAGGACCCATATCCATCTCTCTTTATTACTTCTTAAATCAGCCAAACCTTTATTGAAGGGGTCATGATTTATGGGGGTGCTACAATTAACATCATTTCCTCCCATGCCTACAACCAACTTAATCAGCCAGATAATGTCATGTCGAAAACCTTGGTCATCCTTTGATCATTAAATGATACCATGGCTACTGCCTTGGGAAATATTATATTTCATATCCATTTAGGACCCCACATGCTCCCTAAAATTTTCTATGTTGTGGAAGGTGAATTCCAATACAACATTTTATTGGGATGACCCTGGATTTGCTTCATGGGTTACATCCCCTCCACCCTTCACTGTTGTATTAAGTTTTAGTATGAAGGCTATGTCAACACCATCCAAATTTACCCAAGTCCCTTCTCAACATGAAACATGACCTATCACCCCAATGATGTCCTCATACCTCCATCTAGCACACCCTTCATAATTAAAAACCAACCTTAAACCATGAAAGTGAATATCACATCCCCTTCTACTGATGAGGCATCTATTATTTATTCTATCCCTTTAGACAAAATCCCCACCATATACCCTTTGGAATCCATATTCTATCACCTTTCCCTAGGGGAATATCATCTTTTAGCCCTTAACACTTTCCATACTCCTAATGAGTATGGGAAGCTTACTAACCAATCAAGATATGACCCCAATGTTGGGATTTTTTTTCCCTTTGGAGCTCCTCATTGTTAGACCTATTTCATCTATGGGGGACTAAACAAACCCTTTTATGCTTCTACCACCTCTCTTTTACCTAGACCATTTACTGTCAATTTTTCTTACCTAGATAAACTAAGTTTTGACAAGACATACCTCCATCAGTGTGCTTAGAAAGGATTTGGCCTTAGGTGATATGAGCATGGCCCACATGAGTTGGTCACCATTAACACCATAAATTATCATGAGAAACATGGCCTTGATTTCATCTTATCCAACAAGAAATAACCTAAACCACCTATCATTACCATTATTAAGGAAGACACCTCTTCCTCACCAACCTTCCCTCCGCCTATCTGTGAGGATGATGGCATCATGCCACCTAATTTTTTTTCATCAACATGATTATCCTTGAATCCTTGACTTATCAAAATTAAGGGGCAACCATAACCATCCCTTTAACCCATCTTGAGATGATAGGAGAAGACTCTCCTACCATAAACACTATTCAGTGTCAGGATGATGATTCTATTCTCAACTACCTTGGTACCCCAGATTCTTCCATCCATATATCATTTCCTCTCAAGACTTTGACCATGTTTAATAAATCCACTATGGATATCAACTTGGGTACTCAGAAAATCCCTCACATTATCAAAATTGGCCAATCACTAAATGTCAAGGAACTTCAAGATTTTCCCTCTTTCCTCCAAGACTGTATCATAGTATTCACTTGGTCTTATAGTGATATGCATCCAATTGACCCCACCATTTCCACCCATAACATAGTCACTAACCGTGATTCCAAGCCTATCAAGCAGAAGCTTCGATGCATGCACCCTCACATAGCCCTTCTCAGTAAAGAAGAGCTTCAACATCTTCTATTTGTCAATTTCATTTAACCCATTGACTAACCCTAATGGGTTTCAAATGTCTTACCTATCACCAAAGCCATAGGGGTACTACATATTTGTGTGGAATTTCATGACCTCAACCTCACTTTCCCCAAATATGACTTTTCTCTACCAAGCATCGACTAGCTAGTTGATCTTATAGCTGACCATGAGATGTTATCTCTCATGGATAGATTCTTGAGTTACAATCAGATCTTAATTTCTCCTAAATATCAACACAAGACCACATTTACCACCCCATGGGGAACCTTATACTATAGATTCATGTATTTTGGGGTAAAGAACATTGGTGCAACCTACCAATGTGTAATGACTTATATCTTCTATGACCTTATCCATAATATTGTTGAGGACTATGTGGATGACCTTCTTGGAAAATCCAAAATCCAAAAATATCACTTGTCCATTCTTAAGATCATATTTGAGCACCTCATCTACTACCATGTCTCCCTTAACCCTAAAAAATGTATTTTTAGGGTCTTGTCAGGAAAGCTCTATGGATTTATCATTTGCCACTAAGGAATCAAAGTCGATCCCACCAAGATCAAAACAATCCTCGACATGCTTCTCCCCCTCAACCTTAAGCAACTCCATAGATTGTAGGGAAAGCTTCAATCCATTTATCATTTTATTTCCTAACTTTCAGACCGATGCCAACCCTTCCACCACCTTCTAAAGAAGGATGTCTCTTTTAAGTAGAATAAAGACTATAAAAAGGCATTTGATTCACTCAAAAAGTACCTTTTGTCTCCACCTATCCTTACCCCTCCCAAGGATGACCAATCTTTCTACCTTTATATCTCTGTTACTGATCACTCCTTAGGGTAAATGCTTGCTCATCAAGATGACCAACATGGAGAGCAAGCTATCTATTACATTAACCACATGCTTTTAGAGTATGAGACTTGTTATACCCATACCAAGAAACTTTGCTTAGATTTAGTCTTCATGGCCACCAAACTTCACCACTACCTTCTTAACCATAAAACCTATGTCATAAATAACACCAACCCGCTCAAGTACATGCATTCCAAGCCATACCAAAACTAGCGTATGGCCAAGTGGCTAATGTATTTAGCATAGTTTTACCTTAAGTTCCTTTAGTATAAGTTAATTAAAGGGCAAGTCATTACTGACTAGTTAATTGAGGCACCATTAATAGACATCTAACCTCCTCCTCTTGATTTCCTTAATGATTCCATCATGACCCTCTCTCAGGCAGACTTCACCTATCAAGTCACCATGTTATTTGATGGATCAAAGTGTCATTGCAATGGGGGAGTAGGTATCATCCTTATCCCCTTTGATAGTGGTCCTTTCACTTTGTCTTTTAATCTTGATTTTGAATGTAACAATAATATGGTTGAGTATGAAGCCATAGTGATAGGTCTTCAAACTACCTTAGCCCTAGGAGTCAAAATAATCAACATTTTTGGTGACTATCAACTTGTGGTCAATCAAATAAATGGCTCTTACTAGTTTAAGAATGATGTCCTACAATAGTACAAGCAACTAGTTGATGAACTCTTATCATCATTTGAAAACTACCACATCCAGTCAAGCCTGCAATCTACTAATAATTTCACCAACACCATGGCTTCCCTTGCCTCTCAAATACCATATGTACCCTTATAATCTAAGCTATCTATCATTATCCATAAACTCACCCAACCTTTCTATGTCAAACTAGATTCTCTCATGATTTTCAATTTGGAAGAGACCCAATCTGACCTTTGGTATCAACAGACCTTTGACTACCTCAACCTTGCCATCATTCCTACTAGTCTTTTTGAGAATATTCAAAGAGCATTTATCTAGAGCACCTCATGCTACACCATTATGGGGGGAATTATTTATAAACATGGCTTTGATGGCATCCTCTTCCATTACCTATGTAGTCATGAATCCTTTCATGTTATCAAGGAAATGCATGATGGTATCTATTGGGGATACTTCAGTGGCCTCATTATAGCTAAATGCATCCTTTGCCTCAACTATTACCAGCCTACCCTTAACCAAGACTAATGTTATTATGTGAAAAGGTGTGTTAAGTGTCAACAACATGCCAATTTACATCATGCACCTAGACATAGTCTTTCTATTTCTACTAATTTCAAGCCCTTCTCGCAATGGGGTCTAGACCTCATTGGTGAAATTAATCCCCATTCCTCATAGCAACACCACTTTATCATGACTGTGACTGAATATTTTACCATGTGGGTAGAGGTTATTCCTGTAGTCTCAACCAAGGTAGAGAAGATTATTGAATTTATCAACCATCACATCATCTATCATTTCAGTGTTCCTCATAAGATTATCATTGATAATGGTAAGTATTTCAATAAAAATCAAGTCTAGGATCTATGTGACACATTCAACATTAAGTTAATCTTCTCCTCGCCCTACCATTCTCAAGTGAATGGACAAGTCAAGCCCTCTAACAAAAATATTAACAACATGATAACTAAAATGGTCAATGCATCTAGTTAGGATTTGCACTCACATATCCCCTTCACCTTATGGGCATATAACACTAGCATTAAAACCCCTATGGGTGTTACCCCCTTTTCTCTTGTGTTTGGAGTGGAGTTTGTCTTGCCTCTTGAATTCAAAATCCCATATCTTTGCATATATTTATAGGAGTTCATTTCTGAGGATGATTATCATCAACACTATTTAGCTCAGCTTGAGTTACTTGATGAGCATCGTTTATCAACCCTTACCCATCTCCATGTCTATCAATATCACATCAAGTGTGCCTATAATAAACATCTCAAAGTACAAGAATTCAACATTGGAGACCTCATCCTAAAGGAAAATTAACATGTCACCAATATAGAGAGAAACAAGTGGGGTAAGTTTGCTTTCAATTGGCTTGGACCCTATATCATAACCCATAAGTATGGATCAAGTACCAACTATCTTCTCTCAAAATTAGCCTAAAACCTGAACCCCTCAATGCTTTGCATCTACATCTATTCTTTTGTTAAGAAAGATTAAGTTCACCTTTGTTTAACTTAAGCTCATTCCTTGCTCTCAACCACATTCATCTCCCTATTTTAGGGGCAACTAATTAAAACTAGATCATGTGATTATCCATCACACTCATTACCTAATATTGAATAATGGGTACCACAAATCTACCCATGGCATGATTCTCATGGTACTTTTCACCCCTTTCACAGGATGGATTCCCATGATCATTACCACCTAAACCTCTTCACACCTAATCAACCTTCTTATGATTTTATTTTTTCCTTTATAAAGGTGAACCCTTAATCCTATATAGGCAAGTCTATGTCAAGCAACAATCAAAAAATAAAATCCAAACCAGTAGCAATCATGGGTCATTCTTAGAATTCATAGACTACTCCCTTGAAGGACAACTATTGAAAATTTATTTGAAATTTCCAAATGTAAGGTGGACTGCTCCCTTGAAGGATAACTATCAAAAATCATTTAATAAAGAAAATAAACTTAGACCACACCCTTGAAGGATGGCTAAATAAAGCATTTTGTCAAAGGTATAACAATTACTTGAAAGCTTCTTACATTGATCAGCTTCCCATATACAACAATAAAGCATAAGACCCATTCTTTTGATCACAATAAAAAGAAAACTAATTTTGAAAGCTATAATTATTTCTCAAACAGCAAATTAAGGTGGAATTCATAATCAGATTTCACAAGTAGACTTCCCACATCAATCTATCTACATAATTTGGCATAAAATTATTTATCCTAGCTCTTTAGACACCTACAAAAGAGGCATGATAGCTTCACAAATAGGTTCCATTTTCATCCATATCCCCTATAAGCAAGGGATTTTTAATCTTACTCAACATTATGTGGTAAAGACACATTTTTAACCAACTAAAAAGTGATAATGTGAAGCATTCAAAGGGCTTATGTTCATTAAGCCAATCCAACTTTGGTTTTGATTTTGTCCTTGTCAATGAAGAAGAATCATGCCCTCTTCTTACCCTATCGTGACTAGTTGATATTTTCATTACAGTGTTTTCCTCTTGATTATATTCTCTATTCCACCATCTAGTATTGTTAATTAAACTTCCTCATGTATTTTATCCTAAAAATTAACAACAAACGTAACCATAACCATAAGCATAACCCTACTAATCATGGTAATATCATAACACCCGTAAGCAATTAAAACAACCAACCATTTTCCACTACATGTCTAAGTCTAAAATAATGTATTATGTACTCATTAATATTTATCATGTCATAAACATAACGATAAATCAAATCCATATCATGCATAGTGAGTCTACATTAGTGTCTAGCATTCATAACATAAGCATAATCCATGATCAAATATAAACATCACACCATAAGCATTAAACATCAACATCCAAATCATAAGTCATAAAGTATGAACATGAGCATAAATAATAATCATAAACATCACTTGTGAGTCAAATAGCATAATACCTGTGTATAAGCAAATATATATGTCTCTCTCTCAAAATATACATCGACTCATAGTTTAGAATCAAA
Source organism: Torreya grandis (assembly GCA_037957365.1). Taxonomy (NCBI): domain Eukaryota; kingdom Viridiplantae; phylum Streptophyta; class Pinopsida; order Cupressales; family Taxaceae; genus Torreya; species Torreya grandis. Next base: position 1,251,810 of record JARHVA010000831.1, read on the forward strand.
ATGATATACAAACATAAATATCATAATCTAGCTATGTCTTATCTATGCCCTAAGGGCACCACTATCCCCTAGAGCAGCATTGGATCCTAGTGCCTACCACATGCTATACCTACTAATCTCCTAGATGTACCTATCTATCTAGATATAAATGCTACCCACTACCCTGGTGTCACTACACTAGCACCACCTCTGAAGTTGGCTCTATACTCACCCTATCAGGGCTCCTATGGACACTGTGTCAAAACTATGGCCTCATAGTACTGTATCTCCTCTATTGTATCTAGGTATCATGCCATGGGGATGGTTCTCAGTGTCCTTGTCTATGCTATAACTACTCTTCCTTCTCTCTACCTTAGAGAGTCCCTCTCTTGTGTAACCAAGGTGACTAAAAAATGCATCTAGTCCCTATCACTTGTGAGAGTAGCAACTTGACCCTATAAGGTAGCAAATTGACCCTGTAAGGTGGCCACCTACCCCTGTAATGTTGTAACCTATACCTATGTAATAACTAACACCACTCATGCCTATCTATCGAGGCTAGCCACCTATGTTTTTAATCTCTATCCCCCTCCCTCAACTAGATCTACTACCATCAGCTTCACACCTCTATCACCCCCACCAATATCTACCACCACATATAATGGTTGGTACCATGCCATGTACCCATCTAAAAATCTATCATCATCTACCTGTGGCCTGATTGGAAACTCCTCATAATCTAGTAAAGTAGGCATAAGATGTAGCTCTGGTAATAAGATCTCTGAATCCTCTCATCTATACCTAGGGAATAGACCTAGAATGCCATGTACTAAGACAAACTATTGGTGCACCCTATCAAATGGGATGAGCTCTACCTCTCCATCCCACCTACTGAGTATCCATTTGTAGCATTGAAGGGAGAGTGTATGTCTCTTGTAGCTAGGCCATATTAGAAATTGGAAATAAAGCCTCTAGGTGATGTCTCTTATCACTAATACACCCAGTGCACCCATGAACCACTCTATATCATGTGCACCACCTCCTACACCTGATGTAGCAAAATCAATCCTCCATTGCATGAAGCTATTAGAGAACTCAATCTATGTGAAACTTTCCCACGGTAATCCCACTAGCCTCAACACCCAAATGTGCTCTAGGCCTAACAATGTAGAACCAGGCCAACACTAATACCATACATCTTGTGGGTGCTAAACCCACACAACTTATTTTATATCTATACTAGGATAAAAATCACCCAATCAAATATAGCCTAACCCAAAAATATCTTGACTAGTACCCCTAGTATCAAGTATGGGAACCTCCCACTACTAGAGTTGGGAAGCATAAAGCATGAAATAATAATCATGAGAATGGTCATGAGTATCCTCTCACTTGGAGCCCTCTGATACAAAGCACTGAACATAAAACCCCTAGCATGCCATTTGACCTAATCACTATCATCTCTGTACAAAATCTTGATGTGATATTCCCACTCCTCACACTCTATGTGGTAGATTAGATCACCTTAAAATGGATGTCAAGTGATTGTATGTATATCCTCTAGTAAGATAGTCATATCACCAGTTGGTAATAAGAAGGTGTTCACAGTAGGATATCATCTCTCAGTAAGTTCTACGATCATGGATGCATCATAAGGCACATGTTGATATTACTTCATCACCCCCAACCCAACCTCGTCCATGTGGGCCCAATTGGTTTGGGTCATCCCTTGTTAGATATTTACAAAGATACATGGTACTTGATTATGTATCTCTATTTATTCCCTATATTTCACCAATTTAGAAACATGGCTTAGTCACCTACACCATTATCATCTACCCTACCCTTCAAGCAACTGACTTATTTCCTTATCCATCTTAACCATCTACCCAATACCCACTAATTTTTCCCTCTAAATCGGCAATGCCAACCTATCCCTAGCAAGAAAACACTCACTTAGCCTTAAAAATTTTATATGCTTTCTAAACCTCCCTTTTACCCTAGTCGATCATCGATGACATTGGTGACTACTGATGGTTAGACATCCATGTTTTCAAGGATGTCGACTGTTGATGGTCACTTGGGTGTTTTGAATCTAGAACACTCAAACCCTATCTACCTTAAAAACTACCTAAATGGTGAAAAAAATAACTTAATTTTCTAACCTAGTCCCTACCCACCCTATTAATTTATATTTTTAACCACAAATTTACCTACACTATCAAAACAACCCTACTTAGGGAATAAACCAACCAAATAATCAACCACACTTAACCCTAATGCAAAATACACCAAATTCAAGCTAATCTATCAATTTCAATGATGCCCCCTACCTCATTTCATGACCATCATCATGGAGTTAGTCGTAGGCCTGCCCATCCTTATCCATGCCCACAAGCTCCATGCATCTTGAATGGTCCTCTAGGTACACCCTCCACCTCAGTTTATAGTCAACCTCCACCTTAATAAATACCTTCATCACCCACCTTCACCATAAAGCACCAAAATCCCTAGAGCTCAAAGTAAAATAATCACCAAAATGTAAATAAGGTAAAAGTGATTTTATTTTTACTTTTGACCACCATGATTTTAGGGGTTTTCATCCTAACCATCAATGGTCAAGGTGGCCATTGATTGTCACCCTTGAGCACCATAACAATCAATGGTCAGGATGCTCACCTTGTTGCTTTCACCTAAGAAGACCTATTTTTGGCAAAAACCAACCCATTTTTACCCACCTAACCACTTTGTTACCTCACCATTAGTCTATTTTGGCCCAACTATTACATGTTTTGTGATACTTTGCCTGGTCCTTTGATCATAGTGAAAACATTGCCATGTTGACCCTTTTTTAACTTGTACCACCTCGCACTTACTTGACTTACTTGTATCTTTTTTAAAATACTTCTTAGCTCAGATACCTGTGACACTTGACTAGTTTATGTTTTTAGCAGGAGCACTTCTTACCTTGGATACCCATTTAAACATAAACATCACTTAGGATACTTGAAAGTGTACCTAGCCACCATGCCTAAATACAGTCATGTAGTCCACTTATCCCTTATCCTTCTAATACCTACCCTTATTTTTAACAACTATGGCAACCTAATCTATGCATGATCTTGGCTATCTCCCTTTTGTCATGATTCACATGTCTATTTACACTTTAGTGCCTAACCTATGACCTACCTTCATGATGTCTACCTTCATCCACCTTATCAAACCTATACCTAATTCTATTTTACCTCATCATCTCTCAATTTGAGGGGGAACACCTCCTCCTATACTTGGGGTAGTCAAACCTTTGATCAACATCAATTTTTATTTTGTAGCTTGTTGATTCAAAGCTACATAATAAAAAGGGACAAAATGTAGACACCAAAATTTTTCACACCATAATTCTGAATGTCATAATTCCCCTTGACCACCCCTAGACCCCCTTGGGACCAATTGAGCCTTATAACCCCTAGTCAAACCTAACCCAAGTTAATTTGATTAAACTAGCTTAACCCTAGCTTTTACCTAATTTGACTCTTCACCCTCTAATGTCGATGGTCAAGTTGACTACTGATGGTCACCCTAATCACCAATGGTCAGGGTCTACCTCCTTAACCACCAACATGCAAACTCCTCTACCTTGATTTTCTAAAAATAACTCATCTAAATCCATTTTTTAACCATTACATACACAAGTTAAAATTAGGAGGCCCATTTCACACCTTGTTCCAGCTCTTTTATATTGCCTATAATAAGAGAGAAATAAAGAGGTGAAAATCATCTGTAATTATTATTAAGAGCTTGTACATCTAGAATTCTCTTTTTACAAGTCAATCATCATCAATGATCCAACAAACTAGCTACTACATTATAGATCCAACTTGCCTCTGTAACTCCACTAAAGCACCAAGTATCGTTACTCTATAGAAATCACATCAGGCTCCACCAATTAGTCCACCACCTCAATCAATCACTCGATCAACTTTCTATACTATAAGTACTTGATTTCTAGTATTCGGTTACTTTATTTGCCTTTTAAACTTAGCCCAGCACCAACCCATCTCCTAAAATCTTACTTTGTGATCCTATTAGTCAACCTTTTTATCAACCTAGAACTACACATAGTAACCATCTATGGTTTTCTGAATCACTGATGGTCTATCCAACCACCAATGGTTGCCTTGACCACTGATGGTCACCCCAACTGTTGATGGTCAGCCCAACTATTGATGATCATTGTGGCATTAAATTCTAAAAAGATATTTCCACATACCTACCCCAACCAAATTTTATTTTCTATATCCCTACCTATTCATAGACCCCTACCTAATTTTTTGAAGCAGACCCCAATCACCTAACACTAGTATTAATTAGCTTATCACTATTTTTAATCATTTTTAATCAGTTTATTAACAAGCATTTCTTGTGTTCAATTTCAATATCTTTTGATTATTGATGCAATTACTTTATATTATATTTATAAACTTGATTGATTAAACTATGTGGATTGATAGCCCCTGAATAAACTCTTGCTTCTAGGATCTAGCTATCGCTAAGCAATCCACTCAACTATTTGTCTAACAAATTTGCTTTAGTGCTTTCTTATCTATAGTTCATCCTCCCAAGCCAAAGAGGAGTTCTTCATAATTATCTGATCTAACATGTGCACAATCAAATAGGTTTTTCAACCATACCCGTATTTAGTTTTTTCTTTTCCCTTCCCAAAATAATAAGCAAGAAATTGATTAAAACACTCCAATTTTCCTTATTCTCCATACCTCTTCAAATCTCATATTCGTGTTTTTTTCTAATTTCAAGAGGATTTATTTATAAAACTAAACCTCTCTCTAAATGTTTCACCCCATCTCTTGCATGAAATATTTCTCTTAGTTTGTTATCCATGCATAACCTTTTACTCTCCATTTAAATTTACTAAACAACTATTATGTACTCCCAAAATTGTAGTCAATCTTCATCTTTAGTATTCTTAGTGAATAATTTTTTTTTTCTTTTTTCTTTAAGAATAAAGATAATCATGCCTTATTCCAAAATTAGCTTAAATTAAGGCTAAGTTGACTAATAAGATAATAATATCTCAATTCTAGTTCTCAACTTAATTTCATGCATGTCTTACCAAGACTATGCTTAATTGGACTTCACTCAAGGTTAATAAATTAAGATAACTTAAGCTATTTAAAATAATGTTAATTATTTATTTAATCATTTCCAATAATAAGATAATTGTATAATTAATGACTATTTACATGTAGCAATTAAATATATATTTCTTGATTTATTCTTGAAAATCAAGACATTTAAATTAAAGGAAACTTATGTAACCAAGAACTAAATCTACATAAAAATATGATCACAAACATGATTTTCTTAACTATGTACTAATATTTAAAACATGTTATGTATAAAATATTTTTAAATCTACTATACATGTGTGTAGGGTTACTAACAATTTTTTTTATCATTGGCGAATATTCTCATCTAGCCCATTCTCTTTGATGATGCTCTTCCTTGTTAGGCTCTGAGGGTAGGATCAATCTTACATCCACCTCGCAACAAGTAGGTATTTAGTTTAAGTCATCATATATATCAACCAATGATTCAAAACTAACAAATATACATCTCTAATGTATAGAACAATAAAATACAGTTGTCACATCATGTATACTAATCAACAATATCACTATTCCATTACAATATATGTTAAAAATCTCAAATCTAAGAAATAATAATTAGATAATAACCATACTAATCAATGTATTCAAAGGTTATAAATCATATGGTGAAATCAGGATGTAACATTGAGCTTAAACAATTTTGTGATTTGCCTGGTATCAAATTTAAACCAACTATATAATAATGAGATTTGGAAACTTCATCATTATAACACACTGTTATAAGTGACTAAAATATCCATACTTGGTCAAATGGTAATAAATAAGTGAAGTGTTCAAAACCTTAGTGGATTATTATGGTATTATTTCTCATTCATTTTTTTATGACTATATTATTTGAATAAGGGTTCTATTTTTTATTATTATCTTGATTACCTTAAATGTATGATGAAGGAAGAATGAGGTCAACTGAATAAGTAGTTGACTTCTAAAACTAATTCAAATGAATACGAAGGTTACCATGATTATTTGTGAGTGTCTATATTTAAATATTAGTTTGAAATTTTTATTGATATAACTATTACAAGTTAAAGGCTCTTTCCTTTATTGTCCTTGCCTACATTCTCAAAGCCTTGAAATTCAGACTCCACCTCCTAGTTGATGGTTGGGGGTGGTAAGGGCCACCAATTAGAGGGCTCATAGGATGGGTTGGGATGGGATGGATTTTATGAGGAAGACAACATGCTTATTATTTAGTTGGTTTCTTATTAACTACGGTACTTTGTGATATTAATTCATTGTTGATTTAGTTGATGCAACATGCTTTGTAATGCATAATTTAATTTATTTAATATTCCATATGGAATCATTTAATACTATTGTATGATTGATGTATCCCTTCATTATTTTGTATCATATGAAATTAGTTACTAAAATTCTAAATTTTAGTTGTATTAATTAAATATTCTCACATATTTTATTTGCTCTATTAGATCTTTGGATTGGAAAGTTACTTTCATCTGTAGTATTATGTTTTAAATCTTTGGATTGTATTATGAATCTTAGTTACTATTAATTATGAATGTGTCCATATGACTAAACCTATATGTTCTTATTGCTCAGTATGAGTATAAATGCTTATTAACTCTTACACTATCTTCTAGTACATGAGAACTTGGACACTTAAGGTGAATTAATGAATGTACCTTCATATGCTTACTACATATTATAATTAGATAATTGGAGATCAATTAATATTTGATAAATAGGTAAATTTTGTCCTTTGCTTAATAAGCATGACTATTATTGATTAAATTGTCATTAATTAATAGTCATTGTATTAATTGGCATTACACTCCTAACTATGGTGTAATTGTTTATATCTTTCAATTACATTCTTAATCTTGTAGAAAATTAGATTGTTTAGTCTAATTTTTTATTGCAAAGGATTAACTATAAGTGCATTTTACTTCGGGTGTTATGGCACTTAGTTCTAACTTCATTATCAGTTATTTTACTTCTTATAGAAATTGATTTTTTCATCTTACTTTAGCTTACATACTATTAGTAGGTAGTTGATCCTTTATTTTCATAACTAGTGATATGATCTTAAATGCATTTATATTGCCCAAAGCAATGAAATGAGTATATGGATTGGAAAGAATTGGTTACTTACAAGACTGTGATTCAATTCAATTTTATGTTTAAAACTATTAGCACTAGAAGCAAAGGTAATTTGAATTGATAATTATAACAGGGTTTATTACTAAGATCTTAGAATCTTGACTTAATAAAATTATAGCTAGTCAAATTAGTTATGTTTCATTTTTAAAAAAAGAATGCTTGCCTTAATTTATTTAGTTATTAATGAATCTAAGTCAAAGTAGTTACAACATTATTTCTTTTATTTTACCATAATTGCTCGATTATGTCATTCTCCTTAAGTAGCAACTCAATAAAATGTAGTTATTTTATTTCATGAACTACATGAAGGCCATCTAAATTACTCGGTTAAGAATTATTTTAGTTATAAGACTATTAGTAAGGGTTGTTCCAACTTTAGCCCATATTCTTTTATCAACTCATACATATAAAGATCCAAATACCAATATGCATGATAAGATATAATGACAAAAAAGTTTCACTTTTTTAGAAGCTAATGGATATAGTCAATCATGCTTAAGTTGATTATATAGACTTGTTATTATTTAGTTAGGGCACGACAATGATTGTAAAATTTCTAGTTAAACACAATTAGTGTTGACGTCCCTACATGAACCGAATTCAAAAGTAAATGTATTCAATAAAGGATTATAGATTTTACCATTTTAAATTAAAGTGGCATACCTTATTATTCTTACAATTTTGATGAAGTGAGATTTAAATAATACTTGAGAAATATAATTCTCTAGAAGACTAATTACAGGATGTTCTAGTGAGAGTATGATGCAATTATAAGTTGAAAGTATCATATATGTTCATAAACAATATTGATTTGGAAATAATTATAAATTAAATAATTAAAACAATAATTTATTTTATAAAGTGAAGGTATGAATTATGATGACCTTGTAATCATAGATCATGGTACAATGATCTAAAATTAGGAATAGTATCATTAGGACCTTTCACATGTATCATGTACATAAACATTCAATTAAATCTTAAGGGTGTATAGACATAGATCAATTTCTAAAATCTATTCAAATCAGTACCATTTCTTGAATTAAATAAAACAATGTTATGAACTTGACTCAGATGTAAATTCCTATTTCATCCCTAATGTTTGAACATTGATATCATAAGTATTTAACTTAGCTATCCCAAGATCAAATAAGGGCATGTTGAATACCATAGCCTATACCAGGTTTCCATAGTTGTCAAACACTTAAGTATGATAAGGAAACCTATGTGGTCTTATTGGGAAGGTGTTTGCTACCATGCAATTTTGGATATATTGTTATAGATCGCATATCAATACACCCCAAATTGCATGTAGATCTCCCTAGGGAAATAATATTCACTGTAGAATATTTTAGGGTTAATTATCATAATTAAGGGTTACATGCACATAAACATGGTGATAAGTCATGCAAAACTAAATTTTAGGTTATAAATCATTTCACCTTTCATTATAAATTCTTAAGAAAGGGACACTCAATTTTTTTCAATTCATTTCATTATGTTGATTTGTTGATAGGGCATATAAACTTGTTTCTATCTATCTGTAAACATTATATCAAATAATGAATGTGCCATCTAAAATAAGAATAAATAAAACCATGTTTATAACATAGGCAAGCAAAAACATACAATATATTGTGCTAAATACCTAATAATTAAATAGTGATAGACTCTAATGTTTGCAATAATTCTGTTGGCAACCATACCTTGTGAAATCACCCAAATCAAATAAAGGAATTTTTGTATTAAAAAATCCATTAAAAAAATTAACACAATGAAGATAATGAAAGACATACAAAAAATGGAAAATACAAGAAACCAACATTCATCGATTGTGTCTTAGTGCAGTCTCAAAACATTTGATGTTAATCACATTGAACTTTGTGTGTAGAGGATTTGAATTTTTTTCCTAATAAAATCTTCTATAATAGATGTAGGTAAAAGACTACCATCGAATAAATAAATATTTCACTCAATTAAATGGAAATAAATTAACATCAAATTTTTTTACATGCCAAAATGAATCCAACATTTAGCAGTTATCATCCCCATCTAAACATTAAGTATAAATTTTACTAAATCTAAACTTGTGTGAGATTTATCTACCTATTTTAAAGGAAAAAACAACAACAGTAAATTCAAAACCACTTAAAATTCATAAAGGCTAAAAATGGTTGCAAAATAATATAAATTCATTAAAAAATATTATGCCAATATTTTTTCCATAGTCTAACTTTAACACTTTCTAAAAAATGAGTCTTGATTGGTTAAAAAAATAAATTATTGTTTTGTCCAAGTGAATCCAAGACTCCACTCATAATCCAAGTGAATCCAATAGTCCATTCATAAGGAAGAGAAAATTAAAAAAAATCATCCTATGTGGGAAAAAAACACATACTATTTACATTAGGTGACACAAAAAGTAAAATTTGGGGTGAGAGAGGCTCAAACTCTTAACCTCAAGATAACTCAAACAATTATGAGACATATGCACTAGCCAACTATGCCACCACCCATATAACACATGCCACGTATCAAATCATTACAATCAATTTTAGTGTTTCACATTCATATGTATGTTTAAATGTCATATCTTAGGATCTAAAATTCACATATTAGTTTTTATCTTAATTAGATTAAGTAATTTATCTTAATCCAATTTAGGGTTAAACACATACATGGGAAAAAATCTAAATTCTTGAAAGTCCACCTTAACCTAGATTTTTGATGGAGTAAGCAACACCCAACCTAAAGTAAATAAGGTGTCAAGCCTTGAGCTATCACATATTTATGGTGTGGTTACATTTACATATGTGCATTCACAACATTGTTTCATATGTTTATCCTGTAAGCAATGTGCAAACATGACTACACATTAAAATTAAATATACACGCCAACTAAGGCCACAAGATGAAACTTTAGGTGTAAATTGCATTCTATCGTGAACATAAATTTAAGATAAATCGATTCAAGAAACATGGCACAAAGCCATCAATGGCTATTATTATTTCAAAAAATGTTTTTATACCTCCTTTGATATGCTTAAAATAGACCAATAACATAATAAAATGAGATCCAAAAAAAAATGGTGCTCAATGCAACTAACATATCAACAAAAATACTAGATTAAAATCATTTGTAATGACATATAAGGCAAGCACTAGATCTCTTTACATTAGTCATAAATACACATAGAGCTTTAGATTCAGGTTTTTAGTTTCTCTAGGGCTTCAAGGTTCGAATTCAAAAAAATAATCATGGTAAATAAAATTTGATCATGAGAGTTCTATTGCTTATGCTTTCACGAGGGCTCCTTGTAGTTTCAAAGATTGGTATTGACAATTTAAAAACTAAAATAGGGTATCAATAATTATAATATAGTATTAGTGTTAGGATTTATAGTCTGTGCCCTATGTATAAAAGTGTAAAAATTTGTCTCAAAGATGTAAATATTATATGTCTATCATTAGGTGCCATTAGGCAAAGGCATTACTCTTGTTAGGGCTCTATCCTTGCAAAAGTTTGTAAAAATGGCTATAGTGTTGAGATGATGTGGTTTTTATGATTATTTTGATTTTGTTGATAGGGAAATCAAACTTATTTTTATATGTTTATAAACATAATTCCAAATAATTCCTATCACATATAAAACTTGAATAAATGAAATCATGTCCATAACACATGAAAATAAAAAGCACTCAAAATAGTGTTAAATACTTAGTAGCAATGGACTCTAGTGCTGAAAAATCACTATATTGGTGGCCACAACTTTTGAAATCACCCAACTCAAGCCAAGGAAGGCTAAAAAAATCCTTTAAATAAAATAAATTTGATGAATATAATAAAACACATACAAAAAAAAAAAATGGGGGTGCAAAAAAAAGAAACCAACATTTACCCATTATGTCCTAGAGCAGTCTCAAAATGTCTAATGTTAACCACTTTAAAATTTTTATGTAAAGGGGTTGAATTTTTTTGTCTACTTAAAAATTTTAAAATGGGCATAGGTAGAAGGAAACCATTGAATAAATAAATAATTTACCACATTAAATGGCATTTAATTCACATCAATAACTTTTAAATGCCAAAATAACTCCAATATTTAGTAGCTCTCATCCCCATCTAATATTTAGCAAATGCCACTTGTCAAATAATTACAATCAGTTTTAGTATTTATATTTAGATATGTGTTTGAATTCCATATTTTAGTATCTAAATTCACAAACTATTTTCTACTTCATTAGATTAATTAATTCATCTTAATCCAAATTAGGGTAAAACACATATAAGTGAAAAAATACAAGTACTTAAAAGTCCACCCTAACCTAGATTTTCCATGGAATAAGCAACATGTGACCCAAAATAAAGGTGTCAATCCCTAAGCTATCACATCCTCATGGGGTTGTTACATTAACATGAAATCATTCTCAACATTATTTTATATGTTTAACATGCAATAAATATGCATACATGACTAAATATTAAAGTTAGATTCACCTACCAACTAAAGATGGAGGATGCAACTGTAGGTGCAAACAATGTTTTTATCTCGAGCATAAATTCAAGACAAATTGATTCAATAAAAATAGAACAGGGACATCAATGACTATTTTTATTTAAAAAATGTTTTTTACCACCATCAATATGCTTAAAACATACCAACAATACAATAATTGAGCCAAAAAAAGGGTAGTCGATGCAACCAACATATCAATAAAAATATTAGATTAAAATTATATGGAATGACACACGACATATGTTAGATCTCTCTTACATCAGGCATAAAGACATATATAGCTTCATACCCAAGTTTTTAGTTTTTAGAAGGCTTCTAGATTTGATTTGAAAAAAATATTCATAATAAATAACATTGACCACAAGATTTATATTTTTTATGCTTTCACAAGGGCTCTTTGTGGTTTCAAAATTTGGTATTAATAATATAAAAATTGAAATATGGTCTCAGTAATTACAATCTAGCATTAGGATTAGGAGTTTTAGTGTGTACCCTATATATTAAAAGTACAAACTTATGTCTTAAAGAAGTAAACAATATATTATCAGTGGCTATTTCCCTTAGGCCAAAGACATTAATCTTATGAAGGCCTTACCTTTGTAAGGGGTCTAAAAAAAGGAAATGGTGTCAAGATGATGTGGCTTTATATGATTATTTATATTTTTTTGACAACGTAGATAAAATTGTTTCTAACTACTTGTAGACATTTTATAAGATAATGTTCATCCCATCTAAGACAAGAAGAAATCAGAACATGTTTTTAATACATGAAAAAAAAATACATATAAGAGATCGTGCTAAATACCAGACTCTACAAATCATAAAGAGAATAATGAATTCCCACACTCATGTACATACTTAATTTGCTTTGGAGGTATATAGTAGTCATAAAGATTTTATTCTAGGGAATTTATGTGTTTATCGACCATCAACCTAGATTAGGCTTTTATTGATGTATTTTTTTGTGTTCTTACTACTATATTTTGATGATTTTGTATCACTATTAGTATTAAAATCAAGCAAATTTAAAACTAAATTGAAAGGATATTTTTACCCAGGATTTATGTCGACACAAATTGCATCAAGATTATTAATTGCAACTATAAAATTTCATTAGAGGGTTTGGAGCATGGGGGTGTTAGATAATAAACAATAGATCATCATGTCTATTATTATAGGTGATTTTAAAATTATTAAAAGAGGCACCCAACATATTGCCTCATATTAGGGAGTGGATGGGTGTTATAAATAAATTTCTAAACTTGAGGCATTTTCATTGTTGTGCTCTCACCATATATTCATCTCTGAACAACATAGTTGTCTCATATCACCATTCAATTTATGCCATGTGTAGGGCTATTTAAAATATGACATTTATATTAAATTTGTTTCTTACCATTTACATATTCACACACATATCTAGGCATCACATGATCACATTAAATGTAAGGCTAGGATAAAAAATTAGAACTGATGGTGACCACTGGTGCTTTACAAATAATATGAGTGAAATCACTTGTGTATGAGTTGTTAAGTTGTATATGAGTCCCCAACACTATAAATACACTTTTTCACTATTTTTTTACTCGTTTAGATGCCACCATGCCATTTCTAATAGAGGAGTATTTAGCCAACTATTCTATTAGGGACATTATTTGTGGTCCTATACTTTTTTTGATATCACTACCCATCAATTTTATTATGTAAGTCTAATCAGGTCATTCATTTTCTAGGCATGTATATATCATATACTTAAAACATCCTTCTCATTGGCTTCTATATAACATCCAAAGTTGAAATATCACCATCTTTGTCCATTCCAAAAAACTAATAATCCATTATCAAAAGAAAAAAATGGAAATTTTTTTTTATTCAACCATAGATTTGAATTTTAGTATTCATCTAAGTAAAAAATTTATACACAAAATCTTCCATCAAAAAGTTGTGAAACTAGTTAAAGCTCTAGTATTCAGATTCCAAAGCCACATTGTATCTATGATTGCCTCCAACTGTAAAGTCATTTCCTGCAACAATCTATAATGTAAAAATAATTAAAACCACCAACACACAAATCTTTCTGCCAAAGAAATCCATTGCTAAAGCGTATAGAAAGGACAAAATATAGCACTAAAGATATCAAAGCCACTAAAATACCCCAAAAAAATAGAGAAACATGATCAAGACTATGATAATGTGAAATACAATTAGTAACATTGTGAAATGGAAGTTTACTTTAAGTAAATACACTGTGGAAACCACACAAGTTACATGCATACATTAGGATAGGTGGAGTAGATGACCCAACAACCAAAAATGACATTGAAGACATTGAAAGGAGAGAACCCCCTACTAACTGCAAGACCATAGATGTAATTTTTAAAGTTGTGCATGTTTGAGGAGAAAATTAAAACTATATATCAAATAGTATATAATATTATATTAATAAATGTATCATATTTGTGTATGTGCATATATATATAATCTAATATTATAATTATATGTATTATGATAATATAATATAATATCATAATTTTATATAGTATATCATAATAATAATATATAAAGATATAAATAATATATAATATATTATTATTAATATAAATATATTCATACTATATATAATATAATAGTATTATAATATTGATAGATTATAAAAATATTTATTTATTATTATATATTATATTAAATATAATTAAAAAATATATATATATATATATAGATAGATACTATAATATAGTATATACATAATTTAAAATATATACAATGTCTTGTCCCCATGTCAAGGATGTTACAATGTGGATTCGAACAACACATCAAATGTGAAGACATACCATAATAAAATAATCTCTCATGACATGTTCATCCACCTTTGACAATAAAACATAGTCAATAAAAGATGTTTCCACCCTACAAGCTACAAAGCCATTAGCAATGGGTGCAAGTTAGCCCTTCATGCATATAAGGTGAGATGAGGTGAGTATTAATTAGGTTCAAGGAAGGTACCACTACAAATTTACACTCTACTTTACAAAACCCAACCCTATTTTATATTGGACATGTGTCACAATCAAACACTAGCATCGATGGTAGTGTCCATATCTGATAGTAGTGTCCATGACCATACAAAAAATTTAGAATCTGATGACTGATCTAGAATACTAATCCTACATAATTTACACTTGTTTCCATTCTAGATCTACCTACACATAATAAACTCAGCTAAGTATCATTTCTCTTTTGTATTCCATTAAATTGAACATCTTTCAAATCAATTACTTTCTTTATTTAACATATATCGGTATTATAATTCATAATATTCATCTATCTAAGTTTGTAATTAATTGGCCTATTATATTTTTTTTATTAACCTTGTGATTGAACTATTTATATATTCTTAGCCCTATCCCCATATTTTTAAATCTAGGGTTAAACATTTGGTGAACTTGACCTTTGATCTCCAAATCTTAGATTGGCCTAGGGTTTCCTAATTTACTATTTTTCTAATTTTTGATTGTTATAAATTGTTGCTTGAAATTCTGAATTTTTCATTTTTAATCAATGGAGAATGTTAATAAAAAAATTGATTTTAAATGGAAGACAAGGAAGCATTAGTCAATCATCTCAAAAATAACAAGGCCTTAATGGATGCATTTTTGTATATTATAAGATATGAGATTAATAAACATGTTAAAGCTAAGGCATACTCACCTAGTGAGGGTGAAAATTAATGTGGTACTATAATCAATCACATTCTTATTTCATTCCCCTTGAGCACATCAATGATCCCTACATCTATTGGGTGCATGGGTTATGTGTTTACACCATTATTCCCCAAAAAAATTCCTAATATGGTTACATCCTCCATGGTAACCATTAACACTTCAACCCAATTATCAGGTTTAAAGCCTATAAAAACTCAATCCATGTGTGCATTTCCTTTATTGACTTCTCACACTTCAAAATTTATCAATAAAAATGTGAAATATCTTGTAAAAACTATAAAAATTATAAAAGATAAGATTACTATCATTTAGCAAAATTCTCAGAAATCACCATATGCTATTGATTCAAAATATGTGTTACATAATCCTCTTACACCTACTATATCTTTGCACCCTTTACCAACTAGTTTTGTTGCACCCAAGTTCACATTGTATGATATAAAAGGTGATCCTTAACAACATATCTATCTTTTTATTTGGCATGCCTTGATTATGCCTCCAATGATAAACTTTTGAAAAAAAAAATTCCAAGGAGCCTAAAGGAATATGGTTTAAAATGGTTCTAGGATTTACCAATCCAATTGGTAAGAACATTCAAACCTCTAGAAGATTAGTTTCTAGCACATTTCTCTATCATTATCACTAAAAATATGTCATATGCTAAAATTGGAAATATCAACCAAAGAAAAAATGAACCTATCAATAAATATGTTTTGAGATATAAAACTATATTGGCAAAAATGATAAATCTAAAGGTAGATAAATAAATTCAAGACATATTTAATAAAAGTTTGTTTGACCAATTACATGAGTCTATTATTTTCAAAAAATTCAAATATATTGATGACTTATGCCATATTGTTTGATATCATGAAATGAAGCTTATTTCCTTATACAAGCTTACGTATGTAGAAAACACACTAACTACATCTAATACCAAATTTAATATTAAACCAAGCTACAAGGTAAAATATAAATAACCTAAAAAAGAAATAATCACAATGGTTAATGCAATGTCACAATAACCTAATCGAATCATTGTATGCAATGATACTAAGAGATAAATTACACACTTACCTGAGTGTCCAGCTTATTTACTTTAGAATCTTATGGAGTTTGACCTCATATCTCTCTCCTCTTATAGAGGTTGATATGAGTCGAATTATACTCAAAGGATATGATGATAATGTATATTGTGACTAACATTAATGCCCTAAAAATTCTAAAAGAAGATATTATGCATTGAAGCATAATATCTAAGACCTCATTTATGACCAAAAAATTACCTTTGATGATTCTCCAAAGGGTTAAAGATCACAACCTGTTGATCATTAGAATCTAAATTTTTTTAACAATCCTTTGTAGGATCATTCTAAGAAAGATACATAATTGAAAATGGAATATAATGTGCATCCTCATTAATCACATTATAGGTGAGATTATTGGCACTTTTACATGTGTAGTACCTCTTATGGTTCATATACCTTCTATTATATTTTATGATAGTGAAATAGTGGATGATGACATAGATCTTCAGTCATTATTTATTTGAGCATACCTTGACCATCAGTCTATACATAGTGTTATGATTGACAATGGTGATATTAAGAACATATGTACCATGATAGTATATACACATGATGACTTATGCCCTTTGACCAAAATGGTCAGAGCACTCAATGGGACATCACATCATGCCATTGGTGAGATTGATTTACCTTTACATATTGGTGTAGCACACGTGGTTACCACCTTATTTATTATACCATAGACAAAAGTATTTTATATGTTATTGGGGTGACCTTGGATACATAATTTTTTTGTAATACCTTCCAAAGTACATGGGTGTATTAAATACATTCATACTAATAATTTAGTCATAGTTTCTAGAATTCCATATGAACATCCACTTGAACAAGAAAATTTTATTACAAGATAGATAATTATAAAAATAAATAAGGTTAATATTTAGATTTCATGTTGGCCCATAATTGAGAGGTCTTTGTACCAAATATACATAATAGATTCCACACAATATTCATCTATCCCTACATAACATACATAGTTACCTAAAACAAATAAACATGTTCAAATTATGGATACTCCAAATAAACCATAGAGTAATCAATGATGGGTTTCACGAACCCTTACTCCTTTTATTGTTTCTTCATGACCACATAATCCTATAGTACATACGTATAATACCACATATTCTACAAATATAGATATGACACCTATTCATGCTCCTTGACAATACCACCAATTTATATACTATATTTTGATTTTGGAGATACCTATGCACATCCCTTAGATGGGATCATAGGCTAGCCTTTTATTTCAAAGATATTTTAAAAATATAAAAAAATTAAATATTCCAAAAAAATACAAAAAAATAAAATATTCAAGAAAATAAAAAATTTAAATAATTCAAAAATACAAAGATATTTAGCATTCCCATGTTATTAACTCATTGGCATCTATGTTATTTGATTTATTTTAGTAAATAATATATCATTTAATTTATATATACACATGTTTCAAAAATATTTGAGTGTGATATAGGCATACCCAGACACATGATCTATGCACTTCCATATATTGGACCTTTCCTCTACCCATGTCATATAGTAAGTTGGGGGCATCTACTTCCTTGATCATGATTGATACAAGTAACATGTACTTTAAGATCATTTCTACATTATCATGCTTGATCTTGTATACTAATGCTTACACCTATCTATATCCATGCTTATATCTTTCATAGTTTAATTTATATTCTATGCTACATAATTGTTTTGCTAACATTTATATGATGTGACTAGTATAATATGCTTATATTGGTTGCTTATACTTCATTTATTTATATTTTCACTTCCTTGAGTGTATTACATTATTTTATATTTTATTTCATGTGAAACATTTTAATATGGTCCTTAATTTTTGGCCCATATGACATTGTATGTTGTTTGAGAATTTAAATATGTCATCCCTTTCAATTTTTTGGCATTTGAACATGCCCCTTATATGAGGTCTCCTTGGACCATTCCTTTGCATTACATTAAGTGTTATTGTATATGTGTTTTATTGTTTGATAATATTTTATTATTACCCTATAGACATTTCCATGATCTATATCATGCATCTTAGGTCTTGATGTGATCACATGTTATGAGCTTAATTGATCTATCTAATTTTGCTGAGTATTGTTATTGATGTCAAAGGTGCATCTTGTGAAGGTTGATATTAAAGGTGACTAAGCCTAATTGGTAGTGTATGATGTGACAAGGGTCATTGAGAGAGTGTTTTCATTAGAGAGTGGTCTCATGAGATACATATAAAGAGATAATTTGAAGACAACTAATGTATTATGTTTGTATGAAGGTACAAATCATTGATGCCAAAGTTGCGTAGGAAGCCTAGTCATGAACCTAGTAATGACATGAAGAGGTATGTGCATGGAATAGAATGAAAAAAGGCATGTGAAATTGTTTTGTAACTATTTGAGCATGTATGTGAGGAATTGAATCATTCAAGAGAGTTTTAGGGTGAACCCATAGGGGTAGGAACTTTAGACCAAGCCTACATCTAGACCTCTCTTAGACCCTACCTAGCCTAATGAGGTATGAAGATCAGATTTCAAGGAAGGTATGCATATTTGAGCATTGATAGAGGTGAGATAAAAAAAATTAGGCATGTTCACAAATTTTGAGGTCATGTTTGAAATAAATTGCATGAATTAGTGTTTTAGGCCTTCACGAGTTCACAAAATAAGGTCTCAAGACTTGAGGAGCACTTTAAGACATTCATTGGCACATGTAACCTCTGAATGGGAACCTAAGATGTTAATTAGAGATGGGGAAGGGTCCTATCTAATATTTCCAGGCATTGGTTTTAGATTCAAGTGGAAATCCTTTAGGAACAATTGTTAACACCAAAACCTATGTTAAACCTCCCTAAAACACCAATAAGGACCCAATGTGAAATATATTATTCAAAATATATATATAATGGTTTAAAATTCCTAAAAATATATATTTAATCATGTATTAAACTCTCTTCAGTACCTACAGGTGGTGGTGGTTAGTCAGTTGAGAGAGAAAATGCACAAATATAGTCTTATTTGTCAAGAAATTATTGTAGCTCTCAAAATTTGTATTTGTCAAGAAAATAAAATGGATGGTATAAGAGGATAGATAATAATAATAAATTAACATTATGGTTTACATATATTTTCCACTCTTCAAATTTTACAATTTGGTCATCCAAGTTAGCCAGTCATAAATAAACTTAATGGTGAAAATAGTGCAAAACCTAGGCATAGATGAGAAGATGGACTTGAGGGTTTGATAATGTCATATTGATGAAAAAAAATGCATGAAGATTTTATTTATGAATTTTAATTCATGTTCATTAATGTAATAATTTTTTGAGTTTGGTGAAACATTTTCTCATAAAATGAACTATCTGGTTCAGATAGGACTATGAAACATAAGGTCAAGAGATTGGTCTATAATACTCATATTTAGCACTATAAAATATGAATTTTATATCTTGGGATGTGATTTATATATAATATTATCATTTAAATGCATCGATATTCATTAAAAGTGTCTACATAGGTGTTAGAGGTCTAGTTCAACATGACTAGTTTTAAGGTGAGTTGGCAGTTTTGAGTAAGCAAGTTGCAGAGATGTTCTTGAACTCTTATTGCCTGAGTAAATATGTTACAATAATTTTGGGATGATCTCAAGGTCATGTATTATGTATATACACATGTTTATTTTTTCATGATTGAGTATCTTAAGGGTATATAAGCTTCATTTTTGTAAGATATTTTTGAGGTACATAGGCCTAATAGGGAAGTTTATCCTAAAGGAGATTTTATGGTTTGAATGAAAGATGAAGTTATAAAAAATCATGGATGAGTTTATAAGATTTAATTGGATAAGTTTTTTAGTAGTTTTTTATCATTTTATAAGATCATCTGGTCTCAATAAGATCAATTTTTGGCATTAAGAGAGTAGACCTAATGTAATTAGGTCTCCATGAGATCTAAAGGATGAGCAAGACCAATAGTGGTCATTAAGAAAGATTTTTATATGTGATTAAACATGATATTAGGGTCATATATTTATTATAAAAATTATTTTTATGCCCTATCTACCTAAAATTAAGGTGGTCAAGCATGAGAGAGAGAGATCAAACAGTTTTTGAGTGTACACAAGCCTATTATGACAATGAACTATGAGGAGAGTTTTCATGAAATGGTTGGATATAAAATATATTTTAGAGATTAGAGGTTGTTATATGGGATATATTTAAAGTTTATTTGAAATTATTTTTCTATTTATGAATTTAAAATGTGTTCAAAGAAGATCAAGTATACATGTTACTAGACAAACCTAATGCAATTAGGTCTCCATGAGTCCTAATGGAGAAATAAGGCTAAATTAGTTGTGGTAGACCAAAATAGGTTCAAATTATAATTAAAACATTTTCATAATATATCCTAAGACATATTTTATGGCTTAACTAATATGTTTAAGGTGTATGGCTGCCCAAGTGGTGTGTACTCATGACTATTATATATACAAGGTAGTTTAGGCCTATTTGAGTATGCATGCAATGAATGAAAAATATGATGCATGGTTGAGAATAATAAGGTATTTAAATTATTTTAAAACCCTTAGATAAAAGTATATAATTATACATGAGAATTTTATAGGTTTTCTACATATGAATAGGAGACATACATGACTTAATTAGATTTGATGAGGATTAGACAAGTAAAGGAGAGTGAGCCTTGAGATTGAAGATCAGAAGAGTAGAGGTGTGGTAATAATTTATCATCATTTTTTTATTGATAAAAAATAAGTTAAGAAGGTGATCAAAATTTAGAGGTGGATGATTTGGTGTTGAGTCACTTAGGGAGTTGGTACTTTTTTGCAAGTGGGTGATTGACAGTTTAGGGTTGGTGCTCCAAGTTGAGTTGGTTCTCAAAAAAAAATTATATTGTGAAAACATTTATAGTATTACATTCCGATTACAAAGGTCCTAATGGGTTTTCTTCCCCTTGAGGGTTTCACACTCACATATTGTGTTATGATTTTATTTCATGCTCATGTGAATGGTTCTTTACATATTACTAGATCACTATGTTTCTTAGATGGTCTATGAAAGGTAATATATAGTTATAAAAGTTTGTAAGGTCATTTATTCACCCCCTTCCCCTCCCAAGGAATTGCGCTTCCAATAATTAGTATCAAATCTAGGTCCTTTAAATCAAGCCTAATAGCTTAAAGGTGATCTTAGAAGCACAAACATGTCTAATGATCAAGTACAAGGAGGTTTCTCAACCAATAAGGCTCCTCTCTCCGTTGGGACTAAATATGTATTTTAGAGCATCATAATCAATACCTATCTAATTTCCTTGGGCCATGACACATGGAATTTTTTTTTATGGATTCAACCCACGTTCTACACCACCAACTAACACAACAGACAAGAAGGAAAATGAAAACAACTCTAAGGCAATGAATGCCATCATGTGTGGTCTTTCAGAGCAAAAGTTTGTAAAGGTCATTCATTATGATATAGCCAAAGGGATTTGGGAAAAGTTGTAAGCCATCTATAAAAGAAACACCAAATTGAAGTTAGAAAAGTTATAGACCCACTGAAGGTAGTTTGAACGTTTGAGAATGAATACATTGCATCTTATCTGTTAAGAGTAGATGAAGTGGTAAATGTCATCAGAGGTTTAGGAGAGAAGTTAAAATAATCAAAAATACTAAACAAGGTACTAATATCCATGACATCTAATTTTGATTCAAAAGTGTCTACTATGGAGGAGATCAAAGATCTTAACATACTATAGATGGATGAGCTTCATGGCATCATGATTGCCTATAAAATGAGAACAAGTGATAGAAAACCTTCCAAGAAGGAAGTTGCATTCAAAGCTATGAAAAATTCACAATCTAAAAATGTCAAGGATGATGTGGAAATAGATATTGATGGTTATAAGATAGAAGCCATGTTTTTTAGAAAACTAAGGAAAAGATCGGGTAGGTATAAGGGTAAGCTACCATTTAAGTGTTTTAATTGTGGCAAGATTGGCCACTATGCATCCAAGTGTCCTAACAAGGATAAGAATGAGCATGATGTAAATCATGATGAACATCATGGTGAATATAATAATTCCTATGAAATTGACAAGAGAAAAAAGAGCTCTAGGAAGTATGAAGGTAAGAAAGGGTCATTTAATAATAAGAGAAGTTTTTATACCAAAAAGGATAGTAGACCCTTTAAGGTTAGTGATACAATTACATCTGATAGTAATGATGACAGTGTTATCAATGAAATTATATTCATGGCCATGGAAATAGACAATGAAGGTTGTTCAATAGGGAAAAGTCATATGAAATATGAAAAATTAGATGAAGAAGAGGCTAAAGTGAACTTTGAGGTAGAATTGGTGAGTGCTCTAGAGGAGTTGAATTTTCAAATAAGGAAGAATAAAAAATTGAGGTCACTGGTCAAGGGGCATGAGGAACAAATAAATCTCTTTGAGGAGAGACTAAGTAACAACACCAATGAATATAAATATATCATTAACTAGTTGGAAACTCAGGTTGATATTATCATTAAAAGTCTTAAGACCAAGGAGGAAGAATGCACCAAGCTTAGAATAGAAATGGAGTCTTTGAAGGCAGAATTGGATTAGGCAATAGTCAAGTTGATGACACATCATAAATTTCAAAAGAACATTGAAATATTGGATGATATTTTGAATAGTTAGAGGTCTTCACATGAAAAGGCAAGTCTTGGATTCAAAGAAGACCAAAAATAAAATAAGGAGAGCCAAACCTCAAAGGACAATGGACTATCAAGAAGTGATGGTATTGATAGAGTAAAGACCTATGTAGAATATATAAAATCTAAGACTAAAATTGGTCATCAACAAGTCAAGGAGAATGTGACTCCTTCAAGAGACAATAAAGGTAGAGGTGCATATTCAACATCAGACATATAATGTTTATGACTTCTTTTAATGGTTATTGTTTCTGATGCAATCAATATGGACATAGGGATGTGGACTATAGACATCATGATAGAATCAATTCTTCATGAAGGAATAGGATGATTACTCAATTCAATAGTAGAAGCATAATTATGTTCTACAATTACAATTAGAGATGACGTGTTTCAAAGGATTAAAGATGAGGTATGTGAGAAAGATCAGATAAGATAAAAAGGTATACATTCATGTCACTAAGAATTGGATCAAGAAGCCAGACATTGTTGACAAGGTGAAGAAGGAGCAAAAGACTGAGAAAAATTTGTATGTGTTAAATGAGATTAAGAAGGAGAGATTCTTCATGAGTAAGATGG
Source organism: Torreya grandis (assembly GCA_037957365.1). Taxonomy (NCBI): domain Eukaryota; kingdom Viridiplantae; phylum Streptophyta; class Pinopsida; order Cupressales; family Taxaceae; genus Torreya; species Torreya grandis. The sequence goes on from JARHVA010000831.1 coordinate 1,275,729, forward strand.
ATATGAACGTATCAAATAATCCAATCATGAACTCAAAGACTAAGAACATTTCCATCATATATCATTTCATAATAGAGTAGGAAACATTTAAGCATCTAAAATAGGAATTTGGAGTAATTATTGCCCATACCAGCATAAAGCAAGTCAAGGGTAATAAGAGATAATCAAGGTAGTTCATTAGCTCCAAAAATAGGTGATGAAGGCCAATAAAATTTGTGAATCCATGACAAACATATATGAAAAGAGAGAGGAATGTGAAGGGGATCATGAAGCATGAGGATACATTGTCTACAATGTCACACTTAATCTTATAAGCCCAAGGAGGGCATAACACAAGAATCAAAAGTGAGAACCCTAAAAGTGCATCTATAGGCCTATCACAGGTAGAATGAGAGAAAAACATACTTGTGATGTGGGCAGTGCTACTAGTGTGATATAATAACAAGGTTCTTATATACATGTTGAGAATAGTTTGTGAGTCCTGATGACTCATATGATGAGCACAAGTTGTGAGGATAAAGGGGGAGTTAATCAGACAATTCATTAGCTTCAAAAGTAGGTGAGTAGTGCAGAGAAGGTATGTAGAGACATGAAGATAGATTGAATAGTGTGGCCAAGGATGGGAGCATGGTGAATGTTTGTGGAGAGTAAGTATGGAAATGAAGATATATATTATCCATCTCTATGGAATCAATATTCATGATGGAAAGTGAGTGGTCTTGTGTATCTGAGTTCAGTTAAAGAAGGACTATGTCAAATAAGAACATATGTGTGGCCTAGTTAGTGATCAAGGGTTTGATATAAAACTTTATGTTAGTCATGTCAAGGAAATTTTAAGGAAGTATGCATGTAGATAGGGGGATAATGTTTCTATGATGCTTCATTGACTCATAATCATGTGTGGTATCATAAATAACAAAGGGGGGAAAATTTGTAAAAGGTGTGATTCAATAAGTTGCAGGTACCTCTTTATCATTAATGTTAAAGGGGTAGAAAGCTCATAAAGGAGGAGAATAAGGCCAATTTAGTTTGAAAAGATCTAGTTCTAAGAGAAAGTTTAGAATTAGAGAAATAACCTCTTGAGAGAAGTTTCTAAGAATGGTTTGCCATCAATGAAAAAGGGGGAGATTGTTGAGTATTGTCATTGATGTCAAAGATGCATCTTCTAAAGTTTGATGACAAGGTGCATAGAAGAGTTTTTAAAGACAAGTCATTGATGTCAGCATGGAAGAGTGATCTTGTAAAGGAACAAATTGTGAAGGTGCATCTTGCCTAAGATTGATGTCAAAGGTGCATCTTGTGAAGGTTGATGTCAAAGGTGACTAAGCCTAGTTGGTAGTGTATGATGTGACAAGAAATGTTAAGAGAGTGTTGTCATAAGAGAGTGATGTCATGAGATAAAGAGAAAGAGATAATTTTAAGGTAACTAATGTCTTATGTTTTTATGAAGGTCCATGTCATTGATGTCAAAGTTGCATAAGAAGCCTAGTCATGAACCTAGTCATGACATGAAGATGCATGTGCATGAAAATGAATGAACATAAGCATGTGAAGGTTTTTAAAAAAAAATTAGCATGTATTTGAGGCATTGAATCATTCATGAGAGTTTCAAGGTGAACCCATAAGGGTAGGACCTTCAGACTAAGCCTACACTTAGACCTCTCTTAGACCTTGTCTGGCCTAATGAGGTATGAAGATCATATTTAAAGGATATTATGCATATGTGATCATGGTAAAAGGTGATATAAGTTTTTTTAGGCATGTTTACAAAATTTTAGGTCATTTTTGAAGTAAATTTAATGAATTAGTGTTTTAGGCCTTCTCAAGTTCACATAATTACGTCTCAAGACCCGAGGAGCAATTTAAGATGTTCATTGGCATGTGTAACCTATACATGGTAACCTAAGATGTTAATGAGAGATGGGTAAGGGTCCTAGATAAGATATCTAGGTATTGGTTTTAGATTCAAGTGGCAATCCTTTATGAACAATCATTAACACCAAAACCTGTGTTAAACTTCCCTAAAACCCTAATAAGGACTTAATGTGAAATATATTATTAAAATTAGCTTATAATGGTATAAAATGCCTATAAAATATATTTTATCATTTATTTAACTCTCCCAAGTACCTTTAGGTGGTGGTGGTTAGTTAGATGAGAGAGAAAATACACATATACAGTCTTATTTATCAATAAATTATTGTAATTCTTCAAATTTGTATGGGTTAAGAAAATAAAATGGATTGTATAATAGGATAGATAATAATAATACATGCCCATGATGGTTTATTGATAGGTTCCACTCTTCAAATTTTATAATTTGGTCATCCAAGTTATCCAGTTGCAAACATACCTAATGGTGCAAATAAAGTAAAACCTAGGCAGAGATGAGAAGATGGATTTAAGGGTCTAAGCATGTCAAATTATTGAAAAAAAGTGCATGAAGTATTTACCTATGAATTTTAAGTCATATTAATGCTTGGAAATTTTTTTAGAGGTTACTGAATATGTTGAAAAATTTTCTCACAAAATGACTTGTCTAATTTAGATAGGACTGTGAAACATAGGGTCAAGAGATTGGTCTGCAAGACTAATATTTGGCATTGGACCATATTAATTTTCTATATAAATATGTTTTGTATATTTAATAGGATAATTTACATACATTATTAGTCATGACAAGTGTCTACACATGTGTTAGAGGTCTAATTCACCATGACTAGTTTTTGAGGTAAGTTGGTAGTTCTAAGTAAGCGAGTTACAAAGATGTTATTGAAATCGTATTGCCTGAGTAAATGTGTTCTAAGAATTTGGGGATGATATTAAGGTTATGTAATATGTATCTACATGTTTATTTTGTCATTATTAAGTATCTTAAGGGTGTTTAATCTTCATTTTTTTAAGACAAATTTTTGAGGTACACATGGCTAATAGGGTAGTTTGTCTTAAAGGAGGTTTCATGGTGTAGACACCAAAAATATACACACTAGTGATTTCAAATGTTGAAGTTACCCCTGGACCCCCTACGACCCCTTTTTGGACCATCTAACACCTCTTAGGACTAACCCACCTACCTACACCCTATTTTACCAAATAGGGTGAAGTTGACAATCAGGTCCCCTTTCCCTCTAGACCCTGACCGTCGATGGTTAGCCTAGCCATTGATAGTCACCCTGACCATCAACAATAAAGATCCACCATCTCAATTAAGAATGAAAAAATCATAAAAACTATTGCCTTAGCTTTTCTAAATATAACTTTATCTAATTCATGTTGTGAGCTTTTTACATGCATGAATTATATTTAGAAGCCCTAGTTACACCTTCGCTTACACCTCTTGATTGTACCTAAAATAAAGAGAGGCTTTGGAGGTCCAATACATCTATAATTATTATCAGGATCTTAGGTACTTGGAGTCCCCTTTTGTAGGTCAATCAAGCACTTCATTAGTCTAGTGATCATACCAATATCATCTGTGTCATCAAGTCATTCCATTAAGAGCTGACTTGTCATCACCTCTCAACCAATCTTCCAAGCACTATTACTTTGATGAAATCAAGCTAGATCCTACCTATAGAACAACTACACCAACTACTCATCCAACCCACTTTTGGTAAGACAATCCCTTATTTTTTACCAATCATGTGCTTTATTTTAATTTTGTAATTAATTTAGCCTCTACCCAACCTTAAGTATTCATCTGTGAATCATGTCAATATATGATTAATCAAACCCAGCTTTAGCATAGTTAGCCACTGACATTCAACATAAATTTTGATGATCAAGAATAATCACCTATGGTCAACCCAACCATTGATAGTCACCTATGGTAGAAAATCTAGCAAGCTACCTTGACCTACTTACACTTATCCAAATCTACTGTTTTGAGTTTTTGATTGTTCAAAGACCCTTTTCAGACCTTTTGAGCCATACCTTGACCCATTAGCACTAACACTACTTAGTTTATCACTAATTTGATCATTCTATCATATCTCTTTATCAATCAATTCTTGTTATCAGTTTCAATACCTTTTGATTATTGATGCAAGCACTTTCTTTCTATTTTATCAACTTAATTGTTTCAAATGGTGGATTGATAGCCCTTAGGAAGCTCTCACTTTTGGGATCTAGCTAGCACTAGGCAATCTATCCAGCTACTTGTCTAACCCACAAATTTTCTATAGTACTTTCTTACATGCAGGTCATCCTCCCAAGCCAAAGAAGAGCTCTCCATAATCTTCTGACACAATATGTGCAATTTTTATTAGGTATTCCTACCATAACTTATATTTCTAGTTTTACTACCTTCTTTTAAATAATATAAAAATTTGAGTGAAACATTTTGGCATACCCAGTGGGACCCTTGTCTCTACTTGGGTTTTATTTTTATCTACATTTATATTCTTATTTCTTTGTCTGTGTTCATAATTGAAATCACAATTTTGTTTGGGTCTAAAAACTTATTGCATCCATTGATTTCCTGCTTCTTCTATCTCACTTAGGTTAATTAAAAGCATTAGGATTAATCATAGCACACTTGTGTTACACAACCAAACCACATAATCAATCAAACACTATAACTTACCTGAGATAAGGCTCGACTAAGATTTCATCACCCAATGGATCACCTTACCCTACTTGGTGATCCTACTTGGATTTCATCACCAAGAGGAGGACCCACTTAGTTCTCTAGGTGAGTATAAACTCTGGATAAATGGTATATATTGTCTAAGTAACCTGACTTGGATTTAGGATCATGAAGTGAGGGGATCAAGTCCCAAGCACCAAGCCACATATCTGATTTATTACAAGTTATTTTGATCACCAAAACTAACTTGAGACTATCCATAGATTTATTATCTAGTACCTGATCTACAAACCAAATTCCATCACACATTCTCATAAACTAAAGCATAAGCCAAAATCAAGATTAAAATTAACCTCTAGGCTTGACGTAATTCATAGTGTGTGTCTTGATTGTCTTGATCATTTTCTTGTTTGAGCAGTGAGATTGTTCTTGTTTTCTCTCCCCTTTCCTTGTATGGTTCTCACTCATCAATAGTGAAGAGACCTCGTAGAATAAAAACCATCACCTATATCAACATCTTCTATCTCCTCATTTATGGAGTATGTATTTGAGGTAGAAGATTCAATTTGTCCATTCGAAATCCCTACTTTCCCTCAGGTATTCCCCTAAGGGGACATAGATTTTACCACCTCTTTAGAGAATAATCTAGTGGCCCTTCAGCACTATCTTAACACCTCTTCTCACCATACCATGGTTTCAACTTCACCTCAATATCCTCCTTATGGCATGCCATCCCACCTTATGGAGGGTATCCCTATTACCATGGTCACCACCTAACCTTTAACCATCTAGGCATCTTCATCTACTAACCCCTTTAATGTTATGGCTGAGAACCAACCTATCCAACCAACCATTACCCTTACACCATCCACCCCTACTAATGACTCCTATACCTTGGGGATAACCCAACCATTAACCCATCATGTCCCACTTGTAGCTGGGGCACCCACCACCAATGTTTCTGACCTCCCCTCTGTCAAACCTAGCCCATCGATTAATACCTCTTTATGAAGCTTAGGGGTACCTATCCCTTCTACCTCACCACCCATTAGTAAAAAAGTCACTAAAAAACCTATAATTACCAACCCAACCATAGCTCAACCTACTTCAACATCCTAATAATTACCTACATCATCTAACCTTGGTTATACCACTACCCTGCAAGGGTATATACCTACTACCCAACCATCATCAACTACCTATCCTTAAATGTCATCTACCCAACCTCCCATAACCTCTTATTAGTGTGGGGTCATCTCCCAACTTCTTATCAATTATCAATATATTCCCCAACCATAATATACACCTTATAACCCCTCAGGTGCACCACCTCAAATAGACTTAATAAAAATAACCATGGATAAAATGAAAACTCTTGAGTCATCTCTTTCGAGAACCCATAACATTTTATCTTATGATTAAATTTGTAATGAGCCCATTCACCCTTCGGTTCCTATTAGACCTTATCCAATGGAATGAGAGATTCCAAAATTCACCAAGTTTAATGGTAAGACCCCCAACAACATTTAAGATAATTTAGGAATTATTGTTACATGATTTCCTATGATGATGCCCTGCTCTTACACACATTTCTTATGTCTCTTTCTATCCTGACATTGGACTAGTATAATGTCATTACCAAACATTCCATTTTCTCCTTTAACCAATTAGCTCAAACCTTCTTGAATCACTTCTCAATCAACATATTCAAGAAAGTCTCTATCACTGACCTTTATTCCATTCTCCAATTTGAGGATGAGTCTATAGTTGATTTTGTGGCTCATTGGAGAAGTTTGATCAACCAATTATCATTTTCCTTACCTTAGCTTGAATTGATCAAATTTTTTGACCGTGCTTGTGCTAGGGACATCTTTTCTAAACTACGTGTCCAAAGCTTTAGAAATTTTGATGAATCTTTTACCATGGTGCATAAGTTATAAAATAGAGCCATAGATGAGGGCAAACTAAAATTACGAAATAAGAACTCTACCTTCAAAACCAATGAAGCCTCCTCCTCCAAAGCAGGCAATCAAGTTAACTCTGGGACTAAGAATAAGGGAACTATGAATTTAGTTATCCTTAAAGCTTCCCCAATACCTAATGTCAATCAACAAAACTTTCCCAATCCCTCTAACTAAAGCTTGTAGAACCTAAACTGAAGCACCCAAAAATAATTTACTTCACTTGGAGAATCTTATGCCTTGATGTTGGAAAAGTTACTAAAAGCTAATCTTGTACAACTTCCACCCATCAAACCTCCCCCATAGTTTGATTCTTCTCATCCAACACCTACTTAGTACAATGAAAATGACCTTTTTGCCTTTCATCGAGTAATCAAACATGATGTTAGCTGATGCAATACTTTTAATAATGTTGTTCAAAGCCTCATTGACAAGGGGGAACTTGAATTGGATAACCCCAATTCCCCTCAAAATTAAGCCTTGGACATATTCAAAAAGCCCTTTCCCAATCATGCCCCTATAAAAAATGAGGACACATAGGTCAAATGCTCTCATGATGCCCACATAGTCAACATGGTTCATGATACACCTACCTATGAGGGCCCAACCATCCAATCTACCTACTCTTACCCCACCTCACTTACAGAGGTAGAAGAGTCATCTTCCCATCCTTCAGAGATTTAACCTAAGGAGGTTATTTTTTTCCCTAGCCACATTCATATAAGCTTTAAAATCATCACATTCTACCCCAACTAACACATCTAAACAAGTGTTCATGATTCACCACCTCCACCAACTACCCAACAAAACACTACTCCTATGGATATTGTTCCTAAAGGAGAAGCATTTCTTTCGATACCTCTCATGGGTGAGCTATTTATCTCAACCTTACTTCCTTCACCTCAAGAAATCAACCAACCTACCAACCAGCCTCCCCAACCTACAAGTTTATCTCTTACATCCACTACCCATGAAGCAAACTAGTACGCAAACCTTTTTCCACATTAGTGTAGAAATTGGAATTTTCCCTGAAACCAGATATGGATAAAGCTAATTTTTGGCAATATTTAGGCCTCCCTTACATCAACAAACCCAAACCTTCTAGTGCACCATTAAACAACCAATCTATCATCTTTCCACCACCTCTTAAACCAATAATAACTTCTACCAACCTCTCACGCTCCCCACCAATCAAAGTAATCATACCTCAAACAAGAAAACCACTAAACAAACCTATTACAAACCTCAGTATCTTCCCCATATAGATTTTTGTCTTCTCATATCTTATAGTGAAATTGACCCCATCTAAACGTCCACCCAAACCTCAACCTAAACCAATCAAAAGAGCAAAACCATTTAATAGCCACATGCCTAGCGTTTTCCCTTCCTCTACCCTACCCTCTATCTTGGGCCCTCATCCATCAACTTTACCCAAAAATTAAATTCCTTTTAACATATGTCATCCATCACTACTGGCTACACTGGCCCAATTATTATATGATACATCGATCTTTCCCAAACTACCGATAGCCAAATTTTCAACCTCTAACTCTCCAACCACTAACATGCCTAAACTAAAACCCTTACCTAGAAACTTCACCTCACCCAAGCTTTCTCTTACCAAACTCACTACTATGAAAGCACCCCACTTACCAACCAAAATTACAAACCCTAAATCTTTCCCACCTCTCATTTAATCTTATTTAACCATTTTACAAAGGTTGTTACAATCCTCGTAGCTTACCTTACCTCCTATTTGACCCTTCGATCCTCTTGGTTTAAAACCAACTTGGTATAGCGATCATCAACTTTATTCTTATCATAGGACACCTAGACATGATGTGGACAATTGAAAATCTCTCTAGGACATTATCCATCAGCTCTATAACAAAGATGATCTCTTACTAAAAGAGCTTCCCTTGACCACTCTACTAAGGCACCCAATAACCACTTGCCAGTGTATACTAGATCCTCTACTCTCACCTTAGAATGATGGGGAACCTACCCAACCTCCTATCACATAATTCCCCTCTATTTATACCATCAATGTGGTCACATGATCACAACCAAGGGATAAATGGAAAGCCAAGGTGTCCATTCCATGGACATACCCACCTACTCATTAAAAATCAAACCTGGTCTAACCCTCTACATCCTCAGCTCCACCCAAAGTAACCATCTTAGGAACCTCCAAGGGTAATCATTATAAATCCATCAAGAGGGTCATTCTTAAGTAACTTCACCAAACTATAGCTAAGATGAGCCTCTATGAGCTCATTTTTACCTCACCTCACCATCGTCAGGCCATGATAGAGGCTATGTAGGCCATTAAAGTTATATTAGGAGACTCCCAATCTATAGAGGCCTTCAAGGGTTCTCTATGACTCTCAACCCTTGTTACCTTCAAGGACTCAGAGATACCTTCCACCCACCCTAAAAACCTAGATCCACCCCTCTTTATTACTACCCATATCAACCAAACCCACGTCAAAAGGGTTATGATCGATAGGAGAGCTAATATCAACATCATCTCTTCCCATGCCTACAATCAACTTAAGCTGCTAGAAAATGTCTTAAATAAAACTTTAGCCATCCTTAGATCCTTTAATGACACTATGACCACTACTTTAAGAGCCATTATCCTTCACATTCATCTAGGACCTCACACGCTCCTCAAAATTTTCTATGTGGTCAAATGTGAATTATAGTACAATGTTTTACTAGGAAAACCTTGGATCCATGCCATGTATTATGTACATTCCACCCTCCATCATTGTGTCAAGTTTGAAGACAAAGGTTAGGTGGTTACCATACAAGCTGACCCTATCCCTTTTACAGCATGCAATATGACCTACCGACCTAATGATGTTCTCCTACCTCCATCTAAAGCACCATAAAAACCACCACCCTTGGAATTCAAAGCCATTGCTTCCCCTCTTACAAAAGTAATTACCAGTTTATCTATTTTTATAGACCAAATACCCAACACTAATCCCTTTGAGTCTACCTTACAATGCCTTACCCTTGGAAAATAGTGTCTCCTCACCCTAGATGCCCTCTTTACCCCCCAAGAATATGGAAAACTCAACTACCAATCAGATTATGAACCCAAAATTAGAGTCATTATTCCTTTAGGACCTCTTAGCTATCAAACTCACTTCATTTATGGGGGAATTGATAAGCCACTTAACATTTCCATTACCCACCCTTTTCCTCAACTATTCACTTTTAACTTTTCTTACTTGGACAAACCTGACTTTGCCAAACTATACCTTCACAGGTGTGCCTAGAAGGGATTTGGTTAAGGATGATATGAGCATGGCCGACACATGTTGACTTTGATCAAGATCCATAAGCCTCATGAGAAACATGGCCTCATCTTCATTCTACCTAATAAGAAAAAGCCAAAAAACCTACCACTAACATTATTATAAAAGAGAGCCCTTCCCTACCAACATCCCCTCAACCTGAGAGTGAGGATGAGGACATCATCCCACCCAATTTTTTTTTTGTCAACATGATTAATCTTAGCCCCCTGACTTACCAAAAGGAAGGGGTACCCATATCCATCCCTTTTATCCATCTTCAACTCATGTGAGTTGACTCTCCTACCATTAACACTATTCAATGTCAAGATGATGATGGTATTCTCACCTACCTTGGTGCACCAAATTCCTCCATCCATAAATATTTACCTCTAAAAACCTCAACCATGTTGAATAAATCTACCAAGGACATTAAGATAGGCACTCTAGACAACCCCCACATCATCAAGCTTGGTCAAACTCTCACCCCTGAGGAGCTACAAGACTACTCAACTTTCCTCCACGAGCGTAGCATTAATTTCACTTGGTCATATGTTGATATGCTTGGTATTTACCTGGCCATTGACACCCACAACATCATCACCACTCATGATGCCAAACCTATCAGATAGAAACTTTGCCAAATGTATCCTCGCATAGCCCTCCTTGTCAAAGAATATCTCCAATGCCTCCATTAGGCTAACTTCATTCAGCCCATTGACTATCCCCAATGGGTTTCAAACATCATACATGACACTAAATCCATAAGGGGAGTACGTATCTGTGTGGAATTTCATGACCTCAACCTTGTTTGCCCAAAGGATGACTTTCCTCTGCCTAGCATTGATCAACTTGTTGATCTTATAATAGGCCATGAGATGTTGTCACTCATGGATGGATTCTCAGGTTATAGTCAGATCTTGATTGCCCCTGAAGATTAGCACAAAACTAATTTATCACCCCATGGGGGACTTTTTATTATATATTTATGCCATTTGATCTTAAGAATGCTGATGCAACTTACCAATAGGCCATGACATATATTTTTCATGACCTTATCCATTATATTGTTGAAGACTATATGGATGACCTTCTCAGGAAGTCCAAGTTTTGTAAAGACCATTTCATCATTCTTAAGATTATCTTTGAGAGACTTATCCATTATCACTTTTGCCTTAATCCTAAGAAATTTATTTTTGGGGTCTTATCAAGTAAACTTTTTGGCTTCATCATTTCCCTTCAAGGAATCGAAGTTGATCCAACCAAAATTAAAGCCATCCTCGAGATACTACCTCCAACCAATCTTAAACAACTCTATAAATTACAAGGAAAACTTCAATCCATTCATTGCTTCATCCCCTAGCTCTTCAATTAGTGTTTGCCCTTATGCCACCTCTTGAAAAAGGACATATCTTTCAAGTGGAATGCTGATTTTCAAAAGGCCTTTAATACACTCAAATAATACATGCTATCTTTACCTATCCTTACACCTCCTAAGGATGACCAACCTTTCTACCTCCATATCTCTACCACAAACCACTCCCTAGGGGCGATGCTTGCCCATCAAGATGAGCAACATAAATATAATGTTGTCTTTTACATTATCAATAAAATTGTCAAATATGAGACTTGGTACATGCATATCGAGAAATTATGTTTGGCCCTAGTCTTCATGACCACCAAACTTTGCCACTACCTTCTTAACCACAAAATTTTTGTCATAACCAATATTGACCCCCTCAAATACATGCACTCCAAACCATACCAAAACTAGCATATAACTAAGTGGCTCATGCTTTTAACTAAGTTTGACCTTGATTTCATCCAACAAAAATTGATCAAGGGGCTAGTCATCATCAACCAATTGGCCGAGGCACCCCTAGCGAATAACCAACTTCCCCCTCTCACATTTATAGATGAGTACATCATAAACCTATCTCAAGCATATTTCACCAATTAGGTAACCATGTTTTTTATTGGTTCCAAATGTCAGCATGGTGGGGGATTCGGTATTGTCCTTATCCCCCTTATCGGTGAACCATTTCCCTTATCCTTTAAACTTGACTTTGAATGCACCAACAACATGGTTGAATATGAAGCCCTAATAATAGGTCTATAAATTACTTTAGCCTTAAGAGTTAGAACAATTAATATCTTTGGTGACTCACAACTTGTGGTCAGCCAAGTTATTGATATTTACCAGTGTAATAATGAGGTTTTATAGTTATACAAGAAATTAGTTACAAAAATTCAAACATCATTACAACACTACCATATTCAGACCACCCTATGATATACCAATAAATTTGTCGATACCATGGATTCAATTGCCTCTCAAATCCCATTAGCATCCTTAGACTTAAAACTATCGATCATTATATATCACCTCACTAAGCCCTCCTACACCAAGACAAACACTCCAACCATCTTTAGTGTGGAGGAGATCCTACCCGACCTTTGGTACCAATAAACCTTCACCTACCTTCACCTTGGCATAGTTCCCTCTAGCCTCTCTAGGAATGCTTATCGGTGCTTATTTAGAGCACCTCTCATTATACCATTATGGGAGGGATCCTCTACAAGCGAGGCTTAGATGGCCTCCTATATCATTGCCTTCATGGTCTAGAAGCCTCTCACACCATCAAAGAGACACATGATGGTATTTGTGGGGGTTACTTTAGTGGCCTCACTATAGTTAAACGTATCCTCCACCTAGGTTATTACTGGTATACCCTTAACCAAGACTTGTGATTATGTGAAAAAGTGTGTCAAGTGTCAATAACATGCTAATTTACATCATGCACCTATTAATAGCCTTCACATGTCTGCAAATTTTTGGCCCTTCTTATAATGGGGTCCAGACCTTATTAGTAAAATCAAACCCCACTCTTCATAATGACATCATTATATCATTATCGCAACTGAATATTTTACCAAATGGGTGGAGGCTAATCCCCTTGTCTTGATGAAAGCTGAAAAGATTATCAAATTGATCACCCATCATATCATCTATCATTTCAATTTTCCCCATAAGATCATCACTGATAATGGAAAATATTTTAAAAAAAACAAGTTAAATGCCTTTGTGATGTATTTGGTATTAAACTTAGCTTTTCATTACCTTATCGCCCCAAGCAAATGGACAAGCTGAAGCCTCTAACAAAAACCTTAACAACATGCTTGCCAAAATGGTCAATGCCTCAGGTTAGGATTGGCACTTGCACATTCACTTTTCCTTATGGGCATATCATACTAGCATCTAAACCCCCACCACACCCTTTTCTCTCATCTTTGGAGCTAAGGTCATCTTGCCTCTTAAAATCCAAATACCTTATCTTTGCATATATTTGTACGACCTCATTTCGGAAGATGATTACCGTCAAAAATGTTTAACCCAACTTGAGCTACTAGATGAGCATCATTTAGCCACCCTTTCCCATCTTTGTGTCTATCAAGAGTGAATCAAATGAGCCTATAAAAAACACCTAAAATTCTAAGAATTCAACATTAGAGATCTTGTCCTCAAGGAAAACCAAAATATCACTAATATGGAGAAAATCAAAAGGGGCAAAATTGCCTTTAATTGGCTTGGAACCTACATCATTACCCATAAGTATGGATCAAGGGCTTATCATTTATTCTCTCTTAAAGGAAAACTATAACCTAAGCCTCTTAATGCTTCGCATTTGCATCCTTTTTATTGTTAGATAGGAATCACAATTATCATTTGTCTAACTTAAGCTCATCCCTTGCAACCACATTCATTTCCATCTTTTTAGGGGTAATTAACTAAAATTGAATCATGTGATTATCCATCATAATCATAGCCTAATCTTAAACTATGGATACCATGACTCTATCCATGGCATGATTCCCATAGTACTTCCCATCTCTTTGAGATTGGTTCCTATGGTCATTGTTACCTATACCTCTTTTTCACCTACTGGCACCCCATGTCAGCTTAGTTTTGTCTTCACAAAGGTAATCCATTGAGCACGTATGAACAATTATATGTCAATAAAAATAAAATAAAATAAAATATCAATATCAAATGGCAAAAACAAACTATGGGTCATCCTTAACATCCATAGACTGCTCCCTTGAAGGATAGTTATTGAAAAATCATTCTAAAATTACAAAACATAAGGTAGTCTGCTCCCTTGAAGGATAATTATCAAAAGCATTTGAGTTAACCATATAAATCTAGACCACTCCCTTGAAGGATGGCTAGATAAAGCATTAGTCAAATCCATCAATTTATTGTTAGCTACCTATATCGATCAGCTTCCCCGGCCCTCAAACAAAAGTCAAAATCAATTCAAAGGGCAAAAGAAAAAAGATTTTTTCAAAGCCATAATCATCTCTCATAAACATCAATATAATTTGGAAAACAACAATTGGATATCCTTCATAAAATTCCCACATTGATCAGTCTACACTTTATATATAGACATAGACTTGTTTATACCACTTCTTTAGATACCTACAGAAAAGGCATACTAATCCCACTAACAATTTTAGTTTCAACCATTCTCCCTCCACATATCATATGCACAAGACTATGAGCTTACTTGACATAATGTTATCAAGATCCCTATCTATCAACCTAGGCATGCTAATGTGAAACATTTAAAAGACTTATTTTCACTAAGCCAATCCAATTGTAGGTTTCATGTCGGTCTTTACTAATAAAAAACATCATGTTCTTTTTCTTATCTTTTATTAGTATATGTAAGCATATAAACATGAAAAATAAACATCATACCAAAATCATGAACATCATGAACTATTTCAACAAGCAACAACATCTATTCATCAATGAGCCATGCACAATGCAAACATATAGCAGTCAACCACAAACATTCACCTATCCATCACATCATGTAAGACTCTAAACATGTTATTACACCATAAAAAAAATTAATAATAAAAACCTCATATCATATACCATTCACCATTCAATACACATAACCATAAACATGAGTCATAACATGTATCCATCCATAACATATTCTATCTAACCATATCGAAATTAAAACATCATAATTTAACTTTCTAAGCATCACATGCCTAAACTAATAACCATAACCATAAATCACAAACATGAGCATCATATAAAACACTAAATTTCATATATCATATACATCAAATAGTCAAAAATAATACATGTGACAATGTATCAATATCAAAATATACCTATCACTACATCGGTGTGCAGGCCAAAATTAAAAATCATATATATCATATATCAAAAAACAATTAGGCCCCTAAAACACTTAGACCATCTACACCACTACCAATATTCCCATATGTACCTATACTTGATGTTGGTCCCCTTAGGACCCCTATCTACCCAACTGTAGTTGCCCACTACCCTGGGGTAGCTAGCACAGCCGCACTGCCCAAACTAGATCTATACTCTACAATTCTCATGGCATAGGGCAACTGGTCTAGCACCATAACCTCATAGTATCTAAGCTCTTGTATTGTATCTAGATACCATGCTCATGGCACTAAATCTAGTGGCCCTCTTGCTACTGTACCTACCATACCCACACTAATTTTCCCCTATAATGTGTGTGTCTCATAAAACCAATAGGGAACTTGACTTGTCTATATCCTACCCATGTTAACGCCATCAGCCTTAGCACTTAGATGTGATCCTAAGCCTAGTCGTGTATTACCATCCCCATTCTAATCTCATATCTTTTATGGTTCCTAAATCCCCATAGCTCCCTATAAATTTGGACTAATAAAATAGGCACCCAACCAAACACTATCCTACTGAGTAACAACTCAACCAATATACCCACAAACACATAGGGAAACCTCCAACTATTAGAATCTAGGAGCCCAAATCAAGTCACGATGATCATCAACATCATCATCAATTTCCTCTCCTCAAGAGCACTCTCATATAATGATAACTAGTTGGATCCTCTAGAGTGTTAATGGACTTGATTGCTATCATCTCCATATACATACTCAACAAACTCATCTTGATCCTCCTACTCAATCTGGTATATCACCTTGCCATATTATGGGAGGCAAGTAATCCAATTTACATCCTTTGGGAGTATAATTACCTCCCTAATCAATAATAAGAAGTTATTAGTATTAGGATCCCATCTCTTGATTAGTGCTACTACCATCAACATGTCCCGCAACACATGTTGATAGTGCCTCATCCCACCAAACCCTACCTCCTTTATATGGGCCTAGTTCTTTTTAGTCATCCCCTTTTGAAGCTCAGGGAAGATGCATGACATGTGATCACACAACTAGATCTGCTTCCTATCTTACACCAAACTATACACTTAACTTAGTATCTCTTACTGGACTCATATAAACCATATCCAAAATCCTAATCTCACACTACTCTTCTATTTTGATAGATCAAAATCACCCATTTGAACTCACACCTACCCATTATAACTTTTTACTTGATAATTGAATCACCCTAACCCTAATCCATTTAGACTTGACCCTAACCCTAATATATTTTTCCCTTACACCCTAACTTAATTACCTTAACCCAAACCTCACCCCATTTTACCCTAACCCTCACCTACTCAAAAATCACCCTTAACCTTACCCTAAACCTAAACCTAAACTCACCCTAACCCTCACCCCCTATCAATTTCTAAATTTATCCACAAATTTACCCCAAACCCACAAAAACTTACATAGGGAAAAACATACCCTAAACACTACTACCATCTATATTGACCTACCTACCCAAGAAGTACAAACAAGAAATTTCAACCAAAAACTATCAATTGAATGCACCCCTTACCTCATTTCATGACCTCCTCTATGGTTTGAGCCCATGATTAATTTCTCAAATGTGTCCAAATGATCCCTACATATCAAACCTACAAATATTTCACCCACACTCCAACCAATGAGAAGTCACCAATTTAGTAAGAACTCTCTCCATGCATGCCACAATCACCAGATCTAAGTTGACTAAGCACAAAAGTTAGAATGACTAAAAGTAATTTTTGTTTTTAATTTTTACTTGGTGGATTTTTAGGGTTTCCCCTAACCATCACCATGGATGGTCACATTTTAGGGGACCCTAACCATTGATGGTCAGGGAGCCCTAATAAGTGTGATCTAGGAATTTGATTCAAGAGAGGATGGTTAGTATTGTGTTAGTTTCAAAATGAAAATAAAATGAAAGAAACACTAACTAGCATAACATATCTAGGCCTAGACACTAGGGAGAGATTAATTAACAAACATGAATAAAACACACAACTAAAATGAAAAATAAATCTCTTTTACCTTCCTTGGATGCTCCAAAATGCTTGTTGTAGTGGCTTGCTTGGCTTATGCTCATGAAGTCCTTGGCAATGGAAGCTTGGCTACCTCCATCTCTCCTTGGCCCCTTTGGCTTATGACTTGGCTTGGCTTATAATGGTAACACTAATTGTAATGGCTTCTTAAAGGTATTTGTACATTATAAATTTATGCCAAAATAGCTTAGAAATGATGTTCATGGCCTCTCTATTTATATATTTTTACAAATGTCTAGGATCAACCTGAACCATCCATCCTGAGATTGAGATGTGTGGTTAAAGATTAATTCAATTTTTGGAATTAAGTTTATAATTATCCTCATGATGACATTGGAAGAAGGGGTAATTAAGAGGCATGGAGGGCATCATAGAAGGCATGTAGGGCATCATGGAAGCCATTGATGAGGCATGAAGGGCATGAATCTTGATATTTGTGGCATTTATGGCTTAGTGATGTCTTCCCAAGAAATGAGGTCACCTGATGATGCAGATATTTAATATTCATTTCCAAAAATAAGTTTTCAATAAGTTTCCATGGAATTCTTAATTAGGCCTTAATTTGGGTTAATTATCTCTTAAGCATGATTAAGCACTTTGCGCACAAATTACTTAAATTGATCATAATGCCTTGTTTTTGGTCCAAAATTTGACTAGATTAGAATTAGAAGTCACTGTCAGATGCATTAGAACCATATTCCCATTTAGGATGTTATCAACAAAAAATAACAAAGGCATGCATCTTGTGCAAGAGATTTGATAAGAAAGAGCAATCTAGAGAACCTAGGTGCAAAATTGGCATTTTGACTTGAAATGATTTGATCAATTTTAGCTGGCCCATAAATTGCATTACCCCATTTAGGGATACCCTGGCTAAAATTGGAACTTGAATATGTCAATTTCATATTGTTTAGCATGTTTTAGTTTTTTTAGGCCAAATTGTGCATTTTGGGTAGAAATTGGTCAAAAGCGTGGTTGGAGGTTATTGGTGGCCAAATTTAGGTGTCTATAGTTTGCCCCTATTTGGGAAGGTATTGCAAGCTATAAGCATAGTAACATGTTCTCAAAGAATGAAAAGGTCCTATATACCTACAACTGCAATGATGATAAACTAATTGTATGATGCCCCCTCGAGGGAACGATTGGCACAAGTAAGTCGGCAAATAGTCCTTTGAAAAGAAAGAAGCAAAATGAGGGGACCAAAGAAAGGAAAGATGATGGGGTGAAAACACAATGATACTAAAAAAATAGTCAAAATCATTGAGAATGTAAGTAGGATGGTACACAATAGTTTACCCAAAGGTGGTTATAAGCATTGTACCCTGATAGTGGCAATATGGTATGATAACATAATGATTTTCCCAAAGCAGTTATAATCATTGAGAAGATGGAGCTACCCTAGTTATGATAGACAAACAAGATAATAACATGCCCCTGTATGGGTAGAAAAAGTAAAGTGGTCACATCAAAATGATTTTCCCAAAGGTGGTTATAATCATTGAGAAATGTAGGTGGGATAGTGCGTAATGATTTTCCCATAGGCGATTATAATCATTGGACACTGATTATGGAAAACATGATAAACTTGGTCGGGGATGATGATAACTTAACATAGAGGGTAATGATGAATTGGAACAACCTATTAGTAGGGAGATGCTCATGTGAACTAATAAAGATTAAAATTATTTCATGGTTAATTACTCTATTTGGGATATGATTAGGATTAAATTAGGATGTCAGTGCCGAAGAGATGTCACCATTGCTGAATAGAATTTTTGAAGTTGAGGTTTGTTGTAACATGTGTTAGTAGGCATCATTGTATAACATCATGAGGACTTGGCCAAAATATACATAAGGACTGACTCCCATAATCCAATACTCAATAGAAAACAATGCACTAATGATAAAAACTATGATGATAATGTAAATATATGAATATGGATGGATTTGAGTATAAGTGTGGGTAAGGAGTCACCCAATGAACACATATAAACTAAATCAAGGCAACAGTGTTGAAAGAAAATAAATAGGTAGATAAACAAATAAAATAATCAAAAATAAATAAACAAACAATGTAATGGAAACCCTATGAGCACTGCCCCTAGAAAATAGGTGACAAGTTAACGAATGAATAAAATGGGGGAATAGAAAAAAAGAAGGGGGTGGCCAAGTTGTCTCCATATGCACTAGGAAAATGGATGCTGCCTACATAGTTCCATCGATGTAATATCCAATAAAAACTTCAAGCCAAATGTAGTTCTCCCAGGGAATGGGAAGAATGTGATAATTGATGAAAACAAACAGAATAGATGGTATAGAAGAAGAGCAATGGTCTTGAAAAATGGTAAGTCTGTGAGATAAAAAGGCCAAAAAAGATGGGGAAACTAAATGACAAGTGATTTGCTTGTAACTTAGTAAGGGTTCCCAGAATCCTTAAGGTAAAGAAGTGGTCAATATTTTTGTTTTTTTCCAACAATTTTTCAAAAGTTTTTGGATTTTTTTGAAGTATCTCAACTTGGTCAAGAATGTTGAGGCACTTAAATGGTTCAAGATCTAAAAATAGTGAGAGAGTTGCTTAGGTTACTCACAAAATGATGAGAGTGTGGCTTAGGTTACTCAAAAAATGGTGAGAGTGTGGCTTAGGGTAACTGAGATGGCCTCAACAAGTATTGAGTGCTACCTACATAGTCCCAGAGTAGGACCTCAAGTCACTGTAGTTTCACCCTTACAACATAAAAATTTGACTAATACAGTTGGTCAAAAGCCATAGTATGACATAGAAAGTGGCAAGTTGGTACGTCAAGGCTTAATGTTACCCCTAGTTTACCCATAGGCAATTATAATCAAGACACAATAGCATAGATCAATGGTACTAATTTTCCCAAAGGTGGTTATAAGTAGTAGCAAGACTAGTGGCAAGAAAGGTTTAACAAATAAAGGATGAAACTACCAAAACTTCTATCATACTATTACAAAATATGATCTCTATCTGAATTACTTGAACCAACTGATGAAATTGATTAGACACCTTGATGCCAAAATTGCATAAAAAATGGAAAAAACCAAGGTCAAATGGGTTAGGCTTTAGAAAACATTGGGTTGATAGAGTGAAAGTGAAATGTGGATACAAAAAAGATGATAGATAAGGATGGTATTTGTACAAAAAATAATAGTGATAAAATGGCATAACTAAAATGGTCCTTACAAATAATACACTTTAGCACTTAAGCATAGTACCACTTGAGATGAATAATATTCATTAGCTCAAGAAGCTCATCTCCATCTGGGGTGGTGAGTTTGTATGCTCCTAATCCATAATCTACAATAATGATGAAAAGCCCCATCCAGTTTGGTTTGAATTTCCCTTTATGTTTTTTCTTAACCATGATATTTTTTTGGTTTTCTTTAAAAATAAGATCACCAAGTTCAAATGTTTTATACTTAACACATCAATTATAGTGGCCTTTGAGTTGGTTTTGATATGCTTGAAGATTTCTAAGCATAGCTGTGCATTTATCATCAAGTAGGTCTAGCTCTTATAGGTGAATTACTCGATAGTCATGATCATCCAAGACATGCTTGAAAGAGATATGTAGTGAAGGCAATTCAACCTAAACGGGAAGGATGGATTTAGTACCATAAATAAGTATGGAGTGGATATTGTGGGAGTATGATGATTAGTATGGTATGCCCAAAGGGTAGGGAATATTTTCAAGTGCCAATCATGATCGACATCATTGACAATATTTTTGAGAATATTGACAATGGTTTTATTGGATGCCTCAACTTAGCCATTACCTTGAGGGTAATATGCTATAGAGTAATGTTGTGTGATGTATTCATTACATAGCTGGTCTACATCCTTGTTCTTGAATGATCCTCCATTATCAGATATAATGTTAGAGGGGATACCATAGTGACAAATGAGATGGTTAAAAATAAAATTGGAAATTTTCTTTCCAGTCACGCAAGTGAGGGGTATAGCTTCTATTGGGGATCAACCAAAAATATTGATTACACTTATGAAAACAATAAACACGAAATTAAATCAGAATGATAAGTAACTAGAATGATAAATAGCAAACAATGAGAGATACAAGAAACCACCCTGAAAACTTATATTAAACTCTTTACAGAAGGAATACAATTGAAGAAAATTCTTTTCTTCCACACCTCTCTCAGATGTACAGATCTCTCTCTAGATCTCTTTCCCTCAAGAGCTCTCTCTCTCAAGTATAATCAACTCCAACAACCTGGAATGATTCACATATACAATTCTGTACTATTCTTCAACATTCTACAATACAATAAGCTAAGAAGAATTATCCTATTATATAATAATTAGGAAACTTGAGCATGCATTTACAACCAATAGTTATGCCTCTTAAACAAGGGCTCTAAAATAGTCTTACTAAAGATAGAGATGAAGACTTAAGACTATGACTTAATTCCATCATGCAAACACTCAGTTCTATCCTCAAAAATAGCTTTCTGGATGCACAGGTAACCGACATCGGTTCCTACCTGCTTGCCTGTGACCGACGTTGGCCGATCCCTGCCGACATCGGCATTTCCTGAACTGCTCCTGACCAACGTCGATCACTCTTGACCGATGCCAGTGACTGTGTAAACTTGCAACTATCAAATCTGCTCACTTTGGTGAAGCTTTTCGGCTCCATACCTTAACAATCTCCCACTTGGAGATAAACAGCTGCACCAGTACCTATACAACAACATCTTCTAGCTCCTCCATCTTCAACTCAATCATGAAGACCAACATAAGTTGAATGAAGATTCAACTTCTCCTTTGTTACCAGCTTGGTTAACATATCAGCAGGATTCTTATCTGTATGGATCTTCTCCAGCTTCAACTCACCATCCTCCAATACCTGTCTTATGAAGTGGTACCTAAGCTGTATGTGCTTTGTTCTTGAATGAAAGGCTGAATTCTTAGCCAAATGAATTGCACTCTGACTATCACTGTATAATCTACAACTCTCTTGCTCCTTTCTAAGCTCTTCCATGAACCGTGTCATCCATATCATCTCTTTGCTAGCCTCTGTGACTGCAATATACTCTGCTTCTGTAGTTGACAAGGCAACAACCTTCTACAACTTTGATATCCAGCTAACCGCCATTCCACCAACAGTGAAAACATATCCTGTGGTGCTTCTTCTGCCATCCAAATCACCTACCATATCTGAATCTACATAACCATGTAGAGAAGTATCTGAACCTCCATAGCACAAATGCCTACTGTTGGTCCCTCTCAGATATCTAAGGATCCACTGAACTGCTTTCCAGTGTTCCTTTCCTGGATTGGCCATATACTTACTTACAACTCCCACTGCTTGGGCAATATCCAGTCTAGTACAAACCATTGCATATATTAAACTCCCTACTGTGGAAGAATATGGAAATCTACTCATGTACTCTACCTCATCATGTGAATTAGGACATTGTTCCTTACTCAACTTAAAATGTCCAGCCAAAGGTGTGCTTACTGGTTTAACATCCTGCATATTGAACCGTTTCAACACCTTGTTCACATAATCCTCTTGAGACAAAATCAACCTATGATTTTTTCTGTCTCTCTTAATGCTCATGCCAAGGATTTTCTTTGCTGCTTCTAAATCCTTCATAGCAAATGTGTGAGCTAATTTCACCTTAAGCTCAGAGATATCTTGCATGTGTGATCTTGCAACTAGCATATCATCTACATACAACAATAGAATAATATATCTACCATTATCCAATCTCTTAAAATACACACAATGGTCATATTGACACCTACTGTAGCCATGCTAAGTCATAAACCTATCAAATCTCAAATACCACTGTCTAGGAGCTTGCTTGAGGCCATACAAGCTTTTCTCCAATCTGCACACTAGCTTCTCCTTACCTTTGACCTCAAATCCTTCTGGCTGTTCCATATATATTTCTTCATCTAAATCTCCATGAAGAAACACTATCTTAACATCAAGCTGCTCAAGATGCAAATACTCAATAGCAACTAAAGACAATACAGTCCGTATAGAAGTCATTTTAACAATAGGAGAAAAAATCTCACCAAAATCAATACCTGGCTTTTATGCAAATCCTTTCACTACCAATCTGGCCTTATATCTCATCTGTCCATTCTCACCTTCCTTCAATCTGTAGGTCCATCTGTTCTTTAGTGTCCTCTTACCAACTGGCAACTCAACCAAATCCCATGTTTGGTTCTCTTTCAAGGACTCCATTTCCTCAACCATGCCACGCTCCCACTAATTCTTGGATTCCACCTGTATTGCTTCTTTAAAACTCTCTAGTTCTCCACCATCAGTTAGCAATAAATAGAATAATGAAGGGGAATATCGAATTGGAGGTTTACTTACTCTTTCTGACTTCCTAATGGGCATCTAAGACTCATTCACAACACGCTGTCTGCCCAAATTCTCTGACAGTGACCGACCTCAGTCACTTCCATGCCTGTAACTAGCCGACATCAATTTTACCTAACCGATGTCAGTTACTGTCCTGCCGACGTCGGTCACTGTTTGACTGACATCGGTTTCTATTCTGCCGACGTCGGTTTCTACCTTACCGACGTCGGTCTCTGTGTTTTCCTTTCTGTGATTAATTTTTCCCACGAGCTCATTTTGGATCGACACCTTGTCCAATTCTCCATTGCTCTGCTTAGATTGATTTAGCTTCTTCAACTGATCACTATACATCACTTTTTCATTGAAAACAACATCATAGCTCCTAATTATCTTGTTAGTTCCTAGATTCCAAAACCTGAATTCAAAATCATCAGAGCCATAGCCAATAAATGTGCACCTCATAGAATTAGCATCCAGATTCTTTCTATTTTCCTTATTTATGTGCACAAAGGCTTCACAACCAAAAACTTTGAGAAATGAGAGATCTACCTTTTTACCTGTCCATGCCTCTTCTAGAATTCCACCATCCAGAGCTGTAGAGGGTCCTCTGTTAATCAGGTACATTGAAGTATCAATAGCTTCTGCCCAAAAATCTAAGGGCAAACCAACATGTAATCTTATACATCTTGCATGCTCCATTATTGTTCTATTCATCCTTTCAGCAACTCCATTTTGCTGAGGTGTCCTTGGAACCATCCTTTACCTGCGGATTCCATGCATACAACAATACTAGTTGAACTTATAGCTGTAGAACTCACCACCATTGTCAGATCTCAGGCACTTCAATCTCCTGCCTATCTCATTCTCAACCATAGCTTTCCAAATCTTAAAAGTCTCAAATACATCAGATTTCTTCTTAATACAATAGACCCATACCTTTCTTGTAGCATCATCTGTGAACGAA
Source organism: Torreya grandis (assembly GCA_037957365.1). Taxonomy (NCBI): domain Eukaryota; kingdom Viridiplantae; phylum Streptophyta; class Pinopsida; order Cupressales; family Taxaceae; genus Torreya; species Torreya grandis. Next base: position 1,300,213 of record JARHVA010000831.1, read on the forward strand.
ACATAGTACTGTGATCCTCTAATAGAAGCAACTTGAGCCGATCCCCACACGTCTGTGTGAACAAGTTGCAACTTATGCTTCTTCTTTGTTGACCCAGTCTTGAGAAAACTCACTCTCTTCTATTTCCCAAAAACATAGTGCACACAAAAATCTAGATCTATGCTTTTCAAATCTGAAAGCTTACCTTTTGACTTAAGAATTGACATTCCCTTCTCACTCATGTGGCCAAGCCTTGAGTGCCACAATTTTGCATCCACATCTAAAGTAGATAATACAGAAGGAGAATTGTTAGTAACACAATTACATAAATAGAGAGTACCTACTCTCTTACCTCTAGCCATTACAAGTGCACCCTTGGTCACCTTCCAAGATTCAGCTGTGAGAGTTACTGTACAACCCTCATCCCCTAACTCTCCTGTAGAAATCAAATTCCTCTTTAAGCTATGAACATGCATAACATCTTTCAACACCCATGTGTTGCCATTTTGCATTTTCAGGTACACTTTTCCTTTGCCAATAATTTTACAAGGCTCATCATCCCCTAAATACACTATTCCAAAATCTCCATGGACATAGTCACTAAAATATTCTCTATTAGGGGTAGCATGAAAAGATGCACCAGAATCTGTCAGGAACCTAGAACAATGAACATGCTCTGATACCACGTGTCAGGATCTTGCTCCACCAATAGAGCACATATATGATTACTTCTTGTATTAGCAACTAAACACGAAATTTAACCAGAATCAATAAGTAACTAGAAATATGAAACAACACAGGAATATGAGAGACAATACACAATTGTATTAATAATCACTCAGAAGAATATACAATAAGGAAGATGCCACTTCGTCCTCCACCTCAAAGGTTCACCACACCTCAAGACCTTCTTCCCTCTCTCTCTTGGTCCCAACAATCAACTCTAATACAGAATTGATGTTCACCTCTCCAACTAGTTAGTAACACGCTGCCAGTATGTCAAGTACACAACCGTACTCCAAGTAGATCTCCTACTCTCTGTTGCTACCTACAAATCACTAGACCTTACTCACCATTGTAGATCTCCAAAAGAAGCCATGCTATCCTGCTAACTAAGATCATACAAATATGAAGAACCCTGTTGATTCTCCAATCTAGTACTCACCTTGGTACTGTGGCACTAGGAGGAACACACCATTGCTCTCTTCTCTCAGAAGGAGCTTATTGCTCTCTTACTCTCTAGTTATGAGTTTACACTACAGCCTATGAGTCTATTATATAGATCTCATGCATACAATAATTAGACATGTAACTCAAGACCAAAAATAGCCTTTGCATGCAAACACTTGGTTCAATGAACTAACTGTCCATGAAACAAGCAGTTCTAAAACTGCCATAGGTGACCGACATCGATCCCTGTTTGCCTAGAGGTGACTGACATCGGTTGACCTCCTGTCGATGTCAGTTTCCTTTCTATCCATTCTGCCATCGTCGGTTGCCTTATGCACTGCACTCTGCCGACATCGGTCTCCCTAGAACTCAACAACCTCCTCCCTATTTGCACCAGTTGAAGCTTTTAACTCCACATCCTAACAATCTCCCACTTGGAGATAAACAACTACAACTATACCTGTAACTGTACACTATCTAATTTGTACCTTGGCTTGTATCTCTCTTTAAGATCAATCCTAAAGACTAACCACCACACCCTGTGATGCTCTAACCTTTGTGCCTTTGTCATCCAAGTAACCTGCCACATCTACATCTATAAACCTATGTAGAAAATAACTTGACCCTGCATATCATGTTGACCTACTGCTGATCCCTGTAAGAATCCATTGAACTACCCTTTAGTACCTCTTCTTCGAATTGGCTCCATACTTTCTAACAACTCCCATTGCTTGAGAAAACTCAGGTCTACTCTAGACCTCATGTGATTTCGAACACTTGTTCTAAGCTCTGCTTGAACTGTCCATCCCTTCGTGTGCTTTTTGATTTTTCATCTTGAACCTTGCCAACACCTTCACATCAGCTTCTTATTTGAGACAAAATCAACCTGTGATCCTCTATGTCTCTTATGCTAAAGAATTTTGCTGCTACCAAATTATTCATAACATACCTCTGAAACTAACTTTACCTTTTAGCTCAGAGAACTCCCTGCATATGTAAACCTATAATAAGCAACCACTCCACATACAATAACAAGATGATGTCGCGACTCATCATCCACTTGGTAAAGAAAAGAACACAATAGTTACACTGACATTGACTAAAGCCATGCTTAGTCATCCACCTATCAAAACCTGTACCACTGTCCTGCAGCTACCTCAAGACCATGTACCTTGAGCTTCTGTCTCACTTATCCATTCACTCTCTTCTCTAATAAGGGAATCCAATCCTTTCCCAGTGCTCTCTCTTAGCTGACAAATTTACCAAATCTCTTGCCTGGTTCTCTTCTGAAGAATTCATGCCATGCTCCCACTGTTTCTGGATTCTACCTACATTGCCTCTATACATCTTCCTAGTTCTCAACCATCAGTAAGCAATAATAAAGAAGGTGAACAACAAATGTGAGGTTCACTTACCATTTCTGACCTCTACATGAGTGTTTGAGACTTGTTGACAGCTTGCTGTCTACCCAACATTCGTTCCAGTGACCGATCTCAGCCATCTCCCAGCCTGCACCCGACTGATGTCGATTCCCTGTGACTGCTTCCTCATCGACGTCGGTCCTCGTAACTGACACCAATTTTTACCTATCCCTAATTTGCTGACGTCGGTCTGCACATAGCCGATGTTGGTCACTGTGAGGATGCCGACGTCAATTTTCTAATCGACGTCGTTTTTGTGTTTTCCTTGTGAGTGACAACTTTTACCTGCGAGCTCCTTTTGGGTCAAAACCCTATTAAAATTAACATAGCCTTGCTCAGAATAAATTAGTTTCCTCACCTGATCTATGTCTGTTATCTCCTCCATGAAAACCAAGGCTTTCCAATTCTTTAGCTTGTCAAAGACATCTGACTTCTGCTTCAAAACCTGCATTCTCCTTCTACATATGTGACTAAGCCTACAAAGCCACATCTTTGTAACAAAAGGTGAATTAGTAATATAAGTAGATAGATAAAGGATACCTACTTTCTTACCACCATCTAATTTAAGTGTATCTGCTGTGAGACTTACAGTGCATCTCCCATCACCCAATTTTTTTTGAAGAAATTAGACTCATCTCCAAGACTGGTACCTGCATGACTTCCTTCAACCACAATGTGTCATCCGTTTGCAATTTCAACTTCACTTCCCCTTTGTCAATAATCTGACAAGGCTCTCCAACCCCTAAATAAATCTCTCCAAAGTCTCCACAGACATACCCATGAAAAGATGCTCTATTTTGGGCTGCATGGAAAAAGGCAAAAGAATATGTAAATAAAGATTCTACTTTATCCAGAGCAACCTATGCAACATCACCTGCAACATCTGCTTCTACACGCTGATCTTCTACCGACCAACAATCTCCTTTTACCTACTCTTTCTTTCCATCAATCAAACCATTCATGCTATTCAGTTTCTCCATTCGTAGCTTACTATCTTCTACCATTGCTATACTCCCACTCAATCTGAAGCTCCTATGAGTGACCTGTAATCAAAAAACACTACCAGATCTGAAACCACCTGTTAGTCAACCCAACCAAAAGCTCTGATACCAACTGTCAGGAATTTAGAACAATGAACATGCTCTGATACCACGTGTCAGGATCTTGCTCCACCAATAGAGCACATATATGATTACTTCTTGTATTAGCAACTAAACATAGAATTTAACCAAAATCAATAAGTAACTAGAAATATGAAACAACACAGGAATATGAGAGACAATACACAATTGTATTAATAATCACTCAGAAGAATATACAATAAGGAAGATGCCACTTCTTCCTCCACCTCAAAGGTTTGCCACACCTCAAGACCTTCTTCCCTCTCTCTCTTGGTCCCAACAATCAACTCTAATACAGAATTGATGTTCACCTCTCCAACTAGTTAGTAACACGCTACCAGTATGTCAAGTACACAACCGTACTCCAAGTAGATCTGCTCTCTGCTGCTACTTACAAATCACTAGACCTTACTCACCATTGTAGATCTCCAAAAGAAGCCATGCTATCCTGCTAACTAAGATCATACAAATATGAAGAACCCTGTTGATTCTCCAATCCAGTACCCACCTTGGTACTGTGGCACTAGGAGGAACACACCATTGCTCTCTTCTCTCAGAAGGAGCTTATTGCTCTCTTACTCTCTAGTTATGAGTTTACACTACAGCGTATGAGTCTATTATATAGATCTCATGCATATAATAATTAGACTATCCTATTTACAATAATTAAACACGCAACTCAAGACCAAAAATAGCCTTTGCATGCAAACACTCGGTTCAACAACCTAACTTTCTGTGGAACAAGCAGTTCTGGAACTGCCACAGGCGACCGATGTCAGTCCCTGTCTGCCTAGAGGTGACCGACGTTGGCTGACCTCCTGCCGATGTCAGTTTCCTTCCTATCCATCCTGTCGTCATCGGTTGCCTTGTGCACTACACTCTACCGATGCCGGTCTCCCTGAAACTCAGCAACCTCCTCCCTATTTGCACCAGTTGAAGCTTTTATCTCCACATCCTAACAGAATCTAACACCCAAGATTTTATATTATTATGTAAAGAGAATATTAAAGCATCTTGTGCAATACCTACAACCTTTGCTTCTTCTTTTCCTTCATGCTAATTGTCCTCCTTAGGCTTTGACCAGCAATCTCTGCTTATATGCCCAATCTTTCCATAATTCCAGCATTGTGGCTTCCTACCATTTTTGGATTTGGATCTACCTCTCACCTTTGACTTAGACCTTGATCTCTCTTTCTTGCTCTTCTCTTTTTGCCTTCCCTTGCTCTCAAAACTTAAAGCATTCCCTGATGTTTTCTCTGTGCTTTTCTTGTGATTTTCTTCATTCAAGATAACACTAACAACATCCTCTACTTTTAAATTATTTGAAGCAGATGCAGTATTAATAACTGCCATTACTAAGCTATGCCAGCTTTTAGGCAAAGAACATAATATTAAAAGAGCTTTAATTTCATCATCAAACATAATATTGACTGAACTTAATTGATTTACAATTCCATGGAAATTATTTAAATGATTAGATACAGATCCACCTTCCTGCATATGCAAATTAAATAACTGCTTCATAAGATATACCTTATTGGAAGCTGAGGGTTTTTCATACAAATTTGCTAAAGTAGTCATTAACTCTATCGTAGACTTTGCCTGTGATAAATTAGGTATCACAGTAGATGCTAGACTCAGTCTTATAGACCCCAGAGCCTTTCTATCAAGAACTTCCCATTCTTCATCATCCATGTCTGTGGGCTTCTTTGTAATCCCACCTAACGATAAGTATAGATCTTTCTGATACAGATAATCCTCTATCTGCATTCTCCAATGTTGATAATTTTTTCCATTGAACTTCTCCATTCTCAGTTTACTTTCTTCTGCCATTGCTTCTCCCACTCAAATAGAAATCCCTGCAGAAACCCTGTGAGTACCCTGTAATCAATACACACTACACAGATCTGAACCACCTGTTGGTGAACCTGAGCTCTGATACCACTTGTTGGGGATCAACCAACAATATTGATTACACTTATGAAAGCAATAAACGCAGAATTAAATCAGAATGATAAGTAACTAGAATGATAAATAGCAAACAATGAGAGATACAAGAAACCACCCTGAAAACTTGTATTAAACTCTTTATAGAAGGAATACAATTGAAGAAACTTCTTTTCTTCCACACCTCTCTCAGATGTACAGATCTCTCTCTAGATCTCTTTCCCTCAAGAGCTCTCTCTCTCAAGTACAATCAACTCCAACAACCTGGAATGATTCATATATATAATTCTGTACTATTCTTCAACATTCTACAATACAATAAGTTAAGAAGAATTATCCTATTATATAATAATTAGGAAACTTGAGCATGCATTTACAACCAATAGTTATGCCTCTTAAACAAGGGCTCTAAAATAGTCTTACTAAAGATAGAGATGTAGACTTAAGACTATGACTTAATCCCATCATGCAAACACTCAGTTCTATCCTCGAAAATAACTTTCTGGATGCACAGGTAACCGACATCGGTTCTTACCTGCTTGCCTGTGACCGATGTCGGCCGATCCCTGCTGATGTCGGCATCTCTTAAACTAATCTTGATCGACGTCGATCACTCTTGAACGATGCCAGTGACTGTGTAAACTTGCAACTATCAAATCTGCTCACTTTGGTGAAGCTTTTAGCTCCATACCTTAACAGCTTCAACCCACTTAGTGAAATATTTAGTGGTGGTAAGGATATGTTTGTGGCCATTAGATGAAGTGGGTTTGATCTTCCCAATGAGTTCAATTCCCCATGTATAAAATAGCCATGGTGTCAACATTAGTTTTAGAGTTTTTACTGGGTCATGAATCAGATTAGCATGCCATTGACATTTGTCACACTTCTTTACATATGCAGTGGCATCTACGTCTATTGTAGGCCAATAATAACTAGTATGCAAAAGCTTTTTGGATAAGACTACCCCACTAGAATGAGCTCCACATACTCCATGAACTTCTCTTAATGCTAGTGTAGACTCTACCAAAGTTAAATAATGAAGTAGAGTCCCATCAAAACTATGATTGTAAAGGGTGGATCCAAGTAGAGTATAATGAGTGTAATGATGAATGAAGGATTTGGTTTGTTTTTGAGATAGTTTAGGTGGTATAACTTGGTCATGAAGGTAGTTGTAAAAGTTTGAGTACCAGATAGAATTAGGACCAACAATATCACAAATCATGGAAACGGTTGAAGGTTCATGAGCTAGTGCCAACAAATTATTGATGAGGAATTGATACTCTCTAGCTTTATCTATTTGTTGAATTAGAGAGCCAATAGTATCCATGGTATTTATAGTTCTATTACTAGCCCTTGGTATGTGCTCAAACTGAATATTGGTAATTTTTTGCTTAAGAGTGTCGACCATGGCTTTATATAGATACAACTTTTCATCTTTGGTCTAAAAATGATTTGTGACCTTATTGATGATTAACAAAGAATCACCATAAAATTGGAGATGAGATATATTCCAATGCACTACTTGTCAAAGTTTTGCAACAAGTGCTTCACACTCGACCATGTTGCTTTTACCAGGAAAGATGATTATGAATGATTTAGGGTTTAGATCCCCATGTGGTGTAATAAAAAATAGGCCTACCCCTGATCTATGTGCAATAAATGAACCATAAAAATATAGCTTTCAAGGTTGCTCCTTAAGGGGCATGTTAATGATGGTCATTATGGATTCATCAGGAAATTAAAATGTGAGTTTGTGTGTCTATGAGAGGTGCTTCAACAAGTTGATTTGTAAGAACTTATCCCTTGATTGCCTTTTAATTGACATGTTCTATGTTAAATCACTAAAAAACATGATCCATTTAGCCATTCTACTTTACAAATCTATTTTAGATAGTAGATACTTGAGTGGATCTGCTTTTGAAATGACCATGGTTTTATTATTCAACATGTAGTGGCATAGTTTCTAAGCTATGAAGACCGTGGATAGACAAGCTTTTTCAATAAGTGCATAGTTATGTTCATATTTAATTAGGTATATCTTAGGTAGTATATAACATGATCTTTTCCATTGTCATCATGTTGAGCCAAGAGTGTTCCCAGAGCATGGTCGGTAGCTGATAGGTATAACAAGAATGGCTTTCCTGGCATAGGAGGTAATAGAACAAGTGGATTAAAAAGATAGCCTTTGAGTTTTTGAAAAGCTGTTTGGTAGTCATCATCCTAGTGAAATGCCACTCCCTTCTTTAAAAGGTGTGTAAATGGATGGCACTTGTCTACTAACTAAGAGATGAAGTGTCAGATTGACTGGATCCTACCCTGTAAACGATGAAGTTGCTTTAAATTGGTTGGTGGTGACATCTTAGTTATAGCATGGAATTTAACTTGATCGACTTCAATAACTCTATGAGACATGATGAAGCCAAGTAATTTTCTTGAAGTTACACCAAACACACATTTCTTTAGATTGAGTCTAACTTTGTACTCCCATAATCTTTCAAATATCTTATGCAACACTGTTGGATGGTCGGCCCTAGTTTTAGATGTTCCTAATATGTCATCGACATAGTCTTCAACAATATCATGCATCATATCATGGAATATGACAATCATGGCCCTTTGATATGTAGCTCCAACATTCTTAAGGCCAAATGGCATTACCTGATAACAAAATGTTCCCCATAGAGTGGTGAACATTATTTTATATTGGTCTTCTGGTGTTATTCTAATTTAGTTGTATCCTAAAAATCCATCCTTGAGTGAAATCACTTTATAACCTATCATGGAGTTGATGATCATGTCAATATTAGGTAAGGGAAAATCATCTTTAAGATAAGATTTATTGATGTCTTAGAAATCAGTACAAATTCTGATCCCTTCAAGATTTTTACTAACAAGTACCATATTAGAGATCCATTCTGAGTAGTCAATGGATTGGATACATCATGATTTTAAGAGTTTTCCAACTCTTTCTTTACCAATACAACAATGTGAGGATGCATATTATGTAAATTTTGTTTTACCAATTAGGCATCAGAATTAACTATAAGGTGGTGTATAACTAAGGTGGGGTCTAAACTTGGCATGTCAAAATAGGCCCATGTAAAGATATCTACAAATTCTCTCAATAAAGCTATAAAAATGTCATGTTCCTCCTCAGTGAGGGACACTCCTAATTTTATCCATTTTAGGTCTGATAGAGTCTCAATATTTAGCTCTATTATATCTTTGACTAGAAGGGTTGAATCATCTTTTAGTATATTAGGCAATGACTTGAACTGTTGGATTATGTCAGGGTCCTTTGTTAGGAATTGCTCTTCAACTTCTAATAGGCATAATGAATCTGAGTCCCCTAATGGGAGATCTGGCCATGTGACAAAAATAGTTGGAAATTCTTGAAGAATCTGATCAAATACTTTGTTATTGCGGAAAGCTAAACTCAGATCCATAGGAAAGTTCATCATTGGTGGTATCCTAGTCTAAATTTGAAGAAGAATGAACACCCCCATCTAATGGTGCCTGAAATAGGTTTTCACCACTAGACTGGCCTTTATCTTTACTTTTTCCCTTGTCAAAAAGTGCCTCAAAGAGGTTTTCACTTTGGGACCTCAATATTTTACTTATTTTTTTTGGCTAAGGGTGTTCACTCACTCTCCAAAATAGGCCACAGGATTCAATGTGATTGAGATTCCTAATTTATGATCTCTCAATGGAACGTTGTCTCTAAATCCTAAAAAGTCATAGAATGCCTCATCATTCTAGAGCTCATCAATCGGTCGACTGGATTCTTATTGGTCCCAATCTATTAGTTGGGGATAATATAATGGAAAAGGGTTATGATGAATGGCCAAGGTAATGGTACAAATGGCATTGTTATCAAACAAGTTGGTTTCAACTAGGTCATCAAAGGTGGGACAATGATCAAACTCTACTTCATTATCAACAATATCATCACTAGTCGTAGATGATGGAGTTTGAATAAGATATGTGGGGTTACCCTTAGGCGATTTAAATCCAAGTCTATAATGTCTTTCATACTTAGTCATAGAAATTGGCTTGATAGTTCCTTGTTGATTCAATCTAAGGCCTCTTCCTTATTATAACAATCAGCTTGGTTTTCATTATATAGCCATGATTCATCCCCTTTAAGAGGGTCAAGTTCTAGGCCAAATGTTGGTACAAATGTGATAGGTCCCTTATCTTTGTTCTTATGTTGTCAATACATATGTGGGGTCACTTTAGGTCACCCAAATATTTTCAAATTATGAGGAAGATTGGTAATATGAAATGTATCATGGGTCAAATACTCTCTCAGTCCATTATTTGAAATGGTGAAATGATTAGAAGCTTTAGGAGGTGGCATGTGGGAAAGGGAATCTAAGGTATTAAGATCTATGCAATTATCTGATAAAGGATCACTAAGTATAGCCTTTCCTTTATCCTACTTGGAACTTGGATTAATGCCGTACTGATAATTATAGCTTTGAAATTTGGCCTCAAGATGCTTGCAGTGTTCATATGGGTGTAAATTTCTTGGAATATTCATTTCCATCCCTGAGTGGGAAAACTTTATACATTGGTGTAGTGTTGATGGGACTTCATGAATCTCATGTAACCAAGGATTGCCTAGAAGCATATTATATGATAACTCAAGATCAAGCACATGGCAAAGTGTATCATGGGTCAAAGGCCCAATGATAATTGGAAAACTAATGGTCACTTATTATTCTCTTTCTTGATTATCATAGGCTTTGATGGTTATTATTTTTGGCTAGAGATCTGCCATTGTGTACCCAAGAAGCTTGATGAGCTTTAGAGACACTATGTTGAGGCCAAATCCATTGTCTATAAGGACACATTTCACTTTATGCCATATTATATAAACTTCTATGTATAATGGATTATTATGGAGTGGGCCAAGGGAAGACAGATCGCTTTAGTTGAATGTGACTTTTTGGGTTAGAGCTAGGTGTCCAACCAAAGCTTGAAATTTATCAGGGGATATATCACTATCAACAGTGGATTAGGTCAAAAACTCATTCAAGATGTTCTTGTGGATTATTGATGTGTTGTTCCCAAAATATGTTAGTTGTTTTTGTGGACAACCTACTAATCAATTTGGTTTTGCAGACCAAAACTCTCTCTTTTCTTTCTCAAAAATGTTCTGAGTAGTTAATTTTTAAAAATATCTAAGCCTTTTCAGCGAAGGAAACCGCAGGTTCGATAGGCATGCCTTCTTCAAAGGAAGTTCAAAACACTTAAGGTATTTCTTTAGTGTTTTGAGCATGGTTCAATGCCCAGGTTCAATCAAAATACTTAACAATGGGCTTCAAACAAATAGAATGAACCACTTTGAACCATTGAACCCCGCCTTTACAAGGTTCAAAGGTTTAAGGTTCAACGAGTTCAATAAAGTCTGAAAGACTTAGAAAAAAGAGTTTCAAAGAAAGAAGATTGAACTATTGAACCCTTGAACATTAAACCTGAAAGGTTCAAAGGTTCAATGATTTCAAAGGTTCAATGACTTGGATAGACTTAGAAAATCTAGAGAGTTCGAAGCTTCAAAGAGATTGAAGAGTTAAGATTGAACTTTGAACCATTGAACCTTGAACCAAAAAGGTTCAAAGGTTTAACGATTTCGATGAATTCGATGGACTTAGAAAATAAAAGGCTTTAAAAGAAAGAGAATGAATCGTTGAACCATTGAACCTTGAACCTAAAAGGTTTAAAAGTTCAAAGGTTCAACAGGTTTAAAGAGTTCATAAGTTTGAAAGGAAGCTTTGAGCGAATAAAGAAAGCAGAAGATTCTAGAAAAAATTTCAAAGGGGTGGTTCAATCGAAGAAGAAAAGGATAGTGAAAGTGGCCATTCAAAAAACATTGAACCATTGAACCATTGAACCTTTGAACTTCAAAGAGGTTCAAAGGGACTAGTGACATCCCTGTGGATGTCAATTTTAAGGTGATGGAATGGCCATTGGTTTTCAAAATCCCTGAGAATAAGCTTAGTGACCAGTGCAAAAAAGAGCCGAAGAGCCAACAAAAAGTGAGAAGATAGCCCTAAGAGCTCAGATTGCTAAGAAGAGACAAGATGTGGCACAGAAAGAGAGAACGACTACAAGAAAACTAGAAATATATGTAGGAGATTTATTTCCAATAGGTGGAATAGTCCACCAGGTGGACATCAGGGAACACAAATATTCAAAGGTGTGGCCTATTTTATACATGAAGAAAAGGTGAATAAATAGTGATATAAGTGTCATTGACAAGACCAAAAGACCCATACTGAGGAAGGGACATTTGAGTTAATTTAGAATGCCAAAGTCAAGGCTGATGCCCTATTCCAACATGGCTCTTTCACAGATATTAAAGGCATTCAATTTAACATGGGCTGTATTTATGAAAATAAGTGCCCAAGGCTTTTTGAGATGTCTATATATTGTAATATCCCATTTTGTATGATGGGGGGATCTTTTTGTTATCAAAAGCAAAGCTCTGCCCAAATTGAAAGGCAATCTTGAGACTTTAAGCTCAGACTATTAATCATTTTTGTTAAATGAATGAGAAATCAAGTGACCTTCTAGACATTGTGTTGGAATAAGCTTGTGTATCTTAGGAAATTGTTCTTATGTCTGTTTCCTAAATATAGTCTTGTCCATTTAATCAAATAAGCAGAATTAGTGGAAATATGCTGGAAGATGTCCTGAAATTGACTGTGGGAGACTTTGTGCTACCATAATTGCTTTCAATCTATGTTTTTGTGTAAAGGATACTAGAGAGACTTTGTGCTCTCTTTATCCCTCATAATTCTATACTATATCACAGTTTTAGGTGAAGACTTTGAGCTACATTTAATCCTATTGTGCTCCTTTGTCCTAATTAGTAGGAGAGACAACTAAAAATTTGTGCTTTAGTTGGTTTCTTGTGGTTTATATTTCTACCCTGGGAGAGCCCTGCTATTTCCTGAATATCACTTTTGAAAGAAGAGAAGTGCCCTTTTAGTAATTACACCAGAATCCTCTTCTATTCTATGTACATCATCTCTAAAAAAAGAGAGATGGATGGTATGATTTCACCCCTAAGTGTATTTTCAATTTATATTAGCATTTATTAGTCTATAGGGAACCTCCCCTTGCTGAGATGAGAGGTTTATCACTTTATGATGTAGTATACCTACACATTTGGTTGATTAAATCTCCTTATGCTGTGGTTGAAGCACCTATTTTTTTCTCAGTCAGTTGGTGACAAAATATTCACCCAATAGTTTTTGGTAACTCCACTAGGGAAAGAACATGCAATTTTAAGCTTCAAGCTTCAAATTAAAGTAGTCTCAGTTCTTTTCCATATCCATTTTAGCACTCTGGCAGACCCACCATATACACAAAGCCAGAGAGCTCAAGGTATTGTTGACCCTATTTTTGAGCTTGTGTAGTGAAATAATTTTGATCTTTCTCCTCCACAAACTCACCTTCAGTGAACTAGGACTTTTCCTCCTACAAATATCAGGTCCCCAATACCAGGCAAAGCTGCTCTTTCCTCTGCTAGTATAGCTTTGTCCATACATATCCCATAGAGATTTATTATCCCTCCTTTGAATAGCCATATCATGGCAGCTCGAGGCCCCTAGGGTAATAATTTTGGTCCCCTGAATCTGACCCCACCTCTACATGAACTACCCCATAGCTCAAGCAAAAATTTCCCCAAGTTCTTTGGTGATGGAAAGGTTTATCTTGATGAATATATTGCAGCCTTTTGCATTGATTGTGGTGTAATAGGCATTGAATATGAAGACATTGTAGTCAGACTATTTGTAGAAACATTGCAAGGCACTGTTGCAGACTGATTCTATCATCTAGCAGTGTAGACAGTGATTGACTAGAATACTCTCAAAGCCAAATTTGAGGCTAGGTTCAAACTTGTAGAATATGCACACGTCTTGTTAGCCTAGATTACACAAATGAAGAAGGAGCCTCATGAACCCATGAGAGACTTCATTGCCAAATTTGATAAGCTGAGAAATAGGATTCCCATAATTGCTCAGTCGACGTCTAAGAATCTCAAATGCTTCTTCATAAATTCCTAGCTTCCTAAAGTGAGTTTCTTGTTGAGATGAGTTGGCCACATAGACCTTGTTGTAGCTAAAAGTTTGGTGACTGAGGTTGAAGATGACCTTATCTTGATAAGAAAGAGAAGAAGAGATCCTAACATAGGTAAATCTTCTTCATCTTTTGAATTTTCTTCTAAAAGCACCACTGATCCTATAGTGCAAAAGCTAGCAAATGAATTGCTAGCTCTTAAAAAATAAATGGCACAAGGGATGTCTGCTCCTCCTTCATATCGAGGATATACCAAGGAGGACACTTCCCAATTAGTCATACCAAGGCAATGCTGCTAGAAATCAAGGGCAACCAAATCACCTTCCTCTCCCACCAGGGAAGCTTGCCATTGAAGTAGCACTAGCTAACTCAATAATTGGTTATCTTGAAACTAAATTTGATTTTTTGTTCCAACCTTAGTTGAACCAAAAATATGATGTTGATCTCTTCGTAGAAGGCTAAGAAGAATCAACTAGTGACTCCAACATTGGATTCTTGAATTATCAGGATGAACCCAGAGCCAAAGGTGAAGCATTTGATAGATCAAACATAGTATTTACTAGGTCCTAGAAGTAGTCAGCTCAACCAGTGAATAAAGGAAAAATAGGGGAATAGCCATGCCCAGTAATTTTAATTGCTAAAGAGGAACTTCACTGCCTTTCCAATCAAAGATTCTGGTGAGCAAAAAAAAAGCAAGTACCTCAAATTTTCCTTCACCTTCTACTTCAAATTCATAGACCAGTCCTACGCCTAGTAAAACCCAAATCAATGGACTACCTTTCTCTATTTCAAATTCATTTCAGTCATTTGATATAATTGACCATGTTAAGAAAGCCAAAATTCAAATGTCTGAGTTTGAATTCTTACAATCCAACCCTGAGCAGTTGGATAGGTTAGTTCAATGTGTAAAAAATAAAACTATCCCTGCAGGACAAGAAATTTCAAAAACAACTTGTGATCCCCCAGAGAAAATGTCCACCTGAACTAATCTTGTGATTACTTCTCTAGCTTCTCCTGGGAAGATAGAACCATTTTATGTCTCCTTGTTGATAAATGGTCATCAACTGAATAATTGCATAATTGATTCTAGTGTGTCTGATAATGTCCTGCCTACCAAGGTGGTAGAATCTCTTGGTCTCACACTGAATAAGACCTTTGGGAGATGTTTTTCCATAGAAAATAAATAGGTGCCTCTATTATGACAAATTAAAGATGCTCAATTTGCATTTGTGGTCTTCCTAGATAAGAGAATCAAAATGACAGTTCTGGTGAATGACATCCCAGCCTCCTACGGCATCCTTCTTGGATGAAATTTTTGTAAGGACATTGGTGGGGAATTAATCATGGACCTATCTGAGGTGACAATCTCTATTAAGGGCATCATGCAAAATCTACTTCCTGAGAAGGAATCGAAGTACATTGTCACTCGAACTTCAGCCCCTGAAGCTCAAATTTTGTTTGAGTCTTCAGGCATGGGTAATTACTTCTTGACTACTGAAGACAGTCTTGTTTTAGTAGACCAAAGCTTATTAAGTGACAATCCAAAAAATTTAGATAAAATATCAAAAGAATTGGTAGGTCATAGTACACATGAAAAGGGATTTTTCCTTCTTGATGGAGAAGAATCAGAGAGAGGATCAAAATATGATGATTTTTGGATATTGGAATTCAATGGCAACAATGCTTCAACTAGTTCTAGAGTAGGAGTTATTTTGTTATCTCTTCAAGGAGATATTTTTCCATATGCATATAAGTTACAGTTCAGAAACACCAACAATACTACTGAGTATGAATCACTACTACTTGGATTAAAGGCCACCCAAGATAAAGGCGTTAAAATCCTTCATGCAAAAGGGGAAGCTAAACTGGTGGTTTGTCAGGTGAGGAACCTGTATCAAACCAAGAATGAGAGATTATGACATTATCACAATCTGGTGTGGGACTGCATTGAAAGCTTTGATGCTTTTAGTATTTTTGCCATGCCCAGAGAATTTAACAGTCATGCAAACACATTGGCCATCTCTGCAACTCTCTTGGTCCCTCACAAAGACTTCAAAGAAGACAAGTACATTATTGAATTGGTCTTTCAACCAAACAAACCTGATAATGCAGACCATTGGCAGGTGTTCAATGGTGATAACCAAATCATTGCTTTTTTATAACAAATAGATAGCTTTGAAAAGCTTCATTTTGAAGGTAGCGAATCCCCTTCCCATCATGAATCAGCTCCAAAAACAAATTCAAAAGTTGATGAAGAGTACCTTCAGCTTAAAGGGAATAAAATTTCCAAAGGATTAGTTTCTCTTGAGGAACTTTTTGATAATCATGATAGGTTTTTCAAGGAACAACAAATGGATTCAAAATCCTCTAAGGATTTTCATCAAATAAATTTGAGTTCAGAGGACAATCTGAAAATGGTCAACTTCGAGAATTATTGTACCCCTAATGAAAAACTCAAATTCATCACTCTGATTCACCATTACATTGATGTTTTGGCATATTCATATGATGATCTGAAACTACTCAGATCTGAAGAAATCTAGCATGAGATTCCTCTCAAAATTGGGTTGCTACCTCACAAGTAGAAGCAATGGTAGTACAATCCCAAGATATCATGCATGATTTTGTCTGAAATACAAAAATGCTAAATGCAAGAATTATTTTCAAAATTCATCACTCCACCTAGATTGAAAATATAGTCCCTGTAAGAGAGAAGAATGGAGAAATTCACCTATGTGTTGATTTCAGAATTCTGAATCAGTCATCTTTAAAGGATAACTATCCCCTGTCCATCATGGATCAGCTACTGCAGACAGTGACTGGCACTGAGATGTTATCAATGCTAGATAGATTTTTAGGATATAATCAAGTAGAAGTCAATGAAGTAGACTAATATAAGACTACCTTCACGATGCCTTGGGGCACTTTTAAATATCGAAGAATGCCATTTGGCATGATCAATGCTGGTGCCACTTTCCAAAGAGCAATGGATCTTGTTTTCAGAAATGAAATGGGTAAGATCATTGTGGTATACCTTGACAACTTGACAATTTTTTCTAAGCATCATCCTGATCATGTGGATCATCTATAACAAGTGCTGGAGTGATGTAGGTAGAATGGTATTTCTCTTAATCCCAAGAAATCTATTTTTGGGATTACAGAAGGTAAACTTCTCAGTCACACTATATCTCGAGAAGGCATAAAAATTGACTCAAAAAGGGTCAAATCCATTCAAGAGCTTTCTCTTCCTACCAATAAGATTGTAGTTCACTCTTTCTTTGGAAAGGTGAATTTTTTGCGAAGGTTCATTCCTGAATTTGCAGAGAAGACTCACCACATTGTCAATATGATGAAGGGAAAATCCACTTTTAGCTAGACTGAAGAAGGCAAATCAAAATTTAAAGACATCAAGGAAGCTATCACCCATGCCCCAATTCTAGTTTTCCTTGATTACACCAAAGATTTTATAATGTACAGCTATGCTTCTGAGCATACGCTTTCAGTCATCTTGGTTCAATAAAACAAAGAAGATGTGGAATATCCTATCTCCTTCATGATCTATCCTCTTAAATCTCATGAGCTCAAGTATTCAAACATGGATAAGCATGCTTATGCCATGGTTAAGGGAGTAAAGCATTTCAGATTTTATATCCTGAATTCACATATTGTCATTCTGGTGCCTGATATAATAGTGAAATCTATCTTAACTCAGCAAGAGTTTGGCACTAAAAGGGGCAATTGGATTGCTAAGATTCATGAGTTTGATCTGGATATGAAACCTACCAAGCTCATGAGGGGAAAGGGTCTCTATCAACTAATTGTTGATAACAAACCAAAGGAAATAGGGCATGAAGAAACAACAGTTGAAAACATGTCAACAATTCTTTTTATCACCACTACGAATGAGTGGTATTCAAATATTTCTCATTTCCTTACCTATGGTGAGTGTCCTACTCACCTGTCTCGTAAAGAAAAGAGAAATTTTAAGTTGAAAGATACCAATTTTGTCCTATGAGACAACAACTTGTATAAGAGGAACCTTGATGGAGTGTTCCTCCACTGCATGGATAAAACGCAGTAGAACAAACTTTTAGAGTCCTTCCACAATTTGGCTTATGGAGGACATTTTTTTTCCCCTGTGACTACCCATAATATTATGTGATCTAGGTATTATTGGCGTACTCTATTTCAAGATTCATATGCCTAGATCCGTAGATGTGAACTATGTCAACAATTCATCATTTCAACAATGGGGAATTGATTTTATTGGTGCTATAAATCCTTCCTCAAGTGTTAGACATGATTATGTCCTTACAACCACAGACTACTTCACCAAATGGGTGGAAGCTATTCCAGTCAAGCATGCTACTTTAGAAGTAGTGTGTAATTTGCTCAAAGAAAACATTATTTCCAGGTTTGGAGTCCCAACCAAGATTGTAACAGATAATGCAGCCTATTTCTCTTCTTATGATATAATCAGTTTTGTTACTTTTATGGGATTATTCTCTCCCATTCTTTTGACTATTATCCGTAATGAAATAGTCAAGTAGAGTCAAGCAATAAGAACCTGGTGACCATTATCAGGAAGCTGGTAGATGAAAATCAAAGAACATAGCATAAAGCATTATTTGACGCTTTATGGGTAGATAAGATTACGCCCAAGAGATCAATTAGTATGTCTCCTTTCCAACTTTTTTATGATCTGAATGCAGAGATACCAATCACCCTAGAATTACCAGCATTAAAATTAGCAAAGGTAGTGGAAGATTCAACGTTTGAAAGTTCCATCGACAAAAGGATTATGTGTTTGATTGAACTTAATGAAAAAAGAACTATGGTGGTGGACCAAATTGTTGTGCATCAAATTTTGGTGAAGATACTCTTCGACCAGAAGGCAAATATCCATGATTTCTAGATTGGAGATCGAGTCTTATTGTGGGACAAGAGGAGAGAACCAAAAGGAATGCATGGAAAATTTAGTTCCTTATGGAGAGGCCTGTTTATCATCCATCATTTAATTGGTGAAAATAGTTTCTTGCTAGAATACCAAGATGGAACGCCATTTTCTCTACCTCACAGTGGGCAACATCTGAAACACTTCAATCCTTGAAGCATCAGATAAGTCCACTCGTATATATGTACATTTGTATAGTCTTTCTTTGTCTTGTGTTTTTCATTTATTTTTGGTGCCATTTAGTTTTTGGCACCTTTATTTTTGGGTGAGCATGACTTCATAGCCCAATGGCATAGATGAAGGCACTGAGATTCTGGTTTCTACTCCCTTTGACTATTTTTATTTTCAATTGATGGAAGTTCCCCAACTGAAGCCAGCTATTGTTCCCAAAATTTGTCACTTGTTTTTGTGGACAACCTACTAATCAGTTTGGTTATGTAAACCAAAGTTCTCTATTTTATTTCTCAAAAATGTTCTAAGCAGTTAAGTTTTTTAAATATCTAAGCCTTTTCAACTAAAAAAATCATAGGTTCAACAGGCAGGCCTTCTTCAAAGGAAGTTCAAAACACTTAAGGCATTTCCTTAGTGTTTTTAGGATAGTTCAATTCCCAGGTTCAATCAAAAGACTTAAAAGTGAGCTTTAAACAAATAGAATGAACCACTTTGAACTGTTGAACCATTGAACCCTGCCTTCACAAGGTTCAAAGGTTCAAGGTTCAATGAGTTCAATAAAGTCTGAAAGACTTAAAAGAAAGAGTTTCAAGAAAGAAGATTGAACTATTGAACCCTTGAACTTTGAACCCGAAAGGTTCAAAGGTTCAATGACTTGGATAGACTTAGAAAATCTAGAGAGTTCGAAGCTTCAAAGAGATCGAAGAGTTAAGATTGAACTTTGAACCATTAAACCTTGAAACAAAAAGGTTCAAAAGTTTAACAAGTTAGATGAATTTGATGGACTTAGAAAATAAAAGGCTTTAAAAGAAAGAGAATGAATCGTTGAACCATTGAACCTTGAACCCAAAAGGTTCAAAGCTTCAAAGCTTCAACAGGTTCAAAGAGTTCATAAGTTTGAAAGGAAGCTTTGAGCAAATGAATGAAGCGGAAGATTCCAGAAAGAAGTTCAAAGGGGTGGTTCAACCGAAGAAGAAAAGGAGAGTGAAAGCAGCCATTCATAAAACATTGAACCATTGAACCTTTGAACCAAAAGAGTTCAAGGTTCAAGGTTTAAAGAGGTTTAAAGGGACTAGTGACATCCCCACAGATGTCAATTTTAAGGTGATGGAATGGCTGTTAGTTTTCAAAAGCCCTGAGAACAAGCTCAATGACCAACACAAAAAGGAGTCAAAGAGCTAGTAGAAAGCGAGAAGATAGCCCTAAGAGCTCAGATTGCTAAGAAGAGACAAGACGTGGTAAGGAAAGAGAAAAAGACTACAAGAAAACCAAAAATATCTATAGGAGAGTTATTTCTAGTAGGTGGAACAGTCCACTAGGTGGACATCAGAGAACACAAATATTTAAAGGCGTGGCCTATTTTTCTACATGAAGTAAAGGCGAATGGACAACTATATAAGCATCATTGAGAAGATCAAAAGACCCATACTGAAGAAGGGACATTTGAGTTAATTCATAATGCCAAAGTCAAGGTCGATGCCCTATTCTAACATGGCTCTTTCATAGATATTAAAGGCTTTCAATTTATCATGGGCCGTCTTTATGAAAACAAGTGCCCAAGGCTTTATGAGATGTCTATATATTGTAATCTCCCATTTTGTATGATAGGGGGATCTTTTTGTTATCAAAAGTGAAGCTCTGCCCAAATTGAAAGGCAATCCTGAGACTTTGAGCTCAGACTGTTGATCATTTTTGTTAAATGAATGAGAAATCAAGTGACCTTCTAGACTTTGTGTTGGAATAAGCTTGTGTCTTTTAGGAAATTATTCTTATGTCTGTTTCCTAAATACAATCTTGTCCATTTAATCAAATAAGCAGAACTAGTGGAAATAAGCTGAAAGATGTCTTGAAACTAACTGTGGGAGACTTTGTGCTACCATAATTGCTTTTAGTCTGTGTTTTTGTGTAAAGAATACTAGAGAGACTTTGTGCTCTCTTTATCCTTCATAAATCTATACTATATTGTAGTTTTAGGTGCAGACTTTGAGCTACATTTAATCTTGTTGTGTTTCTTTGTCCCAATCAGTAGGAGAGACAACTAAAACTTTGTGCTTTAGTTAGTTTTTTGTGGTTTCTGTTTCTACCCTGGGAGAGCCCTACTATTTCTTGAATATCATTTTTGAAAGAAGAGAAGTGCCCTTTCAGTAATTACACCAGAATCCTCCTCTATTCTATGAACATCATCTCTGAAAAAAGAGAGATGGATGGTATGATTTCACCCTTGAGTGTATTTTTAGTTTATATTAGCATTTAGTAGTCTATAGGGAACCTCCCCTTACGGAGAGGATAGATTTATCTCTTTATGATGTGGTAGACCTACACATTTGACCGATTAAATCTCCTTATGCTGTGGTTGAAGCACCTATTTTATCTTCAGTCAGCTGGTGACAAAATATTCACCCAACATGATGTTCACAACAAATCTAAAATAGAAATTTTTGTTAGTGTCTTTTGTAATTGTTCCACAATATCAAACTTCTTGTCTTGGTCAGTAGTGAATGGTTAATTCTGAGGCTAAACAGTTAGTTGGATGATAGGCAAAGTGGCAGATGGTTGTGGGCTTAGGATAGTAATCTTCAACTTCTAAGTTGTGATTACATAATTAGGATTAAATATTGGACCATTATTTTTAACCAATGATGGAAATGGTGTGGGACTAGATAGGATAAGTCTTGATTGTCGGTACACTCACATGTGGTCATGTGGTAAGGATGAGTTGTCGATATAAGGTCCAAAATGGGAAGTCCTAGTTTTCTAGTTTGCCTATATGTATTCCCAGGTCCAAAAAGGATTATCTATGTTATTTGGCTAATTATTTTTGTTTATTAATGTTCTAGGCTGATTAGTGCTTGGTCTAGGATTAATGGATATGGTATTAACGCTACTTCTTGTAATATGACCTACAAGCTTGTTGTAGTCAAGTGAAACTATATGATAGGTTTGTTGGTTATTATCATTTTGACCTTGGTTTTGTCCATTATTCTGTCATTGTGGGTTCTACTACTGATTTTATTAATTTTGTTGGTTTGGCCTTTGATTTTGACACTATTGATTTTATTGCTGCACTAGCTATTGTTGTTGCTGATTATTTTGTTATTATTAATTGTTATGTTAGGGAAAGGGTTTTTGATAAATCCCAAGATTTTGATTGGAAGTGGAAGCACCATTATCTAATGTTATCTCCTCATTCTCCAATATATTCTTAATTAAATGCTTGATTTGGACACATCTTTGTAGATTATGTTGATCCAATGATAGTCACAGAATTTGTTTTCATAGTACCAATCAAGATAAGGAATGCCTTGCAGATAATGCTTTGGTATAGGTCAATTAATCATATTATCAATAATAATCTTGTAAAATATAGACTCAATAGGTTCTCCTAGGTCACTAAAGACATGATGTGCAGGCACGGTTCTCTTAGGAGGAGGGGTTTCCAATGGTAAGGGCTACTGTATTTATTGGGCAGGTCTTAGTTATTGTGCTTATGGCATTGGTTGGAGAGGTTATTGGGTAGGAGTAAGCTGAAAAGATGGTGTAGATGATGTTTACACTATTTGGACATGATGATATTTGGTTACTCCATTTCCCACAACATTCTTATTAGGGTTGAATTGCTTCAGTCTTTCTTGGTTATTGGCCTATGTCAGTTGCGATGCTTGCACTTGAATGGGATGGTGATGTTGGTCATTTCCCTGATTGGTACCTTGATTTTGATTAGTTAAATTAATCTTGATAACTCTTTTATTCATGTGTGTTCACTCAATCAACAAGCCTTTATCAATGATTTCCTTGAAAGTATGCACACATTGTAGTTCCAAATGATAAGCTATCTCACTATGCAAATTTTTGGTAAACACAGTGGCTAATTGTTTATCTACTAGACTATGGGTGTAATAGCTTCCAAGGGCTCTCCATCATAGTAAATAACTTACAAAACTCTCACTATATTTTTTCTTTGATTGTGTTAAGTCTACTAATGAAATCTCATTCTCAAGATTATAGGAAAAGTGTTGCATAAACTTATCATAAAGATCATCAAAATACATTACTAAATTTTTGTCAACTTTAAAAACCACTCCAAGGCTTGTCCATCCAAGCTCCTTAGAAACAATAGTAAAAGGTACATGTCATTATATGCCACTAGTTGACATATGACAAAGAATTCGGTCAAATGAGCCTTAGGTCACCTTTCCCTTTGTATTTGTCAAATTTTGGTGGTTCATATCCTAGAGGAAATGGTGTCTATAGATACTCCATGTTGAATGGGTAGGAACACAGTCATCCAATTTGAACTTTTAAATCTATTTACCAGCTTGAATGGCATCAATTACATCCTTTATCTATTGTAATTCTTGGGATAATAAATTGGAAGGAACATTGGTTTGAGGGAGAATATTTTTTTAGGTAGATGGTTGGGAGGTCATAAGTGGGACACTTTGACTAGGGTATGATGGGGATACCTATTGGGGTATATTGACTTGGTTGGGGAATGGACCAGGAATATGCATATGTGGATTAAGATGTATTGTAGTTATACACTTGGTTGTGTGATATTTTGGTTTGGGTTGGCAATAAAGGTCTGATTTGGAGGATTTTGTGGTTAAGATGGAGAGATATAACTATATTGTGCCTATTATGGTTGAAAATGGACATGTTATCGACTAATCAAACCTTGTTGTTGAGTGGGGACCTGTGGTCCAAGACCCTGTCTCTAAATTTGTGGTACATTTTGAACCAATGATTATCTAGTAGGTACTTAAGAAAAATGGGGACCTCCTTGTTGCATGAATCCTTGTGAGGAAGTGAAAGTAGGTTGTAGATTTGGAATCTGTCACTGACCAATATTTGTATGTTGTTGACTAGTCATTACTTGGTTTTGGATTGGCATATTAATCTATGACTGAAGAGGTATATTTGTCATTACCTGGCGATGTGGAAAATTTGTTGCCCCTAATTGAGGTGGTAATGTATTTGTCCCTTGTTGCGTTGATTTACTAGATTGTGTCTACTATTGGGGAATACTACTTGTTACTTGTTGAGGAGAAGTAGGGTTTGTCACATTCTATCATTGAGGTGTGACATTAGTCATTGTTTGATTACTTAATCCCATAGGTTGTACAATTGAGGAAGAAGGTGGTTGAGTTTGGGGTGTAGAAACTCCTATTCCCTGGTATGATACTCTACTCATAGGATTAACCTACAAGCACATGTTGTTGGCTACTTTTTTGAGTGTTAGTACCACTTTGATTGGGATTAAACATTGTTTGCACACTATCCATTACATTTGGTTTATTATTATATGTAGAGGTCGAAGACATTTCTTCAATAATAAGCATATACATCAAGTTATCTATCAAAGTAGTTTATATGAATGGGTCAGAATTTAAATTCTCTTGTCTAGTTAACTCTATCAACACTCCTGTTGAAAGAACTAGGTCAATGAGAGGCTTACTCACCATGTTCATCTAATTGAAATCATATGCTAGATTTAGGTAGGTTTGATATGTTGTCTGCATTTAGTTAAAGTGATCTTCCATGATATTTTTGCCTCAATTAGATATATTAAGATCTTGGTATGATGTTTGGACTAGATCCATAAGATTGCTAGAAGAGTCTTGTTGATTGTAAATAATATTGTGGGGCACTCTTACTAGACACGGTAAATTCTCATGGGGAAAGTCTGCTAGAAACTTGGCCCCTACCTCTATGGCTCTAACCAAAATCTCATCTTTGTTCTCTAACAAATGTCACTCAAACAAAAATGGATCATACGTGGAAGCCATATTAATATAATATGATTGTTGAAGAATTGGCTCATCTATTGTGGGTATTGTAGCTAGGTATTGTGTAGTTTGTTCTTGGTCTTGTTCTGAATAAGGTGGTGTGCTAACCACATAGTTAGCTAATGGATCTTGGCTTTGTGCCCCTAATTGAGTATTGTAAGAGGGATAATAATCCATCTCATAAGCAATATTATCCACATAGGGGTCTTTCACCATTTCCTCTTGTACAACTACATTACTAATCCTTGGATTGTATATGAGTCCACTATGAGTGTAAGAATACATTTTAGGATCCATAGTCAATGCTTTTGTGATAAAAGGTCAAAGATTTAAACAAACTCTAAAAAGGATAATGTCTAAAATAGATGATGTTCCAACTTAGTCTAGATTCATCAAAAGGATCAAAAGGTTTATGCAAATATTTATGAGGAAACAAGCTAGCGTGAAGTATCTAACATTTCACTATTCACACAAAGAAAAGCAAGTAAATGGACCAAAAATAAAAATGCCAAACTCTAAGGTCAAAGTGTTTCAACTAGGATTTAAAAGTTGCTAGGTCTTTTGGCTAAATGTGGAATCAAAATCTAGGCTCAAACAAGGCATGTGATAGGACTCTTGGCCAAACAACCTGAAAAGCTAGACTTTGAAATAGATGAAAGTTTTAATCTAACATATTTGAAACACTTATAACAAACACTAGGCATTTGATTCTTGGACATGAACTTGATCAACTAGTTATAAGGTATGAAATAAAAGGCACTTTATAAATAATTTATTTTCTCACAAAAAATGGTATAAAACTTGGTTCATTTGACAAACAAGCTAGACAAAAGTGAACAATATAATTGTTTTAGATAAAATATCATAAAAGTACACTTGGATTGGTATGAAAATGTAGGAAAAAATTTGAAATCTATGAAAGAGGGTCTATGAAACAATATTCAAAATGTTTTGGGTAGCATAATGATGCTATACTAACCAAAAGGTGTGACAAAAAAAGTTTGTTTCAAAAACATTCTAAGGCAAAGATAATTTCCCATAATTTTGATATCATAACACACTTTTATTCACTCAAAATATTGTGGTGCATAGACTCAAAGTGTAAGTGTTTAGCAAAAAGTGGCTTAAGTCTATCAAATGGTGATAATGATCTTGAGTCTAAAATGGTCTTCAACCCAAATTGGATATTGAACCTAAATTCCCTAAAGTTTAGTGAAACTGGAGAATCCACTTAATGCATCAACCCTATGAACTTATAAATTTACAATTTCAAATTTATATTATAAGTGAAGGAATTTAAAAAACTTTGGTAAAGGTCTAGACTCAATTGGGTAGTATAACCCTGCCAAAGTGGATGATATGACTCTCAAGCTTTTGATGAACTTTGAACAAGGAAAATTGATGATCTCACATGGGCAGCATAACACCTCTTTATTCAAAGGAAAATTAGGACCATGGGTTTGGTTTGGATTTATTTATTTACACCAAGTTTTTATTTCAAACAAGACTCTAATCTAGGACAATACCTACTAATTAATCGCTCTTAGACCCTAAAATGAAAAGGTTGTTTGGTATTGTTGGAATCCATCAATATACATCATTTGAGAGGATTTTAAGTGTTCATCCAAAATTAAATGTGCATTATATAGTAGGGTTTTTACACCCTCCCTTCTCTCAAATGATAGTACTGTGACATGGACCTTGAGGTGCACCTTGCACCGACAATACTTCTATGATAAGTGGGGATTTTTTTAAGATCTAACAAGTTTCTAAATGATCTAGGGGAATCAATTGCACAATGACTTTCACGCAAAACAATGAAAAATAAAAGCATGAATTTTGGGTCCATATCACTTGGTTTATTTCAAAAAGGTCTAGTCTTTTTTGTAACCACTATATTCTGTTGTTCGTTTAGTGTAGTGCAATGTCCAAAGTGTCACTATGTCTCATGTGTAACTCTTATTAGGAGCCAAATGAACTCAATACCGAGAGGTGAAACCTTGGGTCAAAGCTTCCCTAAATAACTCATGGAAGGTGATGAAGTCCCCCTCGCAAGCCAGGTTTGCATAAAAATAAAGAAAACATGAAAGTAGAAAGACTTAAAGGTCATTTTCAAGGTCACCTAAACTTTGATGAGTTTTTGGGGAGTGCTTTAGATGACTTTATTTCTAAGCCTTGGACTAGGCTACTTGCAATAGGAATGGCTCTTTTGATTCCAAGGATTCCCTAAAGGGGACAAATGGAAGAGCATACATGCAACATTCCTCTTTTTGCCAAACAAAATCTAATTAAACAACTATAGAAAACAAAAATTGATAAGTGTGTTCAATTTTAAGCATAAATGAAAAATTTGGTGGTGTTCATTTGATCCCTTGGTCTTAATATTGTGAACTTTGAAAACATTCATCTAAGCATCTAAATTTTTCATTATACACCAAAACAAAGTTCCTAATTGATTTTTAGACATGCAAAAGGTGATTTAAAACATGTTTTTTAGAAAATGTCAAGCTTGGTCCTGCAACAAAAATGTTAGCATGTCCTTTAGATTTGAAACTCTTTTTGGTTTAAAATAATAAACTTTAGAAAAAGAGCTCTCAGGTCTATGTTTTAAAAGAAACATATCGACCAACGTCAATTTATATAACTGATGATGGTTACATTTTCTAACCGATGTCAGTTTTGCTAAATGACGTTAGTTAAGATATGCAATTTATGTTGGGCTTACTTGCTGATGTCAGTTACTGTGTAAAATCATGGTGAAAAAAAATAGAAAAATAAAGTTAGAAAATCAATTTGTAAGAGTTTTAAGGGTCCAAATGAATATTTTAAAGTTGTAAAATGATCTTCTTCAGGTGTGAGATGCATCCAGTCCCACCGGTTGTGCCTATGTGATCTAGGAATTTGACTCAATAGAGGATGGTTAGTATCGTGTTAGTTTCAAAATGAAAACAAAATGAAAGAAACACACTAACTAGCATAACATATCTAGGCCTAGACACTAAGGAGAGCTTAATTAACAAACATGAATAAAACACACAACTAAAATTCAAAAGAAACCTCTTTTACCTTCCTTGGATGCTCCAAAATGCTTATTATAGTGGCTTGTTTGGCTTGTGCTCATGAAGTCCTTGGCAATGGAAGCTTGGCTACCTCCATCTCTCCTTGGCATGTTTGGCTTATGGCTTGGCTTGGCTTGGAATCAATTTGGCATGGTAACACCTATTGTAATGGCTTCTTGAAGGTATTTGTACATTATAAATTTGCACAAAAATAACTTAGAAATGATGTTCATGGCGTCTCTATTTATATATTTTTGTAAATGTCTAAGATCAACCTGAATTGTCCATCCTGAGATTGAGATGTGTAGTTGAGAATTAATTCAATTTTTGGAATTGAGTTTATAATTATCCTCACCATGACATTGGAAGAAGGGGAAATTAAGAGGCATGGAGGGCATCATGGAAGGCATTGATGAGGTATGGAGGGCATCACGGAAGGCATTGATGAGGTATGGAGGGCATCATGGAAGGCATGAATTCTGATATTTATAGTATTTATGGCCTAGGGATGTCTTCCTAAGAAATGAGGTCACCTGATGTGCATATAATTTAATATTCATTTACAAAAATAATTTTTCAATAATTTTCCATAGAATTCTTAGTTTGGCCTTAATTTGGGTTAATTAGATCTTAAGCATGATTAAGCACTTTGTGCACAAATTACTCAAATTGATCAGAATGCCTTATTATTGGTCCAAAATTTGACTGGATTGGAATTGGAAGTCATTGTTAGATGCAATGGAGCCGTATTCCCATTTAGGATGTTACCAATAACAAATAATACAGGCACATGTCTCATGTGAGAGATTTGATAGGAAAGAGTAATCCAGAGCACCTACATGCAAAATTAGCATTTTGACTCGAAATGATCTGATCAAAGTTATTTGGCCCATAAATTACATTACCCCATTTAGGGATACCATAGCTAAAATTGGCACTTGAATATGTCAGTTTCACATAATTTAGCATGTTTTAGTGTTTTAAGGCTAAATTTTGTATTTTGGGTAGAAATTGGTCAAAAGCTTGGTTGGAGGTTATTAGTGGCTAGATTTAGGTGTCTACAATAAGACACCACCTACCATTTTTTCCAATAAACCTATTACAATAAGCATCTACCCCCACCAGGCCTTTGCCTCTTTTGGAGAGGCCTTTCTCCTATAAACTAACTACCTCGTCATCTCATCGTTGGATTCTTATGGCCCATTTAACACATAGTTTTGTGACCACTTATTACCTAGTATTTTGACTACAATGACAACATTGCCATGTTGAACATTTATATTTTGCACCACCTCATGCATACTAACCTACTTGTGTCTCACTGGGATCACTTCCTACCTCAAATACCCATGACACTTGACCCATTTATGTTTTCCTTGGGAGCACTTCCTACCTTGGATACCCAAAGGAAACACATAAATCACTTAGAAGACTTGAATTTATGAGTGTTTCTAGTTGTCACACCTATAGGTGGTCATGTAGTTCACTTGTCACTTGTCCTTCTTAGTACCAACCCTTTAACTTTTTACCAACATTGATAATCTGTCTTTGCATGATATTGGCTATCACACCTTTTTGTCACATTTTATGTACATGTTTGCACTTCACATGCTCAACCTCGAGTCACCACCTCATGACTCCACATTTACCCTTTATCAAACTTGTACCTACTTCAGCTTCACCTCACTAACTCCTAGTTTAAGGGGGAATACATCCTTCCACTCTTGAGGAAACCATACCCCTAACCTATACTCTATTTTTGTTTTGCCACTAATTCAAAAGAGTAACACAATAAAAAGGGGCAAAATGTAAACACCAAAAATCCACACACTAGAGATTTTGAATGTTGAAATTACCCTTGGACCCCCTACAACCCCTTTTTAGACCATCTAACACTTCTTAGGCCTAACCCACTTGCCTGCACCTTGTTTCACTAAATAAGGTAAACTTGACAATCAGATCCCCTTTCCTTCTGGACCCTGACCATTGATGGTCTGGATCCATCATCTCAACTAAGCATGCAAACATCATGCAAACTACTACCTTAGATTTTCTAAATATAACTTTCTCTAATTCATGTTACAAGCCTTTTGCATGTATGAATTATATTTAGAATCCCCAGTTACACCTTCCCTTCCACCTCTTGCTTGTGCCTATAAGAAAGAGAGGCCTAGGAGGTCTAATCCATCTACAATTATTATCAGGAACTCGGGTACTTAGAGTCCCATTTTATAGATCAATCAAGCACTTTATTAGTCTAGAAATCATACCAACATCATCAAGCCATTCCATTAAGATCAGACTTGACATCGCCTCTCAACCAAGCTTCCAAGCACTGTTACTCTACTAAAATCAAGCTAGATCTTGCCTATAGGCCAACTATGCCAACTACTCATCCAACCCACTTCTGGTAAGACAAACCATTTTTTTTACTATTCATATGATTTATTTTCATTTTGTAATTAATTTAGCCTTTGCCCAATCCCTAAAATTCATATGTGAATCCCATCAATCTATTATTGATCAAACCTAGCTTTGGCATAGTCAATCATCGATGGACAACATAATTGTCAATTGTTAGGCATAACCGTTGATGGTCAACCCAACCATCGATGGTCACCTATGGAAAAAAAATTAGCAAGCTGACTTGACCCACTTACACTTATCCAAATCTACTTTTATAAGTTTTTGATTGTTCAGAGACCCTTTTCAAACCTTTTGAGCCATACCTTGACCCATTAGCACTAGCACTAATTAGTTTATCATTAATTTGATCATTATAACATATCTATTTATCAATAAATTATTGTTATTAGTTTTAGTACATTTTGATTATTGATGAAAACACTTTATTTCTATTTTTTCAACTTAATTGCTTTAAAACAGTGGATTGATAGCCCTTAAGAAAGCTCTCACTTTTGGGATCTAGCTAGCACTAGGCAATCCACCCAACTAATTGTCTAACCCATAAATTTGATTTAGTGATTTCATGCATGAAGGTCATCCTCCCAAGCCAAATAGTATCTCTCCACAATCTTATGACATAATGTGTGCACTTTTTATCAGGTATTCCTACCACAACCCATATTTTCAGCTTTACTACCTTCTTCTGAATAATAGCAAAATTTGAGTGAAACACATACTTTGAATGAAGGATGAAGTTATAAAAAACATGGAGGAAGTCATAAGAGTTAATTGGATAAGTGGTTAAATGGTTTTTTATCATTTTATAAGATCATCTAGGCCCAAGAAGATCAATTTTTGGCATTAAGAGAGTAGACCTAATGCAATTAGGTTTCTTTGAGATGTAAAGGACGAGCAAAACCAATAGTGGTCATTAAGTCAAATTTTTATATGTGATTAAATACAATATTAGGGTCATATATTTATTATAAACATGTTTTTTATGCCCTAGTTACATGACATGAAGTTTATCAAGCATGAGAGAGAGATCAAACAATTTTTGAGTGTACACAGGGCTATTATGATAGTGAACTACAAGGAATATTTTCATTAAATGGTTAGATATAAAATATATTTTATAAATTAGAGGTTGTTAGATGGGGTGTATTTTAAGTTTATTTTAAAGGATATTTTTTTATATTAAGGTAAAAGGTTTTCAAAGAAGATCCAGTATACATGTTACTAGACAAACCTAATGCAATTAGGTCTCCATGAGTCCTAATAGAGAAATAAGGCCAAATTAGTTATGGAAAACCAAAATAGGTTAAAATTATGATTGAAACATGTTCATAAGATATCCTAAGACCCATTATATGTTCTAACTAAGAGGTTTAAGGTTTATGGCTAACCAAATGGTGTGTAATCATGACTAGTATATATACAAGGCAATTTAGGCCTATTTGAGTATGCATGCAATGAGCAAAAAGGATGACGCATGGTTGAGAAGAAGAAGGTATTGAAATGAGTTGATAACCCTCAAAGGATAGTATATAAGTATACATGAGAATGTTTTAGGTTGTCTACATATGAATATCAGACATACATGACCTAATCAGATTTGATGAGGATTAGACAAGTAAAGGAGAGTGAGCCTTAAGATTGAAGAGCAAGAGAGCAGAGGTATGGTAATAATTTGTCATAATTTACTCATTTAGTAACAATAATTTCATAAGGTGATCAAAATTTAGAGGTGGATGAATTGGCGTTGAGTCACTTAGGGAATTGGTGCTTCCTTGTAAGTGTGTGCTTGTTAAGGCCCAGTCAAGTGGGTGCTTGATAGTTTGGGGTTGGTGCTCCAAGTTGAGTTGGTGCTCAACATAATTTGATCTTGTGCAAAAATTTATAATATTTTAGTCCAATTTCATAGTTAATAGTGGTTTTTCTTCCCATTAAGGGTTTCCCACTCACATATTGTGTTATGCTCTTGTTCATGCTCATGTGAATGGTTCTTTATGCAATTCTGGATCACTATATTACTTTGATGCTCTATGAAAGGTAATATATAGTTTTAAAATATTTTAAGGTCACTGATTCACCTCCTCCTCTCAATGAATTGTACTTCCAACAAATTTGACATGTTTCCCTATAAGCTACATGATTCATACACAAATTTTATAGCTACCTTATTATTTTGAGGTAAGGTACCTACCAGATTCTATTTCACTAACCCCAAAATGGGGGCATGTAATATAAGCATTACCTACACATTTTCATAGTCTCCATATTTCATTGGGGGCATGTCACAAAGGCATAACCTCTACACTTATACACCTTATTAGTATTTCTAGATTTTAGTGGGGGCATGTCATAAAGGCATGAAATCCATACTTACACATGTACTTAGTATCTTTAAAATTTAGTGGGGTTATGTCATAAATACATGACCTCCACACTTACACAATATCAATTTTAATTTCATGATTCAGATATATAGTTTGGTCAGAATCCTATACATAATACCAATTTTGCATAGATTCAAAATAGAGTTTATCATATTTATGACATATATACTCTCATTTAGACATATTAAAGGTGCATATCCCATGCTATTAAACCAAAATTTACCAATCATAATACTCACTAGGATGCATCAATTACACTAGGACATAATTCTATAACATAATCATTTCCTTAGCCTACAAGATTGACACCTCAAAAAATTAAAGAGAAGCATGCAAAAAGGTTATGTTTCGGTTGTGATATAAATTGGATTAAAGGATATAAATGTGATGAGAAGAATTTATTCTAAATTTTAGGAGCTAATGAAGATGAAGAATATGATGCAGCCTTGGGTGAGGGTGAAGAAGAGATAGTCAAGGAATTTAAAGATTCCCACCCTACTATCTCATGTCATGCATTTTTTTGGTATTATCACTCATCCAACCCTTAAGGTTGTGGGCCTCCTCAAGAAACAAAAGGTGATGGTTTTTATTGACTCAAGGAGCACACATAACTTCATCAACAATAAGTTAGCTACTCATTTTAACTATTTCATTTACCCAATTCCATAATTTTAGGTCATGATTGCAAATGGTGGTATAATCAATTATTTTGGGAAATGCCATAGCATTAATCTTGCTATGGGAGACTAATGCTCGATTATCCTATGTTTATTATTCCCATGGGTGGGACATACATTATTTTTGGAGTAAAATGGATTAAAAACTTGGGTAAAATAGAGATGAGTTTCTATGAACTATTCATGCACTTTCATTACAAAAGTAAGACATTTAAACTATATGGATTATGGGGAAAATATCCACAATTGGTTAGTTCACAGTAGATGATGTAGATTGTAAAAAATAGGTTGAAGAATTTGTATCATGATTATTTTACATAGAAGTTAAAAAAATAAAGGCATATACACATCTTGATCTACAAATGATTATTGATGACTAGCCAGTTATTTTTGGCATCGTGTCAAAAGGACTACCAAAAAGTAGAGAACATAATCATGCCATTCACCTGATTTTGAGTAGTCAACCACCAAACATTCAACCATACATGTATCTATATTCCCCTAAGAGTGAAATTTAAAATATGCTATAGGAGATGCTAGAGGCAAGTATTATCAAACATAGCCAAAGTGAATATTCATCTCCAATGTTTATGGTTGCAAAAGAAAGATGACACTTGGAGGTTGTCCCCATAATTAGAGAACTCAACAAGTACACCGTCAAAGATATGTTCCTTATTTGAGTAATTGATGATTTTATAGATGAATTACATGGTGATGTTTATTTTTCAAAACTAGATCTTTATTCTAGGTACCATCAAATTCATATTAGAGATGAGGACATTCTTAAAACAACTTTTAGAACTCATTCAACCCATTATGATTTTATGGTCATGTCATTTGGTCTCATAAATTCACCATATACATTTTAAAGTTTGATGAACACAATTTTTAGGCCCTTTTTGAGGAATTTTATGTCTATCTTTTTTGAAGACATCGTAATATATAACAAAACTTGGGAAAAACATTTGAAGCATGTGAAACAAGTACTGTTAGTTCTAGAACAACATCAGCTTTATGAAAAACCTTCAAAATGTTATTTTGGATTCTAAGAGGTGGAGTAATTGGGTCATATTCTTTCACATGAAGGATTAAAAGTAGAGCCTTATAATATCAAAGCTATGATGGAATGGTAGGTGCCAAAAACCTTCAATAATATTAAGGGGTTTTTGAGGCTAACAATTTATTATCATAGATTTGTGAAAAATTATGGTGGCATAGTAACACCACTCATAACCTTGTTGAATAAATAATATTTCCATTGGAACGATACAACTACTAAGGCCTTTGAGAAGTTGAAGGAGGATATGTGCACCACTCTAATTTTGGCTATCACTTATTTTTACAAAACTATTATTATTAAATGTGATGCATTAGGTTATGGCATGGGAGAAATACTCATGCAAAAAGGAATTTTGCATTTAAGATTCATAAATTCAAGGGTAAAAATAGGCTAAAGCTAAAACATGAGAAATAGATGTTGTTTATTCTTCATGCAGTCAAGTAATGGATACCTTATCTGATGGGTAGACACTTTAAGGTAAATATTGATCATGATAGTCTAAAATAATTTTTAGAAAAAAAATGATCATTAGAAGAATAATAAAAATGGGTGACTAAAATGTTTGGATATGACTTGTAAATCATTTATAAGAAATACAAATATAATGTTGTAGAAAATTCACTATCTAGGAGGGATGAATCCATTTATGCATTATTATGTGCAATGACCATTTCGTAGGAAGATTGGTTGGAAGAGGCAAGATCAAAATGAAAGAGTGATAGGGATTCAATGGTTATATTGAAAAATATCCAGCATGATTATGATTCTACTACCAAATTTGAGTGGAAAGGGAATGCATTATGGTATAAAGATTGATTATACCTATCTAATAATTATATCCTCAAACACAATATCCTTAAGGAGCTTCAGGCATATCCAATAGGGGCACTTGGTATTTCTTAAAACATGTCATAAAATCAAGTAGAATTTATTATAGGAATGACTCAAGGGGGATATACAAAAATATGTGGTTAAATGATTGGTGTCAATAGAACAAGGGTGAAATAAATAATACACTAGGTCTTAAGTAATATTTATCCATTTCTATATAGAGGTGGGAGGAGGTTTCCATGGATTTCATCACAAGGTTCAAAGGTATGAAGGTAAAAATTTCTTCATGGTAATTATGAATAGGCTCACAAAATATGTTTAATTTTTTTCCTTGTCATAACCATTTGTAGCTAGTACAGTAATGGTTGATTTTTTGGATTTAGTCCAAAATTTGCATGGTACTCCCAAGATCATTATAAGTGATTGTGATTCCATATTTACTTATAATTTTTGGACTGATTTATTCTCATGTTTGGGTACTTGGCTAATATCTCATCATATCATCCTCAATCTGATGTTAAAACATAGATGGTCAACAAATGCCTAAAAGGATATCTTTGTTGTTTTGCATCAGATAAACAAGAATAATGGGTTCATTGGCTGCCTCTAGAAGAATGGTGGCCTAACACATACTTCCATACCTATTCCAAAATGTCTCCATTTGTTGAAATTTATGATTACCATCCCCCATCTATCACTTCATCCTTGTGGGTGTAACCCAAGGTTTAAATTGTTAAAAAACACATTCAACATCAACATGAGGTACTAACGAGTATAAGAGATAATTTGGCAATGAAATATAATATAATGAAGCATCAATCTAATGAATACTATAGCGAAATGAATTTTGACATGGGTTATTGGGTCTTTGTGTGATTCCAACCATATAATCAAATGTCTCTAAAGTAGCAAAAAATGATAAAAAACTTTCTCCTAAGTATTATGGCCCTTATAAGATCCTCTATAAATTTAGTATCATTGCATAAAATCTAGAGTTACCCTATTCCACTTGCATACATCATGTATTTCATGTGTCTTTCCTAAATAGGGTAATTTGATAAAGAGTTTATACCTAGATTAAGTTACTAGAATTGGATGAAGAATGTTGAGTCATTATAGAACTCGAGGATATGCTTTACACATGCACTAAAAGGCTAAGAACAAGAGATATTAAGGAGCATTTTATCAAGTGGAAGCATCTAAATCGTGAATATGCAACATGGGAGGATGAAGATTTTTTGTAGTAGTATCCAATATTATTCAATATTGAAGGCAACATTGTTTTTAACGAGAAGGGCATACTACATATTTGACCTATAACATGTTTAAGGATATGTATGGCCAACTTGTGGCTTACATAACCTTTCATATTATCGTACCACATTTATCTATGTTCTTATATTTTTAGTAGGGTTAGCCTATGGAATAATAATGACATAAGTAGATTATATATAGTAGGAAGTGGTTAGTCTTTGATCGCCATATTATGATTTTTTTTCTTATTGCATTATTGTGGTGGTTACCCCCTCAAAGTGGCTTAGTCATATTTATTGAGTATTTTTCTCTTTCATAAATTATTGTTGTGGATTTGATTATTTTTATAAAGATCAGGAAGAATGATGAATGACTTTAAGGAGCTCAAGCTTGGTGGAAGTCAAGCTTATAATATGAATATAGATGAAGCGCCTTTAGGGACTACAAGGTATCATATTTTTGAACTATTTTTTTACTATAATTTACATGTAGGTGAAAAGATGGGAGAAAAGAGGCATTCAAAGAGGCCTTACAAGGTGAATAAGTGAAGCAATAAGTGCAAAGTTATGAACCCAAGAAATACAATGAAGAGGAAGAATCAATTCTTGCATCAACCAAAACATGTGAAGAAATAGAGAAAAATGAAGAGTATTTTAAGACTCTC
This sequence comes from Torreya grandis, assembly GCA_037957365.1. Lineage (NCBI taxonomy): Eukaryota > Viridiplantae > Streptophyta > Pinopsida > Cupressales > Taxaceae > Torreya > Torreya grandis. The sequence goes on from JARHVA010000831.1 coordinate 1,337,203, forward strand.
ATGAATAAAGAAGCTAAAATCAAAATGATGGTGGCATATAAAAAATAAAGGAAGAGATGATAACCATAAGAAAAGAGGAGCTAAAAATAGAGAAACATGGAATGTGGAAGAATAAAAAAATACGTTGGATAGTGACTGAATAAATACAAGAGAGATTTTGGTGGAGTGTTCAAATGATAGAATTATTTATCAAACCATAGGAAAAATTAAGATGCAGGATGGAGTATCTTGGTGGAGTTGGTTGGATGAAGGTGAATTTAATCCCAAATAAAGTTGCAAAAATAAGGAGAGAACATTTTTATCGAGAACATACCATGCCCAAGAAGTGGGTGAAAAGAGGAAGAAAAAATCCATTTAGTGGAGGTGGATGGAAAGTGGTGGGATTGATCCCATAAAATAAATTAAAGTGATTAGAGGTACATGAAAGAGAGAAAATTTGAAACTAGCTAGAAGCTCAAAATGGAAGAATAAATGTGACAATCAACTGAGGTGTTTCGTGTATTGGAAGGAAACACTATGGTCATTATTCTCAGTGACCAAATGATTATTTTTTCTTCTTATTCCATCAATATTAGTTGGCTCTAAAATTTTAATTACCTTAGGTATGTGATGTAGGAGAATCTAAGGTGTATGGTAAATATTGCATCACTAAAAACATATAGATATTTTTTCCATTTTTTCAATAAGGATTCTTAGGGTAGATTTTTCAATTTATCAGATTCCTCAATTTTAATAAAAGAGTTCATGGATTTTTAGTAGTCTCTAAGAGGTAATAGGATCATGTGGTCACATTTTATATTTTTGACTCTAAATTTCAATGTTCACAAAACCACTTTAATATTCCTAAGACTCTAAAAATAGTGATAGCCACATTCTCTATGTTTATGATGGCCTTAGCTTAAAAAATACTCCAAGTATTAAAGTGATTGTGTTGAGTCTTGGTTAAGGACCCAACACGTTATAATTTGGATTGACAAGTCCAATGATCCCACTAAACTCCCAGAATATGTACACACAATCAAAATTCCAAGTCAACAAGGATCTCTTAGAATTCTATATGGGATGATGTGTTGATAGGTAGTGATAGTTGTCAAATTTATGTTTGTTTTCATGAGTTTCATGGCCTCAAGTTCTTCCCACAGGAGGCAAAGGTAATTGCATGATTTTGAGATCCTAGGATTGTGACATGTGTCATAAACATGGGGGGTACAAATTATAAAACAATCATAGTGTAATATAGATGTGTTACAAATCTTAAAGTAGGTTTAATGGAGCCACAAGTACACGTAGATGTGTGAATAGTAAAAAGTGAATTAAATAAATCCATGGGTCCACATGTAACTTAGATATTATAGAGAAAAAATATATATCTCATTGAGTAGAGACCATGGGATCATGCCACATGGCACAACCATAGGAAACCTATAACCACAATTTAAATTTGATCACAATTCATAGGTTATTCATAGTGACACATATTTTAATGCAACTATAATTTTCACTTTAAATCAGCAATTAAGGCATGTTAGGTCTCGTTTGAAAGCTCCACAAGTGAGTTTTGAGCTAGTGGTCATCATGATATAGCTAATGCAACCATGCAGTTGATATTGCCAAGAATATTATAGGGACCACAAATAAAATAAGTTTGATAATGTTGTAAAAGTAGGAAAAATAAGGAAAATGATCTCATACAAGCATTGAAGGGGATTTTTACAATCGTGACACAAAGAAAAAGAACATAGATTTAAAAAGGTTCAATAGGCCAAAGATCATTTGTGCTTGATTTGAATCTTTAGAGATCCAAAGATTAGAAACATAATAAAAAATCAGAGGATAAATTCCATAGATCAGAGAGGGCCCATAAAGAGATTAAGATAGAGAGGTCTTAGAGGAAGGTCGCAAAGTCTGCAACTGAATAGATATTTATTTTAAATCCCATATATGCTTAGATTTAGAGAAAGAGTTAGGTAGGGATAGAGTAGGAAAAGAGAGTAACTATGAATTTAGATTCCATTAATTCTTTATTTCATTAAATAATAGAATCATCCATGTTGTTTTCCATTGTGTGACTCTGGGTACATGGTGAAAGACATCCCTTCATTGGGATCTCCTACCATGAAGTGCACCAGTGATGGTTCTAATTATATCCCAAGATAAATCAATGATAAAACAATGGTAACAAAAGGGTATCAAGGATATAGTAAGGAAATCACATGTAAGGAACTAAAAAATAAGGGTGGACTAAATCTAAGATAGAAAATAACATTAAACTAAATAAGAGGTAAATGGAACAATGGTAGACCTTAAGTATATTCTAGGTAGCCTAAAATGATAATGTCAAACATAGGATCCCTGTACTATACCAATTTATTTGGTATATGGAGGACCTAGGGAAGGACAACAACATACATGCTAATATAATAATAAGCAAATTAGATCTATCTACTAAGTAAATAAAGGAAAGATAATAGGAATAAAGTACTTACATTTGTGTTGAATTATCAATGTATTGATCTCCCCCTTGGCTCTAGTGGCACTTTTCAAGAGATGTTGTAAGTGAAGACCTTAAAAGGTAAGGATGAAGACTTAGATGTCCTAATTTTGGGATCCTGAAGGCTATGGGTCACCTCCTTGGTTTAACTCCTCCTATTGAACTTCAAAGACCTTGAGAAACACTTGACCTTTATGAATAAGAATTTGACCTCTAACTCCTCATTTTAATACTTAAGAGTGTAAATGAGCACACAAGATGAGAATATGAGTGTTGTGTGTGTTGGTAATGATAAACATAGCCCCTATGTATGCATATCCAAACACAAAAATAACACTGAACTCTAAGCCAATGGTATTGACCAAGATAATACAGTCAAATGGGATGTCATCTAACTCATAATTGTATCATCCATGCTGATACAATACAAATGGAATAAACTATATTGGTTTGGCCAATACAATAGGAATATAGGTTGGCTAGCATAATTTTACATAAGGAGATAGATAATGAAGATATAAATAAAATTTGAGGAGGTCAAACATATATTAATGAAGATATGATATAATAGTATCATATACATCTCTCAAAAAATACTATGGACTAACCCCACCCATTTCATGGTGAAATCCTTAGGATGTACACTTAGGGATATTGATGCACTGATGAATCCTACAAGAGAAATAATCTAAAGTGATAAAAATGAAAAACATCAAGTGTATACAAAAATCAATTATACCAACTCTTCCTTCATGAATTTACATTTATTTAGATTAACTAACACCTTCTATTATTTTAATTATTTTAAAACTTATCTTAGATGTATCAAATGTTCTCCCTTTGTCTAACTAAAAAATAGTATGTCATCCAAATACACAATGAAAAACTTACCAATAAAATATTCAACACTTCATTCATGAATATCATGAATGTGTTTGTTACATTAGTCAATCCAAGTGACATGACTAGCCACTCATATAGTCCTTCATATGTTTTGAATGAAATATACACTCCTCACCTTCCTTAATTCTTAAAGGTCCACCTTGACCTAGATCTTACATGGAGTAAGTAACACCCAACTTAAAGTAAACATGGTGTCAATAGTGTTTCCTATGTTTAACCTATAAGTAATGTGTAGACATGACCAAACATTATAATCGGATCCACCCACAAACCAAGGCCATAAGATTCAATTACAGATGTAAATCACATTACATCTTGAACACAAATTCAAGACAAATTAGATCAATAAACATGGCACAAGGCCATTGAAGTCTATTTTTTTCAATTTTTTTTTCTACCTCATTCAATATGCTTAAAACAAACCAAAAACACAATAAAATGAGCGCAAAAAATGGGAAACCAATACAACCTACATATCAACAAAAAACCCAAATTAAAATCATATCGATGACACATAGGGTTAATGTTAGATCTATCTTACATCATGCATAATGATATATGAATCATCAGGCCTAGGTTTTTAATTTCTTTAGGGATTCTAGGTTTGACTTGCAAAAAAATATTCCCAGTAAATAACATTGACCACAACAATTATATTTCTTATGTTTTTGTAAGGATTATTTTTGGTTTTAAAAATTGGTATTAATAATTTAAAAAATGAAATGGGGTCTCAATAATTACATTATAGTATTAGGGTTAGGATTTTTAATGTGTGCCACATATATAAAAGTGAAAACCTCTGCATCAAAGATGTAAACAATATATGTTCATTGAATAGTGCACTTAGGCCAAAGATATTACTCTTGTGATATCTCTACCATTACAGAGGGTTGAATTTTTTCAATGGCATTAAGATGATGTGGATTTCTATGATTTTTTTATTTTTATAGTCTAGTAACTAAACTTGTTTCTATTTTTCTACATATATTATGTCAAATAGCTATCATCCCATCTAAAATAATAATAAATTCATCCCATATAAAATAATAAGAAATAAAATCATGTCCATAACACAGGGGAACAAAAAAGCATGTAAGAAACCATGCTAAATACCTAGCAATGATGAACTCCAATTTTGGCAATCTTTTTGTTGATGACCACAACCTATGAGAACACCCAACTTGAACCAAGGAAGTTTTGGACTATAAGAATCCCCAAAACAAAAATAAACCTAGAAAAAAGAATAAAAGACATATACAACAAAAATTCATACATGCATTACATTAAAGGTTTGAAATTTCTTAAGACACAATTCACAAATCTTTGTAGCATGTTTTACATCAAAGATATGCCTACACGGTTAGCATAAATTAGGTTCAATCCAGATTTGCATATTCGGTTGGAAGTTCCTATTTATAGCCCATTTCAAATTCTATATTTTATCTTTTGAAAACACCCAACTAGAACCAAGGAATTTTTGGACTACAAAAGTCACCAAAACAAAAATAACCCTGGCAAAGAGAAAAAAATGCATATACAAAAAAATGAAATAAGGGGGAAAAACCAAAGCAATATTCACCCATTATGTCTTAGCATAGTCTCAAAATGTCCAATGCTAACCACATTGAAATTTTTGTGCAAAGGGTTTGAGGTTTTTTTCCTACTCAAATTTTTTGCAATAAGTGTAGGTAAAAGACAAACAACAAATAAAGAAAGCTATTCCATCACTAAATGACATTAATTGATATAAAGTGAATTCACACTTCAAAATGGCTCCAACATTTGGCAACTATCATCCCCATATAAATATCAAGTAGAATTTTTACTGACTTCAAACTTGGGTGAGCTTTATTTTCCATGCTTTTAAGAAAGAAAAATGAAAATAAATGTCAAACCATTTAAAACCCAAAAGGATAAAAATGATGATAAAGTAAGATGATTGCATAAATAAATATTATGCCAATGTTTTTTCCATAGTCTAACTTTAGCACTTTCTAAAAATTGAGACTTGATTGGTTACACACACACACACACACACACACACACACACACAGAGAGAGAGAGAGAGAGAGAGAGAGAGAGAGAGAGAGAGAGAGAGAGAGAGAGAGAGAGAGAGAGAGAGAGAGAGAGAGAGAGAGAGAGAGAGAGAGAGAGAGATACATACATACATACATACATACATACATATATATATATATATATATATATATATATATATATATATATATATATATATATATATATATATATAATATATATATATTTATGTTGGAGGCATTTCATTAAGATGTTGCTTACTTAGATTAGCCTCACTATATTTTATATGGTTATCTCATCAATGCCATCATAAATGTTGTCTACCATAAATTGATAGTGGTTGATAAATTTGAACTAGTATTAAATAACATCTACTTCATACATACGCACTAATGTACTAGTTTGGAAATATATAATACATATCTAAACTTTGGATTTATATATAATTAAACAAAGGAAATAGTGTTTCCACCACCTCTATTGCCTATAAAAGTACTCACATATCTATTTTAAGATATTATGATAGGAAATTCAATGGATGATGGAATATCTTATGAAGCTTTAGATTTGTTGAAAGTGGAGACAATTCAATCAAGGGAAGCTAGAGTTTGATGACAATATGGAATGTGAAGAAACATGGTATAAATTGCCAAAGAAATAAGAGGGCATTTAGGATATTGGTATTATTGACCATTTTTTATCACCATGGAGGAACAACATTTGAGTTTCATTCAAGGCTTTAAGATCGCTCATAGGCTTCTCAAGATTTAGTCAATCAGTCCCATAACTTAAATGATTTTGTGCAATTAATTGTAAGCCCAAAGGGAAGTTCTACAAGTTTTAGTCTCCCAACAGCTCCATTTTTTCAAAGAAGCACTTTGACACTTAGCCATTTTGGGGTTTTTTCTTAGAGATGGCTTCAAAAGGTTAAGAGCTTAAATTTGATGAGTCCCAGGTGATGTCTTGATGACTTCATGATTTATTAATCATAGTGGGACTCATCCATTTATTTTTAAGGTTTTTTGGTACCACATGTCAATCTCATAGAGACCTCAAACCATTTAAAATTATTTTTGACACTTAGTTAATTATTTATATTTGCTTAGATCTATGTGTCACTTTCTCGATAGAGTCTCAAGCATGTTCAAAAGTCTTTTAAAGATTAACTTGATTTTTAATAAATCTCTCAACAAGAAAATGGTGTCAACAAAGGCCCAAGCATGTGAGATCCTTCCATTTGTCATAAACATAGTGACCTGGTGACCTAAAACCATCCATATAAGTTCAAATCCCTTTAGGATAATGGGTTAGTGGGATGATGTCATGTGGTGAAATCCCACTACCCTGATCTCTCAAATATTTTTATACAACCAAAATAAGTATCTTAGATATTTAGGATAGAAAGTGAATGGGATAGCCCTTTGTGTTGCAATCCCACTACTCCATGGCCCCAAGGTGGTCCATGAAAACCCAACACTATGTCAGGGTAAGAGGTGAGTGAGATGTTGTGTGATAAAATCTCACTTCATTATAGGAAGAATAATCAACATCCATTTGAAGCCTTAGCCACGAAAATGAGGAGTGACAAGAAGCCACATGTAAGAGGCAAGTATTGAGTACACAATGATAGGAGATCACCAACTGGTACTTGACATAGATAGTAGATAGAGCCCAAGGAAAGGGAAGGAAAATAGAAAGTAACTGCATGGCCCAATTGACAGATCTATAAGATAGAGCCTAAAGTAGTTAGGGAGATGACATGTGGAGGTTGTAGACTATGACCAAGGATCATTGGGTTAAAAGAGTAATGCATCCAAGTAATAAAGGAGACACCAGATGAAATAACACCACCTCATCAGTGCAAAGCTTAAATTTGATGGCCCATCTGGCTGTCAAAACCATAAAAAACCATGATTTGACTATGCACTCAATTTTATTTTCAAAAATCATGTTGTATATAGATTCCTCACAAAGAAATGATCAAGTGAGAGGTGAATTTTAATGTTAAACTGAGCAGTGACACCCACTAAAACATGGTGTACACATTAGAATCAAGTGTAGGACATAAAAGACAAATTCAGCCTTAAATAAGCATGGCTCTAACTATGTAGGTCATGGGCATATGGGGATCCCAATGCAATCCTAATTGCATTTAGCTATCAAAATTTAATTGAGATGTGGCCTAGCTATAGGAATCATGGGCACACCTTCAATTAATTAGATATTTTTAGCTGCCTACTCAACCACATGCTTCCCACTCACCTTAAATCATTGTAACTACCCTAATAGTGGGTAATATTAATCAATGACCCATGGGATTCTCATTGCCTATAAAATATTAGGTCTCACATTGTAAAATGGTTGACATTTCTAGGAATAGCAATGTTGCCAAAATTTGCCCTCTAAGAGCCCCTTTACCACCTAAACCTTGTATTTTAATGAGAACTGAGTTCACCTCTTTCCTTTTTCTCACATTTTATGTGCATTCTATGGTTTTTGGATCTTTAATTGTGGATAATATTCATCCCTATAATTTTCATCCATGCCCCAACACCTATATACATAACTTGGATTTATCTTATAGGTCATACATTGTGTGCATATAGGTCTATACACATGCCACTTATGGATCATTTGTCATCCCTTTTGGTGTTGTATTGTGTCCTACACCTCCATGTAATTAGAATGTTCATTTTAGAGTTTGTTTGATGTTTTCTTGTCCTTTATAATTTTTAATGTGCTCTTCAAGGCATGCATATGTATAGGTGATTTGTATAGTATTTATGCATCACCATTATTTTCCTTTCAGCACCCCCTTTCTCCCTTTTTCCTTCAATAGTTTTAAATTTAGGATTAGTATTAGATTGCCTTCAACTCTTTTAGGCCTATATGTTGATCTTAAATTAGATGCATTGAGATTAGAAGAAAGCTAGCCTTATCTGAAGGTTTGTCGTAAGGAGGACAAGATTTCCACACCTTGGGGGATGATCTCATTGTCTCATTGAGCCAATTATTCATATTTAGTGGGTGCATGGTTTTAATGATAAATTTATTTGGCACACCCAATGGGATATAATTTGATGATCCTCACATCATCCATTGAATAATTTTGGTGTGTTCTTCAGTGCATCTTGCCTTTCATGGTAGTTTATTTAATGCCATGGCAACTCCAAGTATCAAATCTATTAGTTTAATTAGTTTGAGTGCCTAAAAATGTCTTTTCACCCCCATTTCAAAAAAATGTTATTGTTTTGCTTGCTTATTTTCCATATCAAACTAAAAATGATGTTGGTTTTATCCCAAATAGCTTTGTCTTAGCAAGATACCCTCATTATCATAGTGTTTGCCTCCCTCCCACCCCTACTCAACATTTTTGGCATCTATCTCATGCTTATAATTAGCCATTTGAGGGATATGTTTCTCCCAATTAGTATTATGACCCTCCTAATCAACCCCTGAAAAGCATAAATGATACATGTTTAGGTTTTCATAGATAGTTGAGGGAGATTGAAAGGGAGCAAGAGTATAGTAGGCAATAAAAAGAGATTACTTATCAAGCTTATCTACATCATCAGATGGTGAGAGATCAAGAAAGACATCATGAGGAATGCTTGGCTAGGTATATTATAGCCAAAGAGGAGTAGATATGTCAAGTGCTTGTTCAAGTGAAAGAAATCAAACCTCAGTCAGCCTCTTCTATTCCTAGTTTTAGACAAGATTATCCTACCATAACATAGACTCAACCCACTTAAAAGGAGGCTCCCACATCCAAGATCCCAAGCTTCAAGCAGGGGAAACCTTCTAAAATTATAAAGTTAAGTCTCCTTATTTTATGATACTAAGTTTTAGAAATCCCCCTCCTTTTAAAGAGCTTATTCCTCTTCAAACTTAGCCTATTATCCCTTGGGAACATCCCTCTCAAAATCCCATTCTTCCTCATACTTTGGAAGAGCCTCAATCTTCCCAAACATGGTAGCCTTCTTTGACCAAGTATCTTGAATTCAATATGCCCAACTTTGTTAAGGCCACTCCTACTTCATTAATTAAACCCTCTTGTTCTCCCACCATCTCCCTTTCAAAGGAGGACTCGTTGTATGGAGAGAAAATGAATACCATGTAGATGAAGAGGAGGATATTTTAAGTGAACATGATGAGGAAATAATCTTTGGTATCCATATTTGTGCCACTAAACTAGAAAGATTAGACCTACTACAAGAGTGAGATGAACACAATCATCTAGAGAAACAAAATAATGAGCAAGTAGGTAAGGACAAAGATGAAGAACACAGTGTTGATGAGGAGAGGCCAAGTTTTTCTAGTCAAGGTTGTATTTAGGGTTGAGATGATGATGTAATATCTTGGATAAATGATATTCCATTTAGCATAGAAGAATAAAAATATTAGTATGGTTAGTATAAGTTTGATCAAGACAAATAAGAAATAGAGCTTGAAATCGAGGACATCACTCCTCATGGCCAAGAAGAGTTGGAGGAATGTATTGATTTAGTTTAAGAGGTTAAATTTAGGTTTAGGGGGCATTTTAGTCCTTCCAAAGGAATCTATAATTCAAAACCACTTATAATACAAATCAATTTAGCCTCCTAAAGGAGACTTGCTCTCTAATTTTGATTGGAAATAAGAAGCTAGATTTGAAAGGAGCAGAAAAGAGCTAGAAGAAGATATTTTTTGGGATGAGATAGATGAATTATAATGAATCTTAGAAAGTAAAACAACACCCCTAAAAAAAAACCCCATGATAAACATGCATAAGAAGTATAAATGGATATGTTTCTAAGACAATCATTAGGACCAACACATCCAAATCAATAGAATGATAGGGTAATAGAATGCAAGTGCAAGGGAAACTCTGATTGCTCAAACTTTATCTTATCAAGAGAATGAAATATCAAGTACCTAGATTAGTTGGAGGCTAATAAGGAGAATCCATCCTATGTTTTACTTAATCCAAAGCATAACATTGAGCAACAAGAAAGTTATGATCAACTTGCCTATCCAATCCAAGATGACTATTTTTTTAGTCAAATTACATGGGTTGGTGAGTTCTTTTTAGTTTGCATCATTGGAGGGAGTGCTCCATAAATTCATTTATAACTCAATACTTCTCCACCTTTGGTTGGATTCCATCAAACATGAAACTAATTATAGATTGGTAGGAAAAGGTAGTTATTTTACAAAACTAGTCAATGGCTTTGTTTATGTGGCCTTCTGTTTAGTTAGTTTAGGGCAGGTTAGCTGCATTTTCTTTCCTCCAAGTGATATAACACATTAATTTATATGTTTTATTTTCCCTAAGTGCCTATGTGCACATTTTAAATGGTTCTAGTAGTTCTCATTTCCTCTAGTTGTGTGTTTCTTTCTCTCTTTTGTCAAGGGATTTTTTAGTTTTAAGGATTGGCTTAGGTGGAAATTATAAAAGTAGCATAGATTTAGAGCCTCAAGGTAGATGGAATGGTGTCAGAATGAGGTCATGAAACTTTGTGAAATTGGAGTATATTAGAGACAAACCTTGAGAATCTTTGTAAATGATTTATAAGCAGTTCTCAGTTCATCATCAGCTTAGTCAAGCATTGATCTAGTAGATCATAATGTAACTTAAGTATAAGGATTCTTATATGAATCCATTTCTAATGGATTACCTCAAAGGCTACTAGGTTTATACTTAAACAACCCATAGAGTTTGTTATATTTTTGACCATTTTTGGTCACCATGGAGGAGCAACATTCAAGTTTTGTTTAAAGCTTCGAGATTACTCATAGACTTCTCAAGATTTAGTCAATCAGTCCTAATATTTAATTGATTATGTGTAGTCTATTGTAATCCCAAAGGGAATTTCTAAGCTTAGAGGATCTAGGAGTTGAAATATCCTAACAACTCTATTTTTTTTAAAGAAGCGCTTTGACATTAGCATTTTTAGGGTTTTTTCCTAGTGACAACTTCAGGAGGTAAAGAGCTTAAATTTGATAGAACCTAGGTGATGTCTTAATGAATTCACAATTTTTTAGTCACATTAGGCCTTAGACATTTATTTTTAAGGTTGCCTAGTGCCATGTGTTACTCTCATAATAGTCCTGATCCTTTTAAAATGCTTTTTAACATAGTCGATTATTTGTGTTTGCTCGGAGCCAAATGTCACTTTCTTGATAGAGTCCTAGGCCTATTCAAAAAAAAATCAAAGACTTAACCAATTTTCAATAATTTACTTAGTGAGGCAATGACATCAACAAAGTACCAGGCAAGTGGGCAAGTAGGATGCTTCCATGTGTTGTAATCATAGTGACCCAAAACCATCTATAAAAGTTCAAATCCCTCTAAGCTAGCAAGTTATTGGGATGATGCCTATTATTGGCTCACTTTCCTAAATATTTCCATATAAGCCAAACAAGTATGTTAAATCCCCAAGCTAGTAGGTCAGTGGGATAGCACCATGTATATCAATACCATTACTCTACATCCCTGGGGTGGTTCATGCAAGCCCAATAATGTGTTAGGGTAGATGGTGAGTGAGATGTTACTACATGGAAAAATATCACTTCATTATAGAAGTAAAATTCAGCATCCATTTAAATCCTTAGTTGAGTAAAGGAGGAGTGAGAATCAACCACTTGGAAGTGCTAGGCCCTAAGTACACAATGATAAGAGAGCACCAACTAACACTCTACAGAGCCAAAGGAAAAGGAAGTCAAATAAAAAGCAACCACATGGCCTATCTAACAAATATATGATGTAGAGCTTGACGTAGTTAGGAAGATGACATGTGGAGGCCATAGACTACAATCAAGGCTCAATGGGTTAAAAGAGTAATGTGACCAAGTAACAAAGGAGACAATGAATGAAATAGTTCCACCTCATCATTGCAAATATTAAATTTAATGGCTCATCTAGCCATTAAAACCATAAAAATCCATGATTCAATTGCACACTCAATTTGATTTACAAAATCAATATGTAAATCAATTTCTCACCAAGAAATGATAAAGTGGGAGGTGGAGTTCAATGTAAAATTGAGCAGTAATACCCACTAAAATGTGTCATGTATATTGGAATCAAGCATAGGATATAAAAGACAAATTCAACCTTAAAGAAGCATGGCTCTAACTGTGTAGGTCATGGGTAGATGGTGATCCCAACAGAATCCTAATTTCCCTCAACTACCAAAATTCAATTGAGATGTGGCCCAATTATAAGCATTATGGGCACGCCTTTAATCTATTAGATATTTTGAGCCACCTGCTCAACCACATGTTTCCCACTCACTTTGAATCACTGTAACTACCTCAATAGTGGGTAAGATTAATCAATGACTCATGGGATTTTCATTACCTATAAAATCCTAGGTCTCACATTGTAAAATGGTTGGCATTTCTAGTCATAGTAGTGCTACCAAAAGTTTCCCTTGAAGAGTCCTTTTACTACCTGAACCTTGTATTTTAATGAGAACTAAGTTCACCTCTTTATTTTTCTTACATTTCATGTCCATTATGTGTTTTTTATCTTTGCCTTTGGATAATATTCTTCCCTCTCATTTTTGTCCATTCCATAACACCTCTATGTAGAACTTGGCTTTATCTTGTAGGTCATGCATTGTGTGCATATATGTTTATATAGATGCAATTTGTGGATCGTTTATCATCCCTCTTGGTGTTATATTGTGTCCTACACCTCCATATAAAATAATCATGCAATTAGAATGTTCATTTTGGATTATGTGTTATGTTTTCTCATTCTTTTCAATCTGTAGTGTGATCTTTAAGGCTTGTAGAGGTGTTTTATCTAGTCTTGGTGCATCACCGTTATTTCCCTTTTAAGACCCCTTTTTTCCCTTTTCCCTTAAACAATTTTAAATTTAGGATTAGTAGTAGATTTCCATTCAGATCTTTTCATCCTGCATGTTGATCTTAAATTAGATGTATTTAAAGTAGAAGGAAGTCAGCCTTGTTTGAAGTTTTATCCTAAGGAGCACAAGAGTCCCACACCTTCGGGGATGATCTCATTATCTCACTAAACCAATTATTCCAATTTAGCGGGTGTATGGTTTGAGTGATAACAGGTATGGAAAGAGGAGAATGAGATATTGAAAAGGATACTATTTGATCTATTGATAAAAAATGAGATACATAGTGAGATGATTAATAATTTGAGTTGGCGGATAACATAGTTAGAAGAGCATGTATCATGGTGCAACAAAAATAAGAACATTGGGGAAGAAAATAAGTAAATAAATACATTCGTAGATGAAATAATTTCTCCTCCAAATGATAAGAGGAGGAAAAAATGTGTTGGTGTCTTAAAAATGGCTTCAAAGAGGATTGTTTCAACTCTCTCCACCCATGTTTTAAAATTCATTATCCTAATAAGAAAATATGTGGGTTTATATATGTTGTTTTTTATGTTACTAAATATATTGTGTAGGGAGTGAAAGGGCACTTTGCAGGAAAGATGGAGGAGGTTGTTCATATGAACATTAATATTATTCTATATATATTGTATTACAATACTAATTAAAGTGGGTGTTACATGTGTTATCTCTCTCACTAAAAGAGCTTCCAAATAGAAGGGGAACTAATGAGAATATTTTAATTTGCTCAAGACTCAAACAGAAGAAAATCTTCCTCTTTCTCACTCATATATAGGCTCAAATAGAATTTTGGTCCCAAAAAGGATTCAAATAAAAGGACTTTTTATTTTGCATTGTATTTTTTTTGTTTGTGATGTTACTTTATTTGGTGCATAAATATTATTCATCAGATACTGTGATTTGATACATCTTTTTATAGTTGATGACAATGAATAGATGTTGTTGTTGCAGGGTATTTTTACCTTTTTATAAAGGGTTAAAGATTGTCCATGTAATAAATTAGATTATTTATTATTTTTGTAATCTCCATTGTAAATAACACTACAATCCTTCGAATTCAAGTTGAAAAGTGGAAAAAAATCTCTAAATTTTTTAATTTCATGCAAAAAAAAAGAAATTGATGACAAAAACCTTAAACCCTTCAACTTGAAGCAAAAACCCATAAATTTATGCAAGCTGCACAAGAAATTAAATTTAATACTTTGTTAAAAATCCCTCTAAATCATTCATCCTCTAAGAAATTCTCTCCTATACTTACCCTTCAAAGAATAATTTTATTTGGCTTCCATGCAATCTTTCTAGACACAAATAAAAAGACTATGCTCAGCTAAAAAGGTTATGTTTCCAAATTCTTCCAAGATTTCACTTGTTATTGAAATGAATGAAAAGAGACATGATGGAGGGTTAGGGCCCATTCTTTTACTAGCAATTTTGAATGTGAAAGTAGAGAAAAATAATTTCCATGATTATAGAAGTATTCATCTCCACAACGGGGATACTTGTAGAAATCCATCCAAAACGAACACTTGTGAAATGTGTTATGAACCTCCTCCAACTTATCCACACCTACTATCAACTTGTTTACCTTTCTTCCAAGTGTCGACAATGTCGTGTCATTTACTTCTCATCAAGGCATTTAGATGGGTGTTATTAGATGGTAATTGGGTTTCTATCTATAAATTTTACATTCTTAATTAATTACACTTATAATATATTTATCATTATATTATGATGTTTATTAATATATTATATTATTATAATATATAATTAGATTAATAAATTGTATATATATATATATATATATAGTGTATGTATATATATGATAATCATATTAATTATATAAATATTAGTATAGTATAATTATCATATATATAATATAATATATTGTACTATATATAATTATTTATATATATATATATATTATAATTTATAATATAAATATTATTATAGTTTACTTATTATAATATATTGTATTAATTATAATATATTATAATAAGTAAACTATAATAATATTTATATTATAAATTATATATATATATATATATAATTATATATAATACAATATATTATATTATATATATGATAATTATACTATACTAATATTTATATAATTAATATGATTATATATATATATATAACACCAATCTTGAACCAATGAAATTTTAAACAGTTAATATATCTCTATTAAACAATGTTTGTCCCATCTAAAACATGAAGAAATCATAGCATGTTTATAATATAGGCAAACAAAAAGCATGCAAGAGACTGCTAAGTACCATACTCTTCCAATCATAAATATAAGAATGTTTTTCCACACTTGTATACACACTTAATTTGCTTTGAAGGTATGTATTAGTCATAAAATTATTATTCTAGGGTATTTGTGTGTCTATCAACCATCAGCCTAGATTAAGCTCTTATTGATGTATTTTTTTATGTTCTTACTACTACATTTTGATGACTTTGTATCAGTATTAGCATCAAAATCAAGCAAATTTAAAACTAAACTAAAAGACTATTTTTACGTGAGATTTACTCTAATGCAATGGCATCAATATTGATAATGCCAACTGGAAAATTACATTAGAGGATTTGGATCATGGGGGTGTTATTGCCAAACAATAGCTTAGCATGTTCGTATATATATATTTGTATAAAACACCAAACTTGAACCAATGAAATTTTAAACAGTTAATATATCCCTATCAAACAATGCTCATCCCATCTAAAACAAGAAGAAATCAGATCATGTTTATAGTATAGGCAAACAAAAAACATGCAATAGACTGTTAAATACCATTCTCTATAAATCATAAAGATAAGAATGTCTTCCCACACTTGTGTACACACTTAATTTGCTTTGAAGGTATGTATTAGTAATAAAATTATTATTCTAGGGTATTTGTGTGTCTATCAACCATCAACCTAGATTAAGCTCTTATTGATGTATTTTTTTGTGTTTTTACTACTACATTTTGATGACTTTGTATCAGTATTAACATCAAAATCAAGCAAATTTAAAACTAAATTAAAAGACTATTTTTACGTGAGATTTACTTCAATGCAATGGCATCAATATTGATAATGCCAACTAAAAAATTACATCATAGGGTTTGGATCATGGGGGTGTTACTGCCAAACAATAGCTTAGCATGTTTGTATATATATTTGTATAAAACACCAAACTTGAACCAAGGAAATTTAAAAAAGTTAATATATCCCTATCAAACAATGCTCATCCCATCTAAAACAAGAAGAAATCATATCATGTTTATAGTATAGGCAAACAAAAAACATGCAATAGACTGTTAAATACCATACTCTATAAATCATAAAGATAAGAATGTCTTCCCACACTCGTGTACACACTTAATTTGCTTTGAAGGTATGTATTAGTCATAAAATTATTATTCTAGGGTATTTGTGTGTCTATCAACCATAAACCTAGATTAAGCTCTTATTGATTTATTTTTGTGTGTTTTTACTACTACATTTTGATGACTTTGTATCAGTATTAGCATCAAAAGTAAGCAAATTTAAAATTAAATTGAAATAATATTTTTACGTGAGATTTACTCCAATGAAAATTGCATCAAGATTACTAATGCCAACTGAAAAATTGCATTAGAGGGTTTGGATCATGGGGGTGTTACATGCCAAACAATATCTTTCCGTGTTTTATTATTATAGGGGCTTTTAAAATTATTCAGAGAGGCACCCAATATATTACCCCATATTAGGGAGTGGAAGGGTGTTATAAATAACTTTCTAAAATTTTATACTAGAAGCATTTTCATTATTGCACCTTTACCAAATATTTTTATCTGAATAACATATTTGTCTCACATACCCATTCAATTTTTTCCATGTGTAAGGTGATGCCCTACTCCATCATGCTAATATAAACTTCATATAATGATTAGAGAACACGATTCTTCAATATGCTCTATATAGGCTTGTAGCCTTGAAAACATGTAAAGCTTATAGTTATGAATGATAAAAAATGAGTCTTAAACCTCTAACATGGTCATTGTCATCTCAAAATGCAATTTCAATCATACCCAAAATCTATACTTACAACAAACTCATTTCTCTTCCTTGGACTGACAACGGCTTCTCAAGTGTTTTGACCTGCAAGACTACCTCCACATGTGAATACCATATCTAATAAACTTTAAACTATATACATCCTCTTTATCATGTCAAAATACATCTGTATACAAGTTTCTATATTTTTAAAGCATGTGGTTAAGGAGAAACAGGAGTCTCCATTTGTTGTCAAGCTCCAAAAGCAATGTATGACAGACCTACTTGAAAGCAAAATCCATATATTGAGCATAAAAAGAGATAAAGACTTCATTACAAAACTAAAATTTCTATTTTTAAGTCCTATAACATTTACCTTTTGACACCAAAGGTTGATCATGATGGAATTATCCCAATTCAGAAATTTGTAAGCAAGGATTTTGGCGTTTAGCAGAATTTGATTGTATTTTGACCATAAACATCTTTATACAAACTTTTTCAAAGATATATCATTATTTTTAGATACCCATTTGAGAGTTACACAACATAATTAAATTTTAGGTACACATAATTTGTATGAAATCCCTCAAAATATAATAAAATAGCCTAGAAATGGCCAAAATAGGCTTATAAAAAGGATAGTCATGAACATTTATGACTATATGATCTCATAAGGAATAAAAAACACCATATAAATTTTAATAACACCAATATAAAATTTCATCAATTTTTGATGGATAGAGTTAAAGTCATTCAAGTTTTAGTAATTGATGCCCTAGTTTCCTTCATGTAGAACCTCAAAGATTAAAATCAACATATCTTGAGCAAACAATGATTTTAAGACCTCATTAAAATTGATATATATCTATATTAACTAGTATAATATTTCATATTTTTAAAATTATTCCATGATAATTCTTAGATTTATGGGATCTATAAGCTTTGTATTGCCAAGGACGTGATAGGATAGGAAAATAGGGATTTTAGAGTGCTTGATCACAAATTATACCAACACTTATTCATTTTAAGGTGAATTCTCATGATTTTATACTCCTAAAACTACATGCCACTTATGTATACAAAATGTGTCCATATAATTCAATAGATACATTCAATACTAGCAAGACAAACAATGTGTATTCTAATCATTATGTTATACATACACAACAGAAGGATGATACTTGAAACACAACATATATTCAATCCAATCTCTATGCTTATTCATTTACAAAAAATCTTCATGAATTTTAGGATTTTTACTTGACTTCCATCTATTACTCTCACACTTCTACATTATCATCTTTCAAACCTCCATTTCTGTCATACTTGTAAATGCTTGTTCTTGAGTTTCCTATGTCCTACTCCTCTCTTCTCATTCCCATTTCCATCATTCTTTCATTCTCCTTATATTTTGAATGGATTGATATTCCTTTGTTTTACAATCTTGGTATGGTGTTTTAACTTCCCTAAAATTATTCAACCATTAACTAAGCATGGATATTCTCCTCCATACTTAGCATTTTAGATAATATCAACTTGAAATTGATCCTTCCATGTGATATTCCAAATATGAAGTCTATTTTGAATATATTAACACCTTGGACATATCACCCTTACACAATATTTTTCAATATACACATGATCCTCCTTATTTAAACATTATCTTGGAGTAAAAAGGATATTAACATATCAAACAAGGACTATAGACTTCATAACTTGAACGTCCTACAAAACACCATTCAACCACTCATACAATGAAATGATCTATTTAAAAGGTTGGATTAATTCTCCTACATCATAGGGCCATTGAAAATACTACATTTTCTATTAAATTTATTTCTTGTCATTTACATATTGACATGTACAACTAGACATTACCTGCTCACATTAAATGCAAGGCTAAGATAAAAAATTAGAACTAATGGTAATTGTTCATGCTTTACAATCTAATATGGTTGAAATCATCCATGTACAAGTTTTTAAGTCATATACGAGTCCCCATCACTATAAATTCACTTTTACACTATTTACTTATTCATTTAGATGTTTTCATGCCATTTCTAATAGACGAATATTTATCCCACTATTCTATTAGGGCCATTATTGGTGGGCCTCTAAATAAATTGTTATTGTTACCCATCAATTTTATTTAAAACACTTTTATTGGGCCATTCATTTTATTTACATGTACATATCATATACTTAGAACATCATTCTCATTGGCTTCTCCATAACATTTGAAGTTGAAATATTACCATAGTTGCATATTCCAAGACACCAATAACCCATTAGTGAAAGAAAAAATTGGAGAAAAAAATTAATCTATTGATCTACGGATTTTAAATTTAGTATTTATCTAGACTACAATTTGGTATACACAAATTCCTTAAGCAAATAATTGTGAAACTGGTTAAATCTCTGGTATTCAAATCTTGATGCCATAACTTAGCTATTCTTGCCTCCAGCTGTAAAGTCATTTGTTAAAATAATCTATAATGGTAAAATAAATAAAACCACCAACACACGTAGATTTTTTCAAAATAAAGTCATTGTCAACTCATCTATAAAGGTTGGAAAGTAGCACTAAAGATATCAGAGCCACTAAAATACCCCCAAAAATGGAGAAATAAGATCAAGAATGTGAGTGTGTGAAATACAATTAGTAATGTTGTGAAATAGAAGTTTAGTTTAAATAAATAGATTATGGAAACCACATAAGTTTCATGCATACATTAGGTTAGGGGGAATAGATAGTCATGCCATCAATGATGATTGTGTATACATTGAAAGGATAAATCTCCCTACTAACTGCAAGACCACCGATGTAATTTTAAAAGTCATGTTATAATAAACAAGGGCCACATAGTGGTTAATCCCTACCTTAATAGTAAAAATTGTCTAATAGTGAAAATTATTTATGGTTCACTTTATCTATGAATGTTAAATTTAAGTCTATTTCAACTGTGAATGCTAGGTGAGAATTAATAAAAATAAACATAAATAAATAATCTATGGCAACAAATAGTGTGTATCCATCAAGTGGATATGCTCAAACAATGTGTCATTGGGCACAAATTTTTATACTATTAATGGATATTTATTTTGGAGGAAACAACCAAGTAATTTTTTGGAGTAGCTATTGAGATGGGGGTGAATCAGTTACTTAACAATAACTATTCAATTCCATTCATCATTTCATGAAGCATTCAATCACATAAAGATCAATGCATAAACAAATAACTACACAAGCATATCACAAGAGAACACAAGATATATGTGGGAAACCCTCTTGGGGGTTAAAACCCACTGAACCATGCACATATACTATAGTCCTATAATGTCAAGATCCAAATTTTAGTGAATCACCAACTTCACAAGGAGTTCTAACCCCTACCTAGTTAAGCACCCATTCAACTAGTCTTATGTAAGCTCTATTTTGCAAGAGGTTCCAACACCCTAGGTAACTTAGCACCAACTAAGTCACCTATGATATATTATCACCTTATAAAACTTGTTTATAACTCAACTATATATGACAACCTTATTTTTTGCTTTTTACCCTTCAATCTCACTCAAACAACCTCTTAGGCCTTCTCGCTCAACTAGTCCTTTCCTTGGAAATATTAGGTCAAATAACCTTGTTCAAAACCTATAAAATATTAATTAAATATTAAAAATTCCTATTTTATGGTCTTCAACACCTTCACCTGGTTTCCAAAAACTTATCTCATTTGCAAATATTCTCAACATCTCAACTAGTCAATTTAGGCCTATAAAGCCTTCTTAAGTACTTGACCCTTGTTCTCACCCATCTTGGTCATCTATGAATATTTTCATACATGGATCAATATTATAATTGAATTTTAAAAAAATTTACAATAATTAAACAACCACTCCTTTTTTATTCCATTACCTCATTAGGCCCAAACTTCAATTAGGCCTTAATGAGACCTAAAACAATTAGGCCTACCCATGCACACGTTACCACTCAGACCTCTTCGAACATATTGGGGTTATAAACATGGATGTTAAACTTCAAAAAATATTCAAATATTTATATTATAATCTAAACTAATACTCATAAATCCTGGAGGTTCCACTCACTCCTTGAACCCCTTCATTTGCATTATTCATCATTAGGACTTCACACACAGTAAATGTCTATCTTGAGTATCTGGAGCATAAAATTGAATATATCACACAAATATGTCCTAAAAACAAATTAATATAATATTAATTAATTAAAAAACCTATCCATGTATATTATACATCACCACATAGGCCAATAGGCCTCAAGAACTCTCTTGCTACAAGCTCACTCAGAACTACCAGTACACACTGAAACTTAGTCATAAACATTTAGGCCAAAAGCACAATTTTGCCAAATAACCATAGAAAATATTCATATATATGGATAAATAATTACCTCAAGGTAATTATTATCAATAATATAATCTTTTACTTAACTTATGTAGACTCTAAACCTTCTCTATAAGAAACTCACACAGAGCCACCAAACACTACCAACACATAGTCAACAAAATTTAAATCTCCACACCATCTTGAGAACTTTTAATGACTCTTATTGAATTAAAATGAGCCTTAGGTATATAATAAACATATTAAAATTATTTTTATTCTCAACTTCAGTTAAAACACCTCAAAAACATCTTTCTTATCAACACACAGAAAATTGCCACACCTTGAAAACATAGTCTTGAAGATCATTATCTTTAGTACTTGCAATGACACTTACATGAATTATCCTTTACATGAATAGTTTATATAATTATTATATATCACTAAAAAATGGATATATATCAAACTCTAGTGACAACCATTGGTATTATATACCAATTTTTCAAGTCTCTCTCTCACTATCTTAACACATCCATACAAACCATTTTGGCTTTCATATCTCAACCACTTAACATGTTTATTCACCTTCCATAAAGAATGAGTAGGTAAATTATGTCTAAAAAAACATAAATATGTTCATTATATGAAATTAATCTTGTTATATAGTCTCAATCCCTTCACTTCACTTAACAAACCTCGAATGGTTAATTCTGTCTTAAGAACCTGTCATGGTGAACAGGACTTCCAACACATGTATAATCACTTCCTTGAACATCTAATGAATTTTGGTGAACCTTAAACATCCTAATATAATATTAAAACAGGAATATACATATTTATAGTGGTAAACATGAGATATAGAGACCAATATCTGAAACACACTCTTTCACTATCTTAACTCACACAGACAAGTCAATTTGAGAGTACCTTCTTGCTCATATGTGAACATATTCAACACTTATAAATAAAGGTATAAAGAGGTATATGTATTTTATAAATACTAAAAATAATTTTATTCATCCATAATCACCTGCAACCAATCCCTAAACGCTTTCTCACTCTACCTGGTTTTCTTCACTACTTTTCACTCTTAGTTAATTAAGCAATAGGTCAACTTGGGTGACAAAAATGGTTGGAAAAAAAGATATGTATTTTTAAAAAAAACACCATGTACCTCAATAATGAGTCTTGGCCTTCAAACTCCATCAAATTACATGCATTGACCTTGTCAATTCTGCCTATAGCATCAAATTCTTCAAAAACAAGGGTTTTTTTTGTAGGTTCTACTCATTGCCTTGACACATCACTACCACCTAGAGATGTATGAAGGAGTCATATAAAAAATACAATCATAAAAAAATATTTAACAATCCATTATAGGTACTTTCCAATAATGTTTATCCAATCAGGTCATTGAGAGGGTTTTGAGAGGGTTTTAGACCAGTTAACCTTCTTAACGTTCGTTCATACAGTATTTCCCCTGAAATGCCAAAAAAATGCTTGTAAATAATTATTAGAAACATTTTCCATATTTCCCAAAAGGATAATCTTACCATGAAATTGTCACACATGTCAATGAACATCTAAACTTCCTTCTTGGGCTCTCATCTCTACATTATTCTTGCATACGAGACCTTCAAACATGATTTATTGATTTATTTTTCAACTCAAGACCTCAAATTTGGTCAACATGCTTGAAAAAATGTACCATTACACAAACCATGATCATATGAGCACTCTTTCCTTGGAATATGATCCTTATACTCCATTTCACCTCACTAGGTGTCTTAGCACACTAGGCCTTCAATTGCAAGTCACTTTAGGTTTGGAGTATAACCCTCTCACCACTGTAAATGCTCTCAACACCTAATATACACTCTTAGACAACCTCTCATGTGCTCACACACTACTTTTAGTCCTTCATAAGCCTTGGAAACATCTCATAGCACTTCATTGGGTTAGGCAGAGTCTACAACAAGGTCTAGTTGCAGACCTTCAATAAAGACTTTACCTCTTAGGTTCACTTTATAACTCTCCTAAGTGCATCAACACCTCATATGCATGCTCAATTAATTGAATATATATGATTATATCTATGTGCCTCCATCTCATCATTTTCATGCCTCTACAAACCATATCCATGCTTAAGAACTAGTCCAAAAAGCAAAACTATTAGGCACCATACAACTCTCACCTTACTGATCCTTCTTGACATTAGTGATACTAAACCTAACATTAATGATAACATTCAATAATCTCCCCCTTTTTCTTTTATGGAAAACAAGCCTCTTAACATCTCTAAATTGATTGATCTCAAAACATAGAAATCTCTTCCAATCAAGGATCTCTTTCCCAATTAGGACTCTTTCCCCCTTTGACATTAATGATAAAGGGTCATACACATTCTCCTAGGGTCATCCACAGATAGTCCTCTGATCCTAGGACTTGAACACTTATAAAACTAGCAAGATCCCCCTTGATATTCACAACCTATGTACTCTTAACTAAATTTTCATCTTCTTGACTTTCATTTTACTGATATGAGGTCTTGATATATCCTCTGATCTTACTAAGCCAACATCATATAAAGAGGTCTCCATTTTGAGTCTTCCCCCTACTATCACTCTCAACACACATAGTATGAAGCATTATAGGCTCATGCTCCCTCTCATTCCATCTACAAATAATTCAAACAACTTGATACTTATACCAATTTTCAAGCTTAACTAACAACCATTAGAGACACAAACCAATCTTTTACTTACCTCTCATTTGGCTACACAAATCAAGATTCCTCCTTCATGATTACTAGTTTCTTGTGGTCTAAAAACTCAAGCTTGTATGCCTTCCTCAGACCTATGAGATATCTAGTCATTTCACTCATTATAATACCATAAAGTACTTGGAATACTTGAGAAAATAGTCTCTATATTTGATAACATTAGTCTTGTAAACCAATCTTCAACTCTCACTTTACAAGTATTGTCTTTGCTTTTTAGACATCTTGAGCTCACTCATGCATTATAAGCATGATATCTACAATAGGAACCATTTAAACTAGTATACCTAACATTCTACTAATCTCATATAGGTAAAAATAAGAGCCATTTATATCATGAACATTCACCGTAGGTTTAATTGACACAAGAAGTCTTGAAACCCTCATACCTTTTGTTCAATATGTCTTTGAACTAGTCCTTCACAACTATGATGAAAATGATCTTTTACAAGAATTATTAGGAGCTTAAATACTTTTAATATTATGTTAAATCACTTTTATCTTCCATCCAAAGTAACCAACAACTCCAATCCATTCAACAAGTCATTTTATGTCTTCTAAAGACACAGACCTTAAACACAGTCCTCTTTTTTTGAGTTTCTCAAGCTCAGACCTCTGTGGTCTCAATAATACCTTCAAGATATATTCATATTGTCTCATTTATCATAATAAAAAGATACATTCACCTTATTATATCATTACATAGTCATACTTCTAATCAAACCACTGTTCATCTATGACAACTTCATAGACTCAACTCAGCGCCTTTAGCTTGATGATCAACTTATAACATCTTCATGGAAACACAAGGTTAAGCATACCTTATTTTTAAGGCCTAGATCAAGATTATATGAGATACCTTGATGATTTAACCTATACCTTTCTCTCAACATATCTTCAGAGTCCTTTTAGATTGTCAATCTTGAGTTTGATTTTTGACTTAGCTTCTATATAGTCCTTTTGAGTTGCCAAATTGTACCTTTGACATTATTTTAACTTTGACTAATGTCTTAAAATAAAACATAACTCACTTTAGTTTAAGTGTTGATAAATCCTCATCTTGACATCCTTATTCTCTTTAGACAACTCTACAAGTATCATAATTCTTTGATAGACCATCATTGTAAACAAGATGAACATTGTCCTCATCACACTTTGTGCTTCTTAGGATCACCTGTAGGATATCAAGCCTCCTCCAAAAGACCTGATCTGATACCAATTTTTAGGATTAGATACTAAGAGGGGTGGTGAATTAGTTTCTTAATAATAACAATTCAATTTATTCATCATTTCATGAAGCATTGATTCACATAAAGATCAATGCATAAACAAACAACTACACAAGCATATCACAAGATAACACTGGGAAACCCTCTTGGGGGATAAAACCCATAGAACCATGAAAATTAAATGAATTAATATAATGTCAATATCCAAATTTTATTGAATCACCAACTTCACATGGAGCTCCAACCCCTACCTAGTTAAGCACCCACTTAACCAATCTTTTGCAAGCTCTATCTTGCAAGGAAGATCCAACCCCCTAGGTAACTTATCACCAACTAAGTAACCTATAATATATGATAAAATTATAACACTTTTTATAAATCAAATATATATGATAACCTTCTTGTCCACTCTTTACCCTTCAATCTCACTCAAATAACCTCTTAGGCCTTCTCGCTCAACTAGCCCTTTCCATGGCAGTATTAGGTCAAATAACGTTATTCAACATTTGAAAAGTCATAATTAAATATTCATGAGATATTAAAAATACCTATATTATGGTATTAAACACCTTAACATATTTCCCAAACACCTATCTCATTCACACATATGCTCAACATCTCAATTAATCAATTTAGGCCTATAAAGCCTTCTTAAGTACTTAACCCTTGCACTCACCCATCTCAGTCAACCATGAAACTTTTCATACATGAATCAATATTATAATGGAATTTATAACATGTTAACATCATGAAACAACCACTCCTTTGGTTTTCCATTACATCATTAGCCCCAAACTTTAATTAGGCCTTAATGAGACCTAAAACAATTAGGCCTATCCATGCACATGTTACCATTTGGACCTCTTCAAATATCTTGGGAAACTTAAAAAGAAATTCCAATAGGTATTTCATAATATTACCTAAGCCTCATAGCTCTTGGAGGGTCCACTCACCCCTTGAACCCCTTTATTTGCATTGTTCATCATTAGGCCTTCACACATAGTAAAAGTCTATCTTGAGGATTCCGAAACATATAGCTAAATATATCACAAAAATATGTCCAAAAAAATGAATATAATATTCATAACTTAAAATAACTCTCCATTTTCATTATACATCAGCACATGATCCAATAGGCCTCAAGAACTCTCTTGCTATAGGCTCACTTAGAACTGTCAATGCACACTAAAACTTAGTCATGAACATTTAGGCTAAAAGCATAATTCTTCCAAAAAACCATGGGAAAAAATTAATATGTATGTATAAATAATTACCTAATGGTAATTATTATAAAAAATATAATCTTTGACTCAACCTCTGCATACTCTAAACCTTCTTTGTAAGAAACTCACTCAGAGCTACCAAACACTGCCAACACACAATCAACGAACTTTGATTATTCACACCATATTAAGCACTTTAAATGACTATTATTGCATTCACATGAGCCTTAGGGATATCCTAAACATTTTAAAATTATTTTTATTTTCCATATTATTCAAAAACACCTAAAAAACATCTTTCATATCAACACAAAAAAAAACTGTCAAACACCCTAAAAACACAGTCTTAAAGATCATTATCTTTAGTACTTGAAATGACACTTCTATGACTTATCCTTTACATTAATAGTTTCTATGAGTGTTATATATCATTACCAAATGGATATATATCAAATCTAGTGACAACCATTGGTATTATATACCAATTTGTCAAGTCTCTCTCTCACTATCTTAACATAGCCATACAATCCATTTTGGCTTTCATATCGCAACCACTTAACTTGTCTCTTCACCTTCCATAAAGAATGAATAGGTCAGTTAGGTATAAACAAATATATTTTTTTTCATTATATTAAATTAATCTTGTCATAGAGACTTAAACCCTTCACTTCACTTAACAGACCTAGAACAGTTAATTATGTCTTAAGAACCAGTCATGGTAAACATGACTTTCAACACATGTATAATCACTTCCTTAAACATCTGAAGTATTTAGGTGAACCTTAAACATAATAATATCATATTTAAACAAATATATACATATTTATAATGGTAAAAATGAGATATATACACCAATATATGAAACACACTCTTTCACTATCTTGACTCACATAGACAAGTCACTTTGAGAGTACCTTCTTGCTCATATGTGAACATATTAAAAAATTATAAATCAAGGTAAAAATAGATATAGGTCTTGAAAAAATACCCCAAACAATTTTATTCATCCCTAATCACCTACAACCAATCCATAAACGCTTTCTCACTCTACTTGGTTTTCTTCACTATTTTTCACTCTTAGTCAATTTAGCGATATGTCAACTTGGGTGATCAACATGGTTAACATAGAAGACATATATTGT
The DNA here is from genome assembly GCA_037957365.1 of Torreya grandis. NCBI lineage: Eukaryota > Viridiplantae > Streptophyta > Pinopsida > Cupressales > Taxaceae > Torreya > Torreya grandis. Next base: position 1,365,269 of record JARHVA010000831.1, read on the forward strand.
CCAAAAAACACCATGGAAATAAATAATGATTATTTTCCTTCAACCTCCATCAAATATCATGCATTGACTTTGTCAACCCTACCTGTAGCATCAAACTCTTCAAAAATAAGGTTTTTTATGTAGGTTTTGCTCATTGCCCTAACACACCACTACCACCTAGAGATGCCTGAAAGAGTCCTATAAAAAATACAATCATCAAAAAATAATTGCCAATCCATTCTAATTTTTGGGCACTTTCCAACAAGTTTTCTCCAATTGGGTCATTAAGAGGGTTTTGAGAGGGTTTTAGACCAGTTAACCTTCATAACATTTGTTCATATCATATTGCCCCTCAAATCGCAAAAAAATTCTTGGAAATAATTATTAGAACCCTTTTACATCTCTCCCAAAAGGCTCAACTTACTGTGCAATTTTCACATGTTCCAATGAGCATCTAAACTTCCTTCTAGGGCTCTCATCTCTTTATTTTGCATTCACAGGAGACCTTCAAATGTGGTTTCTTGATTTATTTTTCAACTTAAGACCTCAGGCTTGGTCAAAATGCTTGAAAAAATGTAACATACCTCAAAAAAATCTCACATTATCACTCTTACCTTAGAATCTGATCCTCTTCCTCCATTTGGCCTCACTAGGTGTCTAGGCACACTAGGCCTTTAGTTGTAAGTCACTTTAGGTCTAGAGTATGACCCTCTCACCACTGTAGATGATCTCAAAACCTCATATACACTCTTAAATATCCTCTCATGTGTTCACATACTAATTGGCATCCTTCATAAACCTTGGCAACATCTCATACCACTTCATTGGGTTAGGCAGAGTCTAGAGCAAGGTCTAGTTACAGACCTTCAATAAAAAAATTCCCTCTTAGGCTCACTTTGGAACTCTATTGAGTACATCAATACCTCATATGCATGATAAAGTAATTTCATATATCTTATTATACATGTGTGCCTCCATCTCATCATTTTCATGCCTCTAAAAACCATATCCATGCTTAAGAACTAGTCCATCAAGCAGACCTACTAGGCACCATACAACTCTCATGCTACTGATCCTTCTTGACATTAGTGATATTGAACCTAACATCAATGACAACATTAAATAGTAATTTCACTACATTTATGTGATTTATTTGGGAAAAATCATAATTTCATTGATAAATTCCTTAGAAAGTTCTTTGGGATTTTTTATTGCCACTTGCATGTCATTCAAAAGAACTCCTTTGTATACTAATGTGAAACCACGTCTTCCCAATTATATTGAATAATTATTTGAGGCTATTTTGAGATATTTTTTATAAAATATTATCAAGATTTTTCTTCCTCCCATGGAAGTGATAAACACTTGAAACTGGAGATCATCATTCTATTGGAAATACTTGTCCCTCACATGTTTTAAATGATGCCTCCTCAACCACCAAAATAATCCACACCTCCCAAAGAATACTCCAATGAATGAAGAAAATGGTCTTATTCTCTCACCAAACATAAAATTTGTTATAAATTATAATTTTTAGATTTTTTAAAAAATATGCACAAACATGCTACATAGTCACCTCTAATTGCAAAAATGATGAAGTTATTTAAGCCTGGGGATTGGCATCTTGTCCCATTTTGAAATCCATATCCCTTGTAACCCTTTCCACATGAATAATGGTAAGAGCCTCCCAAATTATGACATATAGATATAGATTGTTTTCATTAGGGTTCCATGACTCTCTTTATCTTTATTTGGTGCAAAGAATAAAGGTAAAAATTTTAGGATGACCACAAGTGTATCCAATTTTGTGTAGTTTGTTGGATGTGGGTTCGAACCTCCACTAGTTTCTACATGATCCCTCCAATAACTATGGAAATTAGATCCTCCTCTCCCATATATTTTATATAACAAGAATATCCATTTATACACAAATAGGATTTGCATTTTTTTGCTTGAGTGATTTTTTATGCCAACGTTCACTAAGACATGGTTCACTGGGTATTTGGACAAAGAAAAGGAGGAAATGCATAGCTTACCAAAAGCTTGAGTTTTCTTGTTTGAGGAATATCTATTTAAATATTTCTTCTATTGAATTTGTATTGGGCATATTTTAAAAGTTTATGAGACAAGTTTTTAGCTATTTTGCAAAACCCATTGGGGGAAAACGCTTAGCAGGTGTGCTCAATAGGTGTTTGGGGTGTGATATTTTGGCATTAACCTATTTTCTACATTTGTCATTGTTTCTATTTGTTCTTAGGTTAATGGCTTGGAGATGTTTAGATGGGCCATCAAATTTAGAATCTGACATTCATTGCCTTCTTTACTACCTATCAGACCCCTTTTAGGTTTCTCTAATCCTCACATTGCTTGATAAGTGTTAGGATCTTATTTGTTGTGGGATCTGACCAGCCTACCATCCTATATCCACTTTTTTCCCAGCTCAATGTTATGGCTACTACCTGACAAGACTTCATTCACCTAGGGATCTGACTTCCCTACCATCCCAAGAATGGGGTGGGAACATGAGTTTGGTGTATAATATGGACCTTTTGGGGTACAATATCACTTGAAATTACTTATCATTACCCCTCACCATCGTCACCAAACTCACTTAAAAATACTCCATATTTGAAAATTTGTTCATCATCCTCCAAAACACCCACCACATAGCTGGATACTTGGAAGCTGCATAGGATAGGGGTGAGGTGTGTGTGGTTTTTGTCAGTTTGTCATGCAAAAAAATTGTCAAAATTTATGTTTATAGATTCAACAAGAGATTATGATAACTTACTTGATACTAATTAAAATCCTTAATGTAACCACTTTTTGGAAATATCTTGAATTCCTATTTCCCAATGTAAAATAATAATTTAAATCAAACAAGTACATGAGAAGAAAAAACATTCTAAAATATACATTTCTTCCTTAAAAACTTATTAAAAAAAAAAGAATTCTCCCACTTTCTCAAATTGCCACACTAATACTAGATGAAAATATCTTCACATAAAACATTTTAAATATATAAAAAATAGTGAGATCTACACAATATGTATCAGTGGGCCAGGATGAATGTATTTATAGGTTTTCACGTGTCACATTGTATCCCGTATGTCATATCTCCTAGTCTTTCTCTACATTTGCAACATGGCAAAATCTTACCTTATATGGGCTCCACATCACCTTATAACGATCTCTGCCTAGCCTATCATCCTATATCCACTTGGATTTCATCTCAAAACTATGAATGCCACTTGGCAAGCCTTCATTTGCCCTAAGGTTTGACTTCCCTACCATCCTAGTAAGGGGTTATATTGGAAAGGGTCATGTGCTCACCTTCTATTAGTTTTAGGCATTCTCAAGCCCTACCAAAATTGGTAAGTCAAGATTACACCCCTCAATGTACCTTTCTCTCATTAAACCTAAGACCTATGTGATTTGCCACCTCGAGACCAATGGGGGGTCGCCACACATCACATTGCAGACCTAGATGCCAGATCTCCTGGCCACTCTATGCATTCACCACATAGCTAAATCTTACTTGCTACAAGGTCCACATCTACTTATTTACTTCCTCTTGGACCCCTTTTATGTTTCCTAGATCCTTGATCCACTTCAAAATGTCATAATCTAATTTTTTGTGGGAATTCATTGACCAACCAGCCTATGCCCACTTGGTTCCCAGCTCAATCATTCACCCTAGGGTCTATTACTCCTACCAACCTAGGAGGGGTCAAGACTAGCAAGGACAATGTGCTCTCCTTTCCTTTGTTTCATGCCTTACTCTCATTAGATGGGGCCTTGTGCACTCTAACACCACAATAGAGGTTGGGAGAGTTTGAGCTTGATAAAGACTTAGGTCTTTTAGATTTTTACTTGGGGTTAGGGTGAGTGTTTATCGACCAAGTGACAATTAATATTGAGCTCAATTCCATAATGAGTTGAACTTAGGCAAATAAATTATGAATGCTTGAGCCACATCAAACTCCACTTGAGTTTGGGAAAGCCTTGAGGGTTTAAACATGTCAAGAAAAGGTTGAATATGCATTAGGGGTCCCAAAAAAGTAAATCAAACACTTTAAAAGCCAAAAATGAGTTATGGATTAAACTAAAAGTGACTAGGAGAGCAACAAAAGGGTGTGATTAAACTGAGTTCCAAATCTTATGCAAAGTGCATGCCACATGGGTGTGTAAGAGGGCATCATTGTTGATACAATGTGAATGTCATTATAGAGGAGTCATTTATTGAGATAATAGGCAAACTATTGGTTATCATTTTATGGGATGTCTACATCATACACTCAAAAGGAAAACACTTAAACAGGCAATATAATCTACAAATGAGAAGAAATTACTTCAACATTCCTTGCTAGTTTTATATACATGTGTGTGTGTGTGTAGAATTATAGTTAATCTATTTGTATAAAAACACCAAATTTTAACCAAGGAAATTTTAAATAGTAAATATATCTCTATCAAACAGTGTTTGTCCCATCTAAAACAAGAAGAAATTAGATCATGTTTATAATAAAGGCAAATAAAAAACATGCAAGAGATTGTGTTAAATACCATACTCTACTAATCATAAAGATAAGAATGTCTTCCCACAATCATGTACACACTTAATTTGCTTTTGAGGTATATACTAGTCATAAAGTTGTTATTCTAGGCTATATGTGTGTCTATTGACCATCAACCTAGATTAGGTTCTTATTGATGTATTTTTTTGTATTCTTACTACTACACGTTGATGATTTTATATCACTATTAGCATCAAAATAAATCAAATTTAAAACTAAACTGAAAGAATATTTTTATGCAAGATTTACTCCAATACAAATTGCATCAAGATTGCTAATGCCAACTGAAAAATTGCATCAAAGGGTTTAGAGCATGGGGGTGTTACATGCCAAATAATAACTTAGCATGTATGTAATTATAGGGGATTTTAAAATTATTCAGAGTGGCACCCAATATATCACCCCATATTAGGGAGTGGAAGGGTGTAGTAAATAACATTCTAAATTTTACACTGGAGGCATTTTTGTTGTTGTGCCTTCACCATATAATTTTTTTATCATTGTAGGTAAGAGACAAGTCAATTTGAAAGTGAAGGGGAAACTAGTAAAAGATCACCTAAGCTCAAAGTCTAAAATTTGGCCACTTCACATCTCGAAGCCAAAAAATAAAAGAGGGTATTTAGTCAGACTCTTCTATATGCATAAGTTAATTTAGGGTTCATATGTTACTTTGTGTGGCATACAAAATGGTAAATTGAGATATTGTAGATGGACGTGCATATGGATCTTTAAGCAAAACCCAAAATCATAATTTTAAAGATAAAACTTATTTCTAGGCTAGGAAAAATGGCAATGGTGTCAAAATGATGTGTTTTATATGATTATTTTAAAGAATGAACTTATTTCTTAGCTATGAAAATTAGCAATGGTATCGAGATACTGTTGTTTTCTATGATTATTTTGATTTTGTTGATAGGGCAGCCAAACTTGTTTTATATGTGTACAAACATATTGTCAAACAATTGATGTCCCATCTAAAAAACTTAAAGAAATCAAAGCATGTCCATAAGACAGGCAAATAAAAAGTAAGCAAAAGATTGGGGTGAATGCCTAGGAGCAATGGACTCGAGTGTTGAAAATTGTTGGCATGAGAAATCACCCAACTCAAACCAAGGAAGTTGTGGACTACAAAAATCCTTTAAACACAAATAACCCTAACAAATAAAATAAACAACATACAACAAAAATGAAAAAAGGGGAAAAAACAAGAAACCAACATTCACCCACTATGTCCTAGAGCATTTCTAAAACCTCCAATGCTAACCACCTTAAAATTTGTGTGAAGGGTTTGAAGTTTTTTTTTGCTCAAACATTTTGCAATGGACGTGGGTAGGATGCAACCATTGAATAAATAAATTTTCTCCCGATTAAATGGAATTTAAATCATATCCATTGTTTTTACGTTTATTAAATGGAATTTAAATCACAGCCATTGTTTTTACGTTTATTAAATGGAATTTAAATCATAACAATCACTTTTACATGCCGAAATGTCTCCAACACTTAATGACTATCATCCCCATCTAATATTTAGAAAATATCACTTGTCAAACCATTGTAATCAGATTGATTATTTTATATTCAGATGTATGCTTGAATGTCATATCTTAGTATGTGAATGCATTATCTCATTTCACATACTAGTTCTACTTAATCAGATTAATTAATTCATTTTAATCCAAATTATCTCATTTCACATACTAGTTTCTACTTAATTAGATTAATTAATTCATTATGCACTCATGTACGAGTTGTTAAGTCGCATACGAGACACTAAAATACCCAAACAAATGGAGAAACAGGATCAAGAAGGTGAGTGTGTGAAATACAAATAGTAATTTTGTGAAATAAAAGTTTAGTTTAAATAGCAATGACAGTGAAGACATTGAAAGGAGAGAGTCGCTACTAACTCTTACAATTTTAAAAGTCATGCTATATAAAATAATAAATAATATTTGATTTAAATATGTTTATAATATAGGTGTGGGGGTATATATATTAGGATAATATAATAATTTTATATAGTATTTAATATAAAGATATTAAAATCCTACGTCGGCCAAAAAGAGAGACTACTTACATTAGGGGAGGTGAAAATGTAAATAAAACATGGGGTGAGAGAGGCTCAAACTGTCGACCTTAGGATCACTCAAATAGCTATGAGACCTACGCGCTAGCCAACTGTGCCACCACCCTAAATGCATCACTAATAATCAGTATTTATTAGCATGTACAAAACATAGTACAAGTCATTGAATGAGAATGCAATGGCCTATAGCCATACAGGTGATGGGGTATGTTTATCTAAGTAGAAGGTGGCAGCCTGGAAGGAAAAGGAACCATAAGTTATTATTTATTTTCCAATGGATACTATTGAGGTAACGTCAATTAGTAGTAGTTATTTTTGTCTATTAAAATTGTCATATATCTTATTTCAACTTCTTGATTATTTATTTCTTATTGTGTTTAGTTCAAGGAAAACATTCAACCTCTCATTTGTCTGTTTGATTTATATGGAGATTTTAAACATAAAAATAATAAATTTTTTTGCACATACAAATTATTGTTTGTAGTCTCCTAATAAAAATTTCCTGGATGTAAACAATTATCTCACTTCAAGACAAGTGTTGTTGACGAAGTGTAGTTGCCTAAAAAAATGGTTTATATATACGTAGGGTGAGTTGTCTTTAACTTTTCTGATATTCAGCTACCAATAGCATTTATTTTTAGTTTTGCAACGAGTGTCATTTATCAGTTTTCACTTCTTACACATTACGTAGACAGGGAGTGCCGTTTATCTAGTATGACATTGAGTGTGTCCAAGAGGACCTCGACTACAATGATGGAACCCAAGAGTTGTTCAACGATGTTGCTAATTTTCTTAACTTCTTGGGAATTGGTTGGGTGTGCTCTACAATTGGTGCTCTACTTCTTGACAATGTTTGTTGTGATCTAAACATTGACATTTGTGGTCCCACACGTGTTAGTGAGGTTTCTAGCTCTATTGATCTTAATGGCTGGATGTTCTTGGCAACTGGATTACAAATGACTTCCATCTGAGCCTACACCATGTTGATAAAGAGAGGTACAAGAAGTGATGGTTGTATTGGAAGCTCATATATTTGTACCATGATGTTGTTATGGAGCTTCATGATTGTTATGATGGGGACATATAATCCATGACATCATAGGGAACACATGGATTGGTAGTGATTAAGCTATGAAATTTGAAGTAGCCAGCTCCTAAAATTTTGTGTATGTTGATAGGGGTTTCCTCTCCTTAACCATATCAAAATTTAAAAAAAATTCTCTAGCCAAAAGTCATCTCCAACATCCACTTGTCCCTCAGGTGACCTCCATTGTGTGACATAGACCAACAATACTAAAAATTGTTACTAAAATTATTGTGCTTTTGCCAAGAAGACCCTCTTTACATTCGTTCTGATCTTGGATGTTAGAAACTATGGCCAATTCAACTCTTCTCCTAATTGCACCATTTGTGGGTGATATCAATTATGCCTTCTGTGACTTGTTTTTCCCCCTTTGTTTCCAGCCAGTATCTTTTCATGATACATCCTCCAAGACACACATAGGTACATTTGTAACTTGTTCAACATGGACACCTCCAGTATATCTATCAATTTTTTTTTGATATTGTAATATAATGGTGGTTCATTGACCTCTAGGTTTGTAGTGTCAACCCCCTTGTTCAAAATTATAAGTCTAACAATACCTCAATGTGCTAGAGGTGGCATGGATTTTGGTGGTATATTTGGTTGACTATGTTATGTTGAATGTGATGGTGTTGTTGAGGAATTTCCTACACCATAATATTGCTATGGCATTGGTTGTGTTGTATGGAGTTGTTATGGATGTTGTGTTTAAATAGTCTTATTTTCTCATAAATTCTTTACTAGTTATGCAATGACAATATATTGGGCTTCATCTGCAATATCCATGATTAAACTTAAGATGTTCACCAAATTTGCTTTATAATTGGTCTAGTCCCCTAGTCCATCTCTCACCATCGTGAAGAGCATCTGCAAGTGTGTGGGGCTTTGCCTGATCCTTGGACATAATATTCACTTGCATTAATGATTAATCACTAATAGAGTGTAATGTTATTCTGAATCATCTACATTATTTTATCCAACCTCTCAACATATCATTACACCTAGATGCTCACAAACATACTTCTCCACATTTCCAATTCCTAGACTCTAACTGCACTCCATTACATTATCCTTGTATTGTAGTGACTCTTACATAGCACAATCATTTTAATCCACCATCACCTGCTCGACCATTAAAACATGATATTTATCAACCTTGGTGAGATCATCCCCATGTCCTTCATGGCATCTTATAATTTTGCTTTCCATTCCAACATAAGGCATGGGATTTATTTATCTTGAGTTACAATTATGTCCACCTCCTACTCATATATTTCCAAAAGCTCGATGATGGCTTGCCTTCATTTTGAAGCCTTCACACCTATATTTAATTTTCTTGAAGTGTTGCATGGATTACAAGTATTATGAAATTTTAATTATTAGAGCCATGAACTAAAATTATTTAGATGTCACTTGGTTGCCTAACACTTATTATACCAAGGTAGGTTACGCATCATCTATTATTTTTATGGCATTGGCGAAGTTATCTTGGAGATAATCATTCTCTTATTTGACTTGGTCATTCTCTTGTTTGAGTTGGGTAGATTTTTGAGTTATGGAGGCATGGAAAGCACATACACCTTCAATTTTATTATCTAGAGGAAGTTGGGCTTCATCTTAAATGGCATGATCTAACATGGTTGTTATAACAATATACATTTTGAGGTTTGAAGGTGTTGTTTGTGTTATGGTGTAGATATGTCATGGAAATAATGAAGGTTTTACCTCTCATGGTTAGAGTCTATATTTCTAACCATAAAAAACTAACTTTGTCAACTTCACCCTTCGAACCTTCCTCTTATGTGCTTTCCTTCAACAAATATGATCTCTTGGAAATGTTGTAGGTTATGCATGTAAGTCAGTTGGCTCCACTTGCTTTATATCTGACCCATGGACATGATGCATCAATAAGGAACACATTGATTGGTAGTGATCAAGCTATGAAATTTGAAGTAGCCAGCTCCCAAATTTTTGTGCATGCTAGAATAAACAATAAAAATACTTAGATTAAACTTGTAACTAAATCAAAGAGAGCTTATCCTTTTACAAAATACAAATTCTAGATATATATCGATTTGTCATGACTCTTCAACTTCTTGACTATTTATTTCATATTATGTTTAGTTCGAGGAAAACATTCAAACTTCCATTTGTTTGTTTGACTTAAATGGGCATTTAAAATTTTTAAAAAATAAGTTTGTTGCACATAAAATTCATGCAAAATATCATTTGTAATCTCCTAATAACAATTTCCTAAATGTAAAAAAAATTCTTGCCTCAAGACAAGATCTGTTGATGAAGTACAATTTCTTAAAAAAATGTTTTTTGTACCTAGGGTGAGTTATCTTGAACTTTTCTTCTATTAGGCTACAACAAGTGTAGTTTATCAATTTTCAATTATTACGCATTATGCATCCAACCTTTCATATTTTCAACTATGCAATATACTAAACTACCGCTATTTATGGGTTTTCAACCTTCCTAGTCCTTCCCGCAAATAAGATTATCGTTTAACCAAAAATTAATAAAAATTCAAAGAGTCACAAAACCTCACTATGTTAGAGGTGGCATGGACTACGATGGTGGAGTTGAATGACTAGGGTAAGTTGAAAGTAATGATGTTTTTGAGGAAGTTCTTGTGTAAGAATCTTGTTACAACATTGGTTGTGTTGGAGGGAGTTTTTGTGGCTATTAATTTTGAATAATATTATTTGCTCAAAACATATTAAGTAACTCTAATAGAGCAATGAACTAGGGTTCATATGCAATATCCTTAACTAAACGTAGGATGTTCACCAAGTCTACTTTATAACTGATCCAGTTCCCAATTCCATCTCCCAACATCATTAAGATAATACATAAGTGTGTGAGGCTATGTATGATGCACTAGACATCATATTCACTTGAAATATCGATCAGTGATAGATGGAGTGAAAGTCTTCTAAATCTCCTACATTATTTTCTCTAACCTCTTCACATATCATTGCACCTAAACACCTATGAAAATACTTCTCAACATTTCCAGCTCCCAGACTTTGATGTGCACAAATGCATTGTCCTTGTATTTTAGTGGCTCATGCAGAGTAACATCCATTCGATCTTCCATTATCATCTTGGCCATTACAACATGTAATTTATAAATCTTGGTAGGTTCATCACTCATGTTATTCATGGAATCTTATAGTTTTGATTTTCAGTCAAACATATATCATGAGATTTTCTTAGCTTGAGTTGTAATTGTGTCCATCACCTACTCATATTTTTATAGGAGCTTGAAGATAGTATCAACTTCATTACGAAGTATTCACCCTTATGCTTTAATTCTATTAAGGCATTAAATGGATGCCCAGTCCTATGCAAGTTGATTGATTAGAGTCATACACTCCAACTTTAAGATGAGCCACAATATGTCAGAATGGGCCACAATCGAGAATCGATGAGATTCAAACACACTAGACTCTTAACATGTGAAAAGAGAAATTTTTACAGTAAAAGAGGAATAAAATATGAGCACAATAACCAATTGTATTCATAATCAATAAAAATATTTTTGAGGAGAGGTACATATATAGGAGAAGAGAGGCATAAAGTCACCTACATTTATCAATATAAACACATAAAAATTGCCAAATGAACAATGAACACCATGTGAAAAATGACAACATTGGTTGGTAAATGCCAAAAGCATCCACACCAACCAATTTGACTACAATTTAGAAATGTTCATGTGCACCTTAATGACCTCATTATTATACCTAAGTGACCTTAATATTACACCTAATTAAGATAAATATGTGTAAGAAAAACAATAAAATACAATTAAAAAAACCTACACTAACACCACCCCTTAAGCGTAGCTTAGATGGGTAGAAGAATTAGGTCTTGAAAATAAGGCTTGATTAATTACCCAAGTACATATAAAATACTCCAATAAGAATAGAGAGAAGCTCCCCCATAAGTAAAAAGAGAATAATCGAGGATTATAAATTCCCCTAAAAGATGATGTTGAAGTTGCCTACACCCAAAAAGAGTTCACAAATGAAGATAATTGTTCTTAGTGAAGGGTTTGGTGAAGATATGAGCTATTAGCTCTATAGTCTAGGAAAAATTGAGATCAATGACTTGTCCATGAATGAAATCCAAAATTAATTGCATATGAATCTTGATCTTGATGCATATGGTAGATAAAGTAATAACATTATGCTTCTTACTAGACCAACTAATCACACTTAAACTAAGGGAAAAATTATATCCTAAAGTAGACTTGTGATGTTGAATACTACCATGACAATCTAAATATGTGTACCCAATCAAGTCAGCATCAAAGCCTATTCCATAGTGAATCCAAAAACTGTGAGTACTCTAAATATAGTGGAGAATCCTCTCAACTACCTTCCAGTGTAGCTCATGCGGTGTCTACATGAACTTGGAGATCATGCCCATTGCATAGAAAATATAAAATCTTGTGTGAGTTAGATAAATGAGACTTCCAAAAAGTTGTTGATATAAACTAACATAAACCAAAGGAGAAGAACACTCAGCCTTAGGTTTGACTCCAGAAAGAAAGGGAGTCAAAGCTAGCGTATAGTTAGGCATGTGAAACCATGCCAGTAAATCAAAAACATACTTGGATTGTGAAATGATTATTCTTGAGTTAGACTCTAATATCTCAATCAAAATAAGTAGTTCAACAAACCCAATTCAATCATGGAGAACCTATCATGCAAAGTAGTTTTCACTACTATAATGGACAATGAAGAACTTGTGATTAATAGGTTATCTTTTACATCCCAATTTCACCCTATGATTTATAACCTTTAAATATAGGGATTAGTATGGTTATTATATGATTATTATTTATTTGATTTGCAATTTATGATATATAATGTTATGGAACAGTGATATTGTTGATTAATATACATGACGTGATAGCTATATTTTTTTATTCTATACATTATGGACGTATATTTGTTAGTTTTAAATCATTGGTTGATATATATGATGATTCAGACTAACTGTATACTTATTACAAGGTGTATGTAGGATTGATCCTAGCCTCAGATCTTGATGAGGGAGAGCATCATCAGAGAGGATGGAGTAGATGAGATGATTTTGGGATGACAAAGTAAACCACTAGTGACCCTACACACACATTAGATTTAAAATGTTATATGCATAACATGTTTTAAATGTTAGTGCGTAGTTAAGAAAATATTGTTTGTGATTATATTTATATATGTATTTAGTTATTTATATTCATAAGATTACATAAGATTCCTTTACTTATAATTGTATAGATTTTTTAGAATAAATTAGAAAAATAAATATTTAATTGATATATATGAATAGTAATACACTTAGAGACTGTCCTTTGGATAAAACTAAAATTTGTGAAATCTATGACGCTAAGGACCATGACACAAAGAATTTTAGTCACCTCCCTAGTATCAAGAATCAGTTTAAACAATATACACAAGCCATATAAGAAATCAATTATGTTCAGAGATAAAAAAAATAATTTTCAACAAAATCAACAGTTTGGCTCAAGAATTTCTTACAACAATGGCATGCACCTCCAAAAATGCGTGATACACCACCATGGGGTACCCAGGAATGGATGACACAATAGTGGATCATGCCCCAACCTTTTCAATGAACATGGATGCCACAAGGTCATCAAAAACTTTGGATAAATCAACATCAAAATTTTGGTCAAAATTATAATCAACAACATCAAAGAAGGTATCCACAACAACAAACACTAATGCCTCCCAAAGAAAATCAAATAACCCCCAAAAGATAAGTAAACCAACCTTAGCTACTTGCTTAGCTAGTAGCAAATCCAAAAAACATATAGGTTTTTATAAATGAACAAAGTGAAACAATAGGAGTAGGAGCTATTGAATGTGCAGACATTCATCTGAGGTCAGGAAGAATAGTTTAGGAATCCTAGATTATCATCACAGAAGTACCATAAGAAAAAACAAGTCTACAAAGTCAACCAGATAAAGAAAAAGAGTCTCAAGAGAAAATTGGAAAAATAGAGGAAGTGATTATAACACCACTTTCCATGCCTTTTCCAAAAAGATTAAAGGAAGTTGAAAACAACAAGGAATTTGAATTGATTCAAGAACTCATAAAACTAAACATAGAGATTCCATTGTTATAGGCCATTAAAGATATTCTATAAGTAAACAAGATGATCAAAAGCCTATGTATCAAGACACCTAGTAGAAAAAGATAGTATCTTAAGACCATATAGGTTGATGGTAAGCTTGTTGATCTATTAGTAGGAAAGTTTATCTTACCTAAATATGGAGATCCAGGAAGTCTTGTCATTTATGTAAAAATTTGACATCAAAAGATACCAAATGTATTGGTAGATTTAAGGGTTGCAATTAATGTGATGACTATAGATACCATGCAAAATCTCTCTCTAAAGGACATGCAACCAACCACCACAATCCTACAAATGGTAGATCATTCAACCACTAAACCAGAAGGTGTCATTGTAGACATAACGTTAACCATAGAATCATGGGAATATCTTACTGATTTTATTATTCTCCAACCTAAGAACAAATAGATTGGATACCTAATGATTCTAGGAAGACTTTGGCTAGAAATTGTAGTAGCATTGATTGATTATAGATCAGGAGATATGACCATTTCAAATGGTCTTAAATCAAAATGAGTCTCTTTATATCCACCTACTCAACCATTAATTAATATTATCAAATAATTGTGGGTTGATCAACCTAACAAAAAACATGATAGTATCTCTTCTTTAACCATGATTATAATCACTAAACATATAGAGGAAGTAGGCGATGAGTTATTAAGAATTATTGTAAATGATATGGATCTTGATAGTCTAGCTACGGATCTTGACAGTCCAACTACAGATCTTGATAGTCCAGTTATGGATTGCAATAAACTAGCTACGGATTGCAACAAAACCACTATGGATTTGAATAAAAGACCTTTTCAAGATGGAATTTATTATTCCTCTAATCATTAATACTTTTCCATCTCTTTAAATACATTATATAATCATAAATACATTCAAAATAGTGTGATGCAATTGGCATATGAAGGACAAGACTCATTTCTTACAAACTTCCATTGTCCTTTAGTTGGAATCATTCCCACAAGAGAAAAATTTGTTAAAGATGCTATTACATTTCATGCATTATTTCCACATCCCTATCCTATCAACTCATTGACGAGTGAATTAAAATAAATAGACTCCTCCCATCTAGGAACTAAATAAATAATAATAGTACTAGGGAAGACACTCAATATAAATAGTTGGTTAACAGATAACCAAGAAATGAATTTTTTTGATGTATTTAAGGATCACACTCAATATTTTTCATGGGAATATGAAGATATGAAAGGAATTCATCCAATCATTTGCACACACCACATTTACACAAAGATCATTAAACCAATAAGGCAGCCACAAAGAAAGATTAATCCTGCCTTGAGAGACATTGTCAAAATTGAAATTGAGAAGCTATTAGAAGTAGGATTTATTTATCCCATTTTTGATAGCCAATGGGTCTCTTCCCTAGTAATTGTCCCTAATAAAAATGGTAAATGTAGATTATGTGCGGACTATAGAGATCTAAAGAAATAAAAAATGAGAGACTACTCTCTACCCTTCATTGATCAAGTACTTGATTATCTGACTGGGAAAAGATATTTTTCTTTTTTAGATGGTTTTAGTAGATACAACCAAATACAAGTGGCACCTAAGGATAAATACAAAACAACCTTCACCTACTCGTGGAGAACATTTTATTACAAAGTGTTTCCCTTTGGTTTATGCAATGCACCTACCACTTTCCAATGAGTTGTCTTAGCCATATTTTTAGACTTGACCAATGACTGTGTAGAAGTTTATATGGATGATTTTAACATTCATGGAGAATATTTTGATGAAGGTTTGAGTAATATTGAAAAAGTATTACAAATATGTGAGGACCACCATTTGTCTCTTAGTCATGAGAAATGTTTAATTATGGTAGAAGAAGGCATAGTTTTAAGACATCATATTTTTGCAAAAGGAATACAAGTTGATCCAAAGAAAATTGAAGTCATTTCAAAATTGCCTATTCCTCAAAATCAAACTGATATTAAAAGTTTTCTAGGACATGTAGGGTATTACAAAATATTCATAGAATATTTTAGTAAGATTTTTGTTCCAATGTTTGCTCTGCTCACAAAATAAAGTGAATTTATCTATAATTCAATCTATCAACAAGTATTTGAGACAATCAAAGAAAATCTCAGTACTGCACCAGTCTTTAGAGGACCTAAATGGTCAAAACCCTTTCACATTTATACTAATGCATCAAATCATGCTATGGGAGCCATTTTAGGACAAAAATATGAAAATGGACATATGTGTGCCATATATTACATAAGAAAGAACTTAACTGCAACTAAAAGAAATTATATAACCACTAAAAATGAATTTCATGTTGTAATTTATGCCATAAACAAATTCAAACATTATGTTATTGGTTATAAAATCTTTGTATATACTGATCATGTAACTATTCGATACTAGATGAATAAACCATTAGTAAGAGGAAGAGTTATTAGATGGCTATTGTTACTACAAGAATTTGATATAATAATTATTGATAAGCCAAGACAGTTCAATGTAGTTGTTGATTTTATTTCTAGACTACATAATGAAGATGAGGAAGAACCTATAGAAGACAACTTTTTGAATGAACAATATTTATTGTTTTAGCATAAACCCCTTGGTTTAATGACATAGTAATTTTTTTAACTACAGGGAAGTTTCCTTTTCAATATACTAAAAAAGAAAAGAAATGTTTAATTAGAATAAGTTCTTATAAATGGACTAATGGTATACTATTTAAACTTGTACCTGATCATGTTTTTCACAAGTGTGTAAAAGACAATGAGATGTATGACATCATTCGTGCATGTCATGATGAACTTGGAGGTGGACATTACTCAGTAAAAAGAATAGTGCATAAATTATTTAGAGCTGGATACTTCTGGCCAACTCTTCACAGATAGGTAAAGACTTATGTTTGGAAATGTGATGCATGTCAAAGAATGAGAAAGCCTATGTTGTCATCTGATATGCCTCTTCACCCATAATTATCTTAGAGCCTTTTGAGAAGTGGGGTATGGACTTTGTTGGGCCCATAGATCCACCTTCATAAGGTAAGGAATACTTGTTAGTTTGTATGAAATATGTAACCAAATGGACTGAGGTTTAAGTTCTTCTACAAGAGAATAAGTAGTAACAAACTTCCTCTATTTTAGGATCATGTAGCATTTTGGAGCACCAAGAGAGATATTACCAGATCAAGGACCATAATTCATGTCTAATATGATTCAAGCATTCATGGATATCTACCAAATCAACCACCAAAAATCTTCACCATACCATCCTCAAGAAAATGGACAAGTGGAAGTCACTAATAGAGAGTTAGAGAACATTCTTACCAAGATAGTCAATAGCATTCAGAAGAATTGGGCAGCCAAAATCCCAGAAGATGTTGGGGCATATAACACTACATGGAAAACCACCACTGGTTTTTCACCATATAAGTTGGTCTATGGAAAGAAACCCCTTCTTTCCATTGAATTTGAAATGAAAACTTTGAGGACTGCATTAGAAGTAGGAATTGATTTGGATGAAGCACAACAAAAAAAGATGTTACAATTGAATGAATTGGATGAGATGAAGATAGAAGCCTTGTAATAGATAGAAATGACACAATACCAGAGAAAATAATGGCATGACTTGCATCACTATTTATTACCATAATTTATAGCCTTAAATATGTCAAATGATTGAGCATTGTATGTAATCTTGATGTTTATAACTTTCATAAAATAGGAAATAGATGATTTTACCTATATAAACTCATGTAAAGTCTAAATATATATTCTTTGTACCTTGTTCTAACATTTATATGTTTTAGGCTCCATATTTTGACTTGTATAAGTAAATAGTAATATTAGTGAGGGTTTTGACAAGATTGTGAAGATGAGGAGATCCAAAGAACCAATTCTGAATTATATAGTTACTACAGATTTTGACAGGTGAGCTATGGATTTCAATAATGAGTTCTAGATTTTGATAGGTAAGCTACGAATTTTAACAAGCTAAAGATTGTTTTAGTTTTGCTACAGATTGATCCAGATTAATCCAAAATTGATCATAACACATTCTAAAGGGTCAGATAGAATCTCTAACCTCTTTATAGTAATCTAAAGGACTCATTTTGATATTTCTATTTTTGAGCATGTGTGTGTGTGTGTAGATGTATTTTTCTGCTAAGCCTTCTATTTTGGGAGTTGCTACTCTAGGGTACAATGGTCAAGATAGAAGATAAGAATGTCAATATATGTAAAAATTTCATTGATATAGTTAGGCATTACAAATTTTATCTATGGATTCTTTGACTCCTAAAATATCTCATTACAATGACTTTATATTTCAACTATATTTCTCAATCTGTCCAAAATATCTTTTGTTTTCAAATTAGTTAGGTTGTTTCCTAGAATTGTGGGATAAGACAGTTGTTGATATAGAATAAATAGATAGATCCATGCTTAGATCTATAAAATTTTTGACTACATATAACAATATTATAATTTTGATACAAAATGTAACAACATTTTCTTTTTTCAATATATGGGTTCAAGAATCTCTTGATCTTAGTTAATTTGGACCTGGATTTGAGGGAGCAAGGGCCCACTCCTAAGAAAATAGGAAATCTATTTGGTATTTATAAATTGATTTTATATCTCTTTACATTATAGATTGTTATAATTTTATGTTTAAATAGTTTAGATTGAAAGCCTATAGGGAAGTTTGAATAGTTTATCTATATTTCTAGCATAAACATTTATTTCATTCTTTCAGATTCAACAAGTAGAGATTTATGATTGTCTTTAATCAGTGAATTAGATTTGATATCCTTTTAATTCTGTCAGAGTGATTTTGTTTTACAGTTGTGAGAAGCATTTTCAAATTCTATAAATTAGATTAGATTGAGTGGTTTATATTTATGGAAAGAGTGTATTCTTTCAAATTATAGTTTAAGAGTTAAAAGTAGATATATATTAGCATAATATTCAAAAAACCCCAAAATAAACATTGTTAAGATGAAATTTCAAATCAGCTTACTGCAAATAGCTTTAGACATCACCTTGGTAAGAATAGACAACAACTTATGTTGGTTAAATGAATGGGTAATAACGACACCCATAAAAAATCATGTCATTATCATCCTCACTCCATGTGCATACATATTTGTCAGGGGAATTGTCAATGTGTAGCTCACTACTCATGTCACATTCATCATCTTCATCATCACTCTCACATCTATCATTCCCGTATCTATTCACCTCACCTGCAATTATTCCATTCAAGTGGCCATCTGTCTCATTCTTTTCCACATGTCCCCTTGAAGGGGCATCATACATCCACAAATTTGCTAACACCCATCCATGATTGCCTTTATTATTTGAAAGACCACTACTCCATCCAGACATACTACCCTTTCAAAGAGGGGTAAAATGTGTGTATCTAATTCTGCTCACTAAAATAACCTGTTAAATTATACCTAATCTAATCTAAGATCAACACTTAATCCATATATTTTGTATTCACACCACCCCTTCACCCAATTAAGTCAATTGATAAATTAATCCTAACTACATGAAATATCCCACTTCTTATATATTCATATTTCCTAATATCCTAAATTATAATCTACCCCTCTTTCCACATAATTCCTAATTTTATAATTTTTTATTCACTTACTTTTATAATCACATGTTTCCCACTAAAATAAGTTCTAGAGGCTTCCCACCTATAGAACCTTCTCCCTCCTTGAATTTGAAATTTGAGAGGGAAACTTACCCTCCAATCCCTTCCAAAAACCTCTTTAAATAGGGGCATGCCCAAGCATGGGAACAAGAGGACAAGAAGGAATAAATCCAAGTCTATGATGCCTTCATTGCACTAGCCCTCATACCCTCTTACATCTATCATATCATCCAAGCATCCAAAGAATCCATCAAGTTGTCCATCTTGAAGCCATTATAAATCAATCCAATATCAAGTCAAGTAGCATTAGAGAATTGGTTTGAAAATATTGGAGGGAAGCTAAAGAAGAGTGAGATGATGGTAAGGGTCCATTATTATTTCTGATCATTCCTTAATTTCTCTCCTATTGATGTTATTTGTAAGATTTAATATCATATTGCATATTTAAATATATTTTGCCCAATTTTTTTGAGGATTCAATTAGATTTTAAGTTGTCATTTGTATCTTGGGAAGCCACCATAGGAACTATGAATATTGTGTGTCTGGTGATTAGAACTTGGATGTCCAACCACTAGGACCTTATTGTGTCATATATTCCCTTCAACCCTTCCTTCTATGAGCTTGCCTTCAATTAACTAGATCTTGTGGTAATATTTCCTATACATGCATTTGATTTAACTATCTCTTCTTGCTTTGTATATGACCCTTAGTCTTGTTTCACTGGTTCTTTTCCAACATGTCCTAATATTCCTTGTGTTGCACCCATGGTTTCTAATTTGATTTGATCCTATTGTGTGTCCTCCTCCCTTTTATTTTTATCTTCTTCCTCTTGATTATATTTTTCTTCTTGTTTTTGATTCTCATCTTATTTCTTCTTATTTTCTTCTTCTTCCTCAACTTATCCTCTTCTTCCTTCTACTTATCTTCTTGAAGCTTACATGTTCCTATAACTTCTTTATTTTCAATTGATTTGGACACTTTCCCCTCCTCAACCTTCTTATGTTCATTTTTTTATTATAGGTATTTAAATTTCTTCACTTGTTCAATTGTTTCCTTATTTTTTTTTTTTGCTTTTTCACTTTTTTTGGCAACCTTCTCCTTTTTCTCTTATTTTTTTCCCATACGCTATGTTGTAGTATCTATGACTAATTGTTCTTGGATTTTGATTTGTCAGTGAGGCTAGCATGGACATTTTTGGTTAGAATGTTGATATTATTGTATTATAATTTCCACCAAGAATATGTCGATAATGGGTGTTGTAGTTCATTATGCTGTGAAAACTTGTATGATGTAAGATGCACTAGGAAGGGTCCAATATGATTTTTTGATGGAACATGTTGAATATTTTCCATCATGCCACTAAAATCAAATGAATTTCAAAATTTAAATGATTGGAAAGTAACCTGAGTTATTTACCCATCGATCAATTTTGCTTTGGACAAAGAAGCACAAGTATATCAACCATTATAAATAGAAAAATTTATTCCAGACTTATATTTATAAGACAACATATTTTATGTTTCAGTCAATTATCTTACCAGTTCTATCGAATCCCATTTGTCATCCACATATCTCAGAAACATATATAGGGCAATTTCACAACCATAAATTCTCAAGTAGGTTAAATTTGGGAATTGTATGAACTATGCCCCCCCACTTGGAAATTTTTATAGAGGCCTAAATTGATAGTCTCAAATTGTATGGTTTTGAATCAAACACATCAATTATATATTACAAATACACATAATTTAACTTGCAAAAATGATGTGAAATTTATTTCAAGGAGAGATGAAGATAGAAATCATATATCTTTGAAGTCTAAATATCACCTCATGTGTTCAAAACATGATAGAATCTCCTTCTGGAAACAACATAAACAAGGTAAGAAGTCATATAAAATTTGGAAGTTGTATTGAATTCTACAATCTACTTGTGAATTGAGTTACTGTTTAACTGTCCCTAGATGATATATTTCTTATTTTGGTGAATGATCCATATATATCTATACATCCATGTTTGGAAATTCCTAACAAATGCACTTCCCACTACTCTATTCATAAGAGTAATCATGTCATTGATTTCATTCATGAATTCAAATCTAGAGAGATTCTTGGGTATCCTTTTTATTGTATGCTTAGGCTTTGTTAGCCATTAATCATTAACCCACTTTGAACAAGATCATGTATTATTGTCCTAGAATTATTGAATGGATGCAAAATTCAAGTTAACAAATGCTTCACTATCATAAAATTGAAGTAGATGATCAATGTGTTATGGGCGTAAGCATCAGACAAGTTTTACACTATGATTCTTAAATTCTCTTTTTGGCATCATAGTGTTGGGCCATTTTTAGCACTAATTCTAGACATTGAAGTGAAGTTGGGAATGCTTTTGCATGTGGCAATCCAATTTCATGAATGCTTTCTCCATAATTTATTTTGTGAACACTATTTATTTCATTTTAGAAATCCTCCATGTCAATATGTTTGAGGTCAATGTTAGTTATTTCCTCAACATTTGAGTCCAAATGTGAAGATGGAACTACTCCTTAAAATTGATACCTCATATTTATGTCCTCTTCCAATTACAATTTATTCTTGGTAGGGGTATTTTTCATAGTATTTTTCTTAGGAGTTTCTTTGATCAGAGTGATTAATGGTGATATATGATGAGTTTACCTACATGTGAGATCAAGACAAACACATGAATCACCTTATGTGAAGAAGGGGCTCATAATGTGTTCTTGTAAGGATTATAAATTAAGACTTGTAAATGTAACTATTAGAGTTTAGTAGAGTGTTTTGTAGAGTATCAAGCTTTGATAGGGTGACAAATAGGTAGTTAGCTTCCACTATATGAAAATGCAGGTGTCAGTTTATGATAGTTATTTTAGTAGGACTCATATTCTAATGGATTGTTAGGCAGATACTCAATGTTCAATAATGTGTTTAGTAGGGCTTTATTTCTAGGACCTAATTATTCAACCCATCTAATCTATACTTAAGGGGTGGTGTTAGTGTAGGTTTTTTTAATTGCATTTTATGGTTTTTTCTACACATGTATTTGTATTGATTAGGTGTAATATTAAGGTCACTTAAGTGTAATAATGAGGTCATTAAAGTGCACATGCACATTTATAAATTGTATTCAAATTAGATGGTGTGGGTGATTTTGACATTTACCATCCAATGTTGACATTTTATACATGGCGTTCATTATTCATTTGACAATTTTCATGTGTTCAAATTGCTAAATGTAGGTGGCTTTATATCTCTCTTCTCCTATTTATGTACCTCTCTTGAAAGCTATTTTTATTGATTATGAATGCAATCAATTATTATGATCATGTTTGGTTCCTCTTTTACGACAATAATTTCTTTTTTCACATGTTAAGAGTCTAGTGTGTTTGAATCTCACCAACTCTTAATCATGGCTCACTTTGAAACATCGTGGCTCATTCTTAAAGTTAAATTTTACAACTCTAATCAATCAACTTGCATAGGAATAGGCATCCATTTAATGCCTCAAGAACATTAAAACATAGGCATGAAGGATTCATAATGAAGTTGATACTATCTTTAAGCTCCTAGAAAAATATGAGTAGGTTATGGACATAATTACAACTCAAGCTAAGAAAATCTCACACTATCTACTAGACTAAAAAACAAAACTATAAGATTCCATGAATAACATGAGTGATGAACTGACCAAGATTTATAAATTACATGTTGAAATGGCCAAACAGATAATGGAAGATCTAATAGATGTTGTTCTACATGAGTCACTAAAATATAGGGACAATGCAATTATGCACATAAAAGTCTGGGAGCTAAAAATGTTGAGAAGTATGTTCACAGGTGTTTAGGCACAAAAATATGTCAAGAAGCTAGAGAAAATAATGTAAGATATTTAGAAGACATTTCATTCCATCTATCACTGATTGATATTTGAACTGAATATGATGTCTAGTGCATCATACACAACCTCAAATACTTATGGATGCTCTTAATGATGTTAAGAGATGGACTGGGGAACTAGATTAGATATAAAGTAGACTTGGTGAACATCCTAAGTTTAGTTAAGGATTTCATAAATCAACCCCAATACATTTACCTTATAGATTTACTTAAGATGTTGTGAACAAAGAATATTATTCAAAAGTAATAGCCACAAAAACTCCCTCCAACACAACTAATGATGTAACAAGATTCTTGCATAGGAACTTCCCATAAACACTATTAATTTCAACATACCCTAGTCATCTAACTCCACCACTGTAGTCAATGCCACTTCTAACATAGTGAGGTATTGTGACTCTTTTAATTTTTATCTATTTTTGGTCAAAAAATAATTTTTTTTGTGAGAGGGACTAGGAAGGTTGAAAACCGGTAAATGGTTTTAGTTTAGTATGTTGCTTAGTTGAAAATCTGAAAGGGTGGATACATAATGTGCAAGAAGTGAAATTTGAACTATACTTGTTGTAACCCAATAGCAAAAATATTCAAGATAACTCGCCCTAGGTACAAAAACCATTTTTTTAGGAAACTATACTTCATCAATAGCTCTTGTCTCGAGGTAAGAAATTTTTTTACATCTAGGACATTGTTATTAGGAGATTACAAATGATATTTTTTATAATTTGTATGTGCAACATTTTTTTAAATTTTAAATTCCCATTTAAGTCAAATAGACAAATGGAAGGTTGAATGTTTTCCTTGGACTAAATATAATAGGAAATAAATAGTCAATAAGTTGAAGAGTCATGATAACTCGATATATATATATATATATATATATATATATATATATAGATAGCATTTGTATTTTGTAAAAGGATAAGCTCTCTTTGAATTAGTTATAAGTTTAATCTAAGTATTTTTATTGTTTATTATAACATGCACAAAAATTTGGGAGATGTCTACTTCAAATTTCATAGCTTGATTGCTACCAACCCATGTGTTCCCTATTGATGCATCATGTCCATGGGTTAGATACAAAGCAAGTGGAGCCAACTAATTCACAAGCACAACCTATGACACTGCCAATAGAACATATTTTATGAAGGTAAGCACATAAGAGGAAGGGTCAAAGGGTGAAGTTGAGAAAGTTATATTTTTTTGGTTAGACATCTAGACTCTAACCACGAGAGGTAAAACATTCATAATTTCCATGACACAGCTATGCCAAACATGAATAACACCTTCAAACTTAGACATGTATATTTATATAAAAACTATGCTGGATCATGCCATTTATGATGAAGCCCAACTTCCTATAGATAATAAAAATGAAGGTTCATGTGCTTTCCACACCTCCATAACCCAAAAATCCACCCAACTGAAACAAAAAAATGACCAACTCAAATAAGAGAATGATGAGCTCAAGGATAACTTTGCCAATTCCATAAAAATAATAGATGATGCATAACCTACTTTAGTAAAACAAGTGTTAGGCAACCAAGTGAAATCCAAATAATTTTAGTTCATGGATCTAATCATTAAACTTTCATAATACTTAGAATTCATACAAAACCTCAATAAAATTAAATCTAGGTGTGAAGGATTCAAAATGAAGGCAATGCCATCATCGAGCTTTTGGAAATATATAAGTAGGAGGTGGACATAGTTGTAACTCAAGATAAATAAATCTCATGCCATATGTTAGATTGGAAAGCAAAATTATAAGATGCCATGAAGGACATAAGTTATGATCTCACCAAGCTTGACAAATCTCATTTTGTAATGGTCGGGTAGGCGATGGAAACTTAGAAATATTGTGATATGTAGGATTGATTAAAATACAAGGACAATGCAATGGAGTGAAGTTAGATTTTGGGAATTAGAAATATGGAGAATTATGTTTGTGAGCATCTAGGTGTAATGATATGTTGAGAGGTTGGATAAAATAATGTAGATGATTTAGAATAACATTACACTCTATCAATGATTGATCACTAATGCAAGTGAATACTTTGTCTAAAGATCTGGCAAAGCCCCACACACTTGCACATGCTCTTCATGATGGTGAGATATGAACTAGGGGACTGGACCAACTATAAAGCAGACTTGGTGAACATCTTAAGTTTAATCATGGATATTACAGATGAAGCCCAATATATTGTCATTGTAGAACTATTAAAAAATCTATGAGAAAATAAGATTGTTTAAACACAACATCCATAAAAACTCGATTCAACACAACCAATACAGTAGCAATATTATGGTGTAGGAAATTCTTCAACAACACCATCACCTTCAACATAGCATAGTTAGAAAAATATACCACCATAATCCATACCACCTCTATCATATTGAGGTATTATGACTCACATAATTTTGAACAAGGAGGATGAAAATACAACCCTAGAGGTCAATGAATCCACCATTATATTACAATATTAAAAAAAAAATGAAAGATCTACTGGAGGTGTCCATGTTGAAAAAGTTACAAATGTACTTATGTGTATCTTGGAAGATGTATCATGAAAAGATACTGGCAGGAAACAAAGGGGGAAAAACAAGTCAGAGAAGGCATAATTGATATCAACCAAAAATGGTGAAATAAGGAGAAAATTTCAATTGGCCATAGTTTCTAGCATCCTAGATTAGAATAAATGTAGAGAGGGTCCTCTTGGCAAAAGCACAATAATTTTAGTAATAATTTTTAGTAATGTTGGTCTACGTCACATAGTGGAGGTCACCTAAGGGACAAGTGGATATTGGATATGACTTCTAGCTAGAGAAATATTTTTAAATTTTGATATGGATAAGGAGAGGAAACCCCTACTAGCATGCACAAAAGTTTGGGAACTAGCTACTTCAAATTTCAAAGCTTAATCACTATCAATCTAGGTGTTCCCTATAATGTCATGGATTATATGTCCCCATCATAACAATCATGAAGCTCCATAATGAAATCATGGTACAAATATATGAGATTATAATAAAACCATCACTTCTTGTACCCCTCTTTATCAACATGGAGTAGGCCTAGATGGAGGTCATTTGTAATCTGCTCACCTAGAACATCCAACCATTAAGATCAATAGAGCTAGAAACCTCACTAACACATGTGAGACCACAAACGTCAGTGTTTGGATC
The DNA here is from genome assembly GCA_037957365.1 of Torreya grandis. Classification (NCBI taxonomy): domain Eukaryota; kingdom Viridiplantae; phylum Streptophyta; class Pinopsida; order Cupressales; family Taxaceae; genus Torreya; species Torreya grandis. The sequence goes on from JARHVA010000831.1 coordinate 1,391,935, forward strand.
ACAATAAACATTAAAAATAAGTAGATAACTAGCTATAGATCCCACCCAACCAATGCCCAATAAGTTAAGAAAATTAACATGGCTGAACAACTCTTGTTGTTATAGTAGAGATCCTCATGGACACACTCAATGTCATACTAGTTAAATGACACTCATTATCTACATAATGTGAAAGAAGTGAAAACCAATAATGACACTCATTTCAAAACTAAAATTAAATGTTATTAGTAGCCTAATATCAGAAAAGTTAAAGACAACTCACTGTAGGTATACATAACCATTTTTTCAGGAAACTACACTTTGTCAACAACATTTGTCTTGAAGTGAGAAATTGTTTACATTCGAGAAAATTTTATTAGGAGAATACAAAAAATATTTTGTGTAATTTGTATGTGCAACAAATTTATTATTTTTATGTTTAAAATCCCCATATAAATCAAAGAGACAAATGAAAGGTTGAATTTTTTCCTCAGACTAAACATAATAAGAAATAAATAATTAATAAGTTGAAAAGTAATGACAACTTGATATATGAAAATTTTAATGGACAAAAATAACTACTACTAATTGACGTTACCTTAATAGTATCTGTTGGAAAATAAATAATAACATATGTGAAAGAAAAAAAATCATTGGCCATAAGGGTTCCTTCAAGTTGAATAAAATTAAAATAAATTTGAAACAAAACAAGCTAAGAATGATTTATCTCTTACAATTCATGGAGTGACAAAATAAAACAAGCACTTATAGAGTCTATTGTCTAGAAAGAGAAAAACCATGCATGAGGAATCTATTTTTTTTAGTTTAGTTGGTTAGGATAATCCATTGTAGTCTAGTTGTAGTTTGTTATACTAATACATATAATTATAATATTAAATATTTATACACCCACACCTATATTATAAATGTATTTAAATCAAATATTATTTATTATTTTATATAGCATGACTTTTAGAATTATAGGAGTTAGTAGTGGCTCTCTCCTTTCAATGTCTTCACTGTCATTTCTATTTAAACTAAACTTCCATTTCACAAAATTACTAATTGTATTTCACACACTCACATTCTTGATCATGTTTCTCCATTTTTTTGGGTATTTTAGTGGCTCTAATATCTTTACTGTTACTTTTCAACCTTTCTAAATGTGTTAGCAATCACTTTCTTTGGTAGAAAGTTTTATGTTGGTGGTTTTATTTATTTTCCCATTATATATTATTTTAATGAATGAATTTATAGTTGGAGGCGAGAATATCTAAGTTATGGCCTTAGGATCAAAATACCAAATCTTTAACTAGTTCCACAACTGTTTGCTTAAGGAATTTTCATAGAACAAATCGTAATCTCTAGAGTAATACTAAATTTCAAATATGCATATCAATAGATTAATTACTTTTTTTCCATTTTTTTTCACTAATGGGTCATTGGTTTTTTTAGAATAGGCAACTATGCTTATATTTCAACTTCGAATGCTACAAAGAAGCCAATGAGAATGACATTTTAAGTATATGATATGTACATGCAAAGAAAATGAATGACCTAATTAGAGTTTTTCAAATAAAATTTATGGGTAGTAATAACTTCCTTAGAGTCCCACCAATAACGACCCTAAAAAATTAGTTAGATAAATATTCCTCTATTAGAAATGGCATGGCAACATCTAAAAGAATAAGTAAATAATGGAAAAGTGCATTTATAGTGATGGGGACTCGTATATGACTTAACAACTTGTAAACAGATGCTTTTAATGATATTAGATTGCAAAGCAGTAGTGGTTGTCATTAGTGCTAATTTCTAATCTAATGTCTAGCTGTACATGTCAATATGTAAATGATAAGAAACAGCTTAAACAAAAAATGTAGAATTTGTAATGGCCCTACACATAGTAAAAATTGAATGGGATGTCATTTAGAGATGAATATATGGTCAAGGTGTAATAATGAAATCACTAGAATCCCTAAAAAAACTAAAAACCTAGGCATGAAGCTATATATGTCTTTATGCCTAATGTAAGAGAGACCTAACATCTGCCTTTTGTGTCATTTTATACAATTTTAATCTAGTTTTTTTTTGTTGATATGTTGGTTGCATTAACTACACTTTTTTTAGCTCAATGTATTGTGTTGTTGGTTTGTTTTTATCATATTGAAGGAGGTAGAAAAACATAGATTTTAAATAAAAATAGTCAAAGACGACCATGTGCCATATTTCTTGAACTGATTTGTCTTGAATTTTTGCTCGAGATAAAACATAGTTTACACCTATAGTTGCATCCTAGGCCTTGGTTGGTGGGTGGATATAACTCTAATGTTTAGTCATGTTTGTAAATTGATTGTATGTTAAACATAGGAAACAATGTTGTGAATGCATGCATGTTAATGTAGCCACACCATGAGGATTTGTAGTTTAGGTCTCGACACCTTTCTTTTGGGTTGAGTGTTTGCTTATTCTATGGAAAATTTAGGTTAAGGTGGACTTTTAAGTGCTTGGATATTTTTTCCTCGTATGTGTTTTATCTTAATTTGGATTAAAATGAATTAATTAATCTGATTAAGTAAAAACTAGTATGTGAATTGAGATAATGCATTCACATACTAAGATATGGCATTCAAGCATACATTTGAATGTAAAATAATGAATGTAATTGTAATGGTTTGAGAAGTGATATATTCTAAATATTAGATGGGGATGATAATCAATAAGTGTGGGAGACATTTCAACAAGTAAAAGTGATTGCTATGATTTAAATTTCATTTAATGGGGAGAAAAATTTATTTATTATATGGTTGTATTCTACCCATACCTATTGAAAAATGTTTGAGCAGAAAAAAACTTCAAACCCTCCATAAATAAAATTTAAGATGGTTAGTATTGGATGTTTTAGAAATGCTCTAGAACATAGTGGGTGAATGTTGGTTTCTTGTTTTTGCCCTTTTTTCATTCTTGTTGTATGTCTTTTATTTTATTTGTTAGGGTTATTTTTATTTAAAGTATTTTTGTAGACCACAACTTCCTTGGTTTGAGTTGGGTGATTTTGCACGCCAACAATGCAATTTTCAACACTTGAGTCCATTGCTCCTAGGTATTCACCCCAATCTTTTGTTTACTTTTTATTTCCCTGTGTTATGGACATGATTTGATTTCTTCAAGTTTTTGATGGGACATGAATTGTTTGAAAATATGTTTGTAAACATATAAAATAAGTTTGATATCCCTATCAACAAAATCAAAATAATCATAGAAAGCAACATCATCTCCATACCATTACCAATTTTCCTAGCCAAGAAATAAGTTCATTCTTTAAAATAATCATATAAAGCACATCATCTTGACACCGTTGCCATTTTTCCTAGCCAAGAAATAAGTTTTATCTTTAAAATTATGATTTTGGGTTTTTGCTTAAAGATCCATATCCACGTCCAGCTATAAAATCTTAGTTTACCATTTTATATGCCACACAAAGTAACATATGAACCCTAAATTAATTTATGCATAGAGAAGAGTCTAACTAAATACCCTCTTTTGTTTTTTGGTTTGGAGATGTGAAGTGGCCAAATATTAGACTTTGAGCTCAAGTGATCTTTTACTAGATTCCCCTTCACTTGCAGATTGACTAGTCTCTTAGCTACAATGATAAAAAATTATATGGTGAAGGCACAACAATAAAAATGCCTCTATTGTAAAATTTAAAATGTTATTTACAACACCTTTCCACTCCCTAATATGGGGTGATATACTGGGTACCACTCTAAATAATTTTAAAATCCCCTATAATAACATACATGCTAAGTTATTATTTGGCATGTAACACCCCCATGCTCCAAATCCTTTGATGCAATTTTTCAATTGGCATTAGCAATCTTGATGAAATTTTTATTGGAGTAAATCCTAGGTAAAAAATATCATTTCAATTTAGTTTTAAATTTGATTGATTTTTATGCTAATAGTTACACAAAATCATCAACATGTAATAGTAAGAATACAAAAAAATACATCAATAAGAGCCTAATCTAGGTTGATGGTCGATAGACACACATATAGCCTAGAATAACAATTTTATGACTAATACATACATCCAAACAAAATTAAGTGTGTACATGAATGTGAGAAGACATTCTTATCTTTATGATTAGTTGAGTATGGTATTTATCAGAGTCTCTTGCATGTTTTTATTTGCCTTTATTATAAACATGATCTAATTGCTTCTTGTTTTAGATGGGACAAACATTGTTTGATAGAAATATATTGACTATTTAAATTTTCTTTGGTTCAAATTTGATGATTTTATATAAATAGATTAACTATAATACGATATACATACATACATACATACATATAACTAGCAGTGGCCCCAAGGGTACAAGGAATGCCAAAAGGAATGTATAAGTTATTTCTTCTCATTTTTAGAGTATATTGCCCATTTAAGTGTTTTCCTTTTGAGTGTATAATGTGGACACCCCATAAACCGATCACCAATAATTTACCTATTATCTCAATTAGTGATTATTTTACTATGCCATTCACATTATATCAACAATGATGCCCTCTTATGCACCCATGTGGCATGCACTTGGAATAATATTTGGAACTTACTTTATTTGTACACTTATCTCACTCTCTTGATCACTTTTAGCTCAGTCCAATGCTTATTTTTGGATTTTAAAGTGTTTGATTTACTTTATTGGAACCCCTAATGCATATTCAACCTTTTCTTTGTAATTTTAAGCCCTCAAGGATTTTTCAAACTCAAGTGGAGTTTGACATGGCTCAAGCATTCATAATTTATTCACCCAAGTTTAACTCATTACTTACTTGAGCTCAAAAGAAATTATCACTTGATCGATAAAAACTCACCCTAACCCCAAGTAAAAATCTAAAAAGCCTAAGTCTTTGCTAGGTTCAGACTCTCCTAACCTCTATTGGGTTGTTAGAGTGCATAGGGTCTAGGCTTAATGAGAGGAAGGCATGAAACCAAGGAAAAACAAGCACATGGCCTAGGCTGGTAAGGCAAATAGACTACAGGGTGAATGATTAAATCTAGAACCAAGTCGACATAGGTTGGTAGGATGATGAAGGCCCATGAAAAATAAGAGTATGCCATTTTTGAAGTGGGTCAAGGATCCATGAAACATGGAAGGGTTCTGAGAGGAAATAAAGAAGTAGATGTGGAGCCTATAACAAGTAAGATTTAGCTATATGGTGAATGTAGAGCAGGGCCAAGATATCTAAAACTCAAGTCTATAATGTGATGTTTGGCAACTCCCTATTGGTCCTAGGGTGGAAAAGTACATAGGGATCAGGCTCAATGAGATAAAGGTATGTTGAGGGGTGTAATCTTGACTTACCAGTTTTGATAGGGCCCATGAATGCCTAGAACTAATGAAAGGTGAGCACGTGGCCCTCTTCAGCCCTAAACCCTTCTTGGGATGGTAGGGAAGTCATACCATGGGTAAAATGAAGGCTTTCCAAATGTCATTCATAGTTTTGAGATGGTAACCAAGTGGATATAGGCTAGAAGTCCAGTCAGAAGCTACTATAAGGTGATGTAGAGCCCATATAAGGTAATATTTTGCCATGTCGTGAATATAGAGTGAGATCAAGAGATATTACATATGGGTCTAAAATGTGACATGTGGCAACCTAAAAATACACTCATCTTGACCCACTAATACACATTATGTGGATCTCATTATTTTTTATATATTTACAATGTTTTATGTGAGGATATTTTCATCTAGTATCAATGTGGCAGTTTGAGAAATTGGGAGAATTCTTGTTTTTTATAATTTTTAAAGAAACAAATATATATTTTAGAATGTTTTTTCTTCTCACATACTTGTTTAATTTAAAATATTATTTTACATTGGGAAAGAACAATTCGAGATATTTCCAAAAAGTGGTTACACTAAGGATTTTTAGTAGTATAAAGTGAGTTATCATAATCTCTAGTTGAATCTATAAACATAATTTTTTATGATTTTTTTGCATGACAAACTGACACAAGCCACACACCTCTCACCTTTGCCCTATGCAAATTACAAGTGTCTAGCTATGCGGTGGGATATTTGGAGGATAATGAACAAATTTGAAACATGGAGTATGTTTAAGTGAGTTAGGTGATGATGGTGAGGGGTAATGATAGGGAATTTCAAGTGATATTGTACCCTAGAGGGACCATATGATTACCTTTGCCTCCCATGGGAAGAACTCGAGGCCATGAAAGTCATGAACATAAACATAAATTTGATGGCTATCATTTCCTATCAACACATCATCCCATATGGAATTCCAAGAGATCCATTTTGACTTTGAATTTTCATTGTGCATAAATTCCAAGAGTCTAGTGGGCTCATTAGACTTTTCAATACACATTATACTTTTTGGGGTGGTTAACCAAGCCTCAACATAGTCACTTTTATACTTAGAGGATTTTTTAAACTAAGGCCATTGTGCACACATAAGTATATAAGAGATCTCCAAAAAACACAATGACTATCAATATCACTATTTTTAGACTCTTAGGAATATTAAAGTGGTTTTGTGAACATTGAAATTTAGAGTCAAAAATATAAAATGTGACCACATGATCCTATTACTTCTTAGAGACTACTACAAATCCATGAAATGTTTTTTTAAACTCAAGGAAACTGATAAATTATGAAATCTACCCTAAGAATCCTTATTGAAAAATGGAAAAAATATATGTGTTTTTAGTGATGTAAGATTTCCTATACACCTTGGATTCTTCTACATCACACACTCAAGGTAATTAAACTATGAGAGCTTGCTCATATGGATGGAATAAGCAAAAAACTATTTTTTTTTGGTCATTGATATTAATGAATATGGTGTTCCCTTCCAATACACCAAACACCTCAACTGATTGTCACATTTATTCTTTCATTTTGTGCTTCTGGCTAGTTTCAAATTTGCCCTCTTTTATGTACTTCTTCTCACTTTCCTTTATTTTGTAGTATCAATCCCACCATATTCTATACACCTCCACTAAATGGATTTTTTCTTCCTCTTTTCATCCGCTTCTTGGGTATAGTATGTCCATCTTCACCAAATGGTTCTCTCCTTTTATTCGCAACTTCATTTGGGATTAAATCCACCTTCATCTGACCACCTCCACTAATACACTCTATCATGCATCTTACTTTCTCCTGTGGGTTGATAAATAATGCTATCATCTAACTACTCCACCAAAATCTCTCTTGTATTTGTTCAATCACTATCCTAACTTTTTTTGGACTCTTACACATTACACATTTTTCTATTTTCATATCGTGTTTTCTCATGGTTGTCATCTCTTCCTTTAATTTTTATGTGCCACCACCATTCTAATTTCAACTTATTTGTTCATGAGACTCTTAAAATACTCTTCATATTTCTCTATTTATTCACATGCTTTGGTTGATGCAAGAATCAACTGATCCTCATATTATTTCCTGGGTGCATAACTTTGCACTTATTGCTTCACTTATTCACCTTGGAAGGCCTCTTTTCTCCCATAGTTGCACCTACATGTAAATTATAGTAAAACACTAGTTCAAAAACATGATACCTTGTAGTCCCTAAAGGTGCTTCCTCTATCTTCGTATTATAATCTTGACTTCCATCAAGCTTGAGCTCCTTAAATTCTTCATCATTCTTACTACTCCTTATAATAGTGGTCAATTTTTCTTATGAACACTTGACTTTCACTTTTTCTTATTTCTTACATGCATAGTCTTTAACCATACACTTATCATGTGCATTTACTTGCATTTCTTCTACCTTCATTGTTTCTTTGATGGAAATATGAATTTATGCTTTGTTGTCCTCAACTTTTCTTCCTTGAAAAAGATGTAATGAAATTAATTAGATAATTCACACCAATGGGATAACATATCACATAAATATGATAAAATTAAGCAGATCCACAATAATAATTGATGAAAGATAAAATACTCAATAAATGTGACTGAGACACTTCAAGGGGGCAACCTCCACAACAATGCAATAAGAACAAAATTCACAATATGATGACAAAAAATTAACCACTTCCTACTACATGTAATCTACTTCTACCATGGTAATTACATAGGCTGACCCTACTAACAATATAAGAACATAAATAATTGTGACAAGATAATATGAAAGGTTATGTAAGTCACAAGTTGGGCATACATATCCTTAAACACATTATAGGTTAAAGACGTAACATGCCCCTCCTACTAAAAATAATTTTTCCTTCAATGTTGAATAATATTGGATGCTACTAAAAAAATTATTCATCCTCCTACATTGCATATTCACACTTTAGATGCTTCCAATTGATCAAATAATCCTTAATATTTATTGTTCTTAGCCTTTTAATACATGCATGAAGGATATCTAGTACATGCATGAAGGATATCCTCGGGTTTTATAATGACTCAACATTATTCATATAATTTTAGTAACTTAGTTTGGGCATAAAATATATATCAAATTACCTTACTTAGTAAATACACATGAAATAAATGATGTATTCAAGTGGACTAGGGTAGTTCTAGATTCTATGCAATAATACCAATTTTTTACAGGATATTATAAAGGCCATAAAACTTAAAAGAAAGTTTGTTATCATTTGTTGATACTTTAGAGACATTTTCTTATATGTTTATAAGCACACAAAGACCCAATCACCCATGTCAAAATTCCTCTCACCATGATGTTGATTCACTTGATGATTCATTATATTATATGTCATTACCAAATTCTCTCTTATACTAGCTAGTACCTCATTTTGATGTTGAATGTGTTATATAACAACTTTAACATTGGGATACACCCATACAGATGAAGTGATGGATATAGGATGATAACCATAAAGTGACAAAAATGGAGACATTTTTAAAGAGTTCTAAAAGTAAGTGTTATGACACCATTTTGCTATAGGCATCCAATGAACCCATTATTCTTGTTTATCTGATGCAAAACAACAAAGATACCCTTCTAGGCATTTATTGACCACCTATGTTTTCACATCAAATAGAAGATGATATGATGTGATATTATCCAAATGAGTACCAAAAAATGAGAATAAATCAGTCCAAAAATTATTGGTAAATATAGGATCGGAGTACCATGCAACTTTTGGACTATATCCAAAAAAGCAACCACTACTGTACTAGCTACAAATTGTTTTGACAAGGAGCAAAAATGAACATATTTTGTGATCCTATTCATAATTACATTGAATAAATTTTTACCTTTATACCTTGGAAACCCTATGATGAAATCCATGTAAACTTCCTCCCACTTCTGGATAGAAATGGATAAAGTTGCTTAAGACCTGGTGTCTTAGTTATTTCACCTTTATTCTATTGACACCAATCATTCAACCACATGTTTTTTTTTATATCAACCTTGAGTCCTTCCTAAAATAAATTCTTCATTTTATGCTAGGTTTTCAAAAACTCCAAGTGCCCCTATTTGGAGATGCAAGAAGCTCCCTAAGGATAAGGTTTTCAAAAACTCCAAGTGCCCCTATTTGGAGATGCGAAAAACTCCCTGAGGATATTGTGCTTGAGTATATAATTATTAGATAGGTATAAGCTATCTTTATACCATAATACATTCCCTTTACACTCAAATTTTTTAGTATCATCATAATCATGTTGGATATTTTGAATCATAACCATTATATCCATATCATTCTCCCATTTTAATCTTGCCTCTTCCAACCAATATTCTTGCCAAATGGTCATTGAACATAATAATGCCTCAATGGATTCATCCCTCCTAGATAGTGCATTTGCTATAATATCATCTTTACCTTTCTTATATATGATTTACAAGTCATATCCCAACATTTTAATCACCCATTTTTATTGTTCTTCTGATGACAATCTTTATTCTAAAATATCTTTTATATTATCATGATTAGTATTTACCTTAAAGTGCCTACCCTTTAAATAAGGTCTCCATTTCTTGATTTGATGAAAAATAACCAACATATATTTCTCATAGATTGGCTTTAGACTATATTTACCCTTGAATTTATGAATTTCAAATGTAATGGGTCTTCCTTACTACATGAGTATTTCCCCCATGCTATAACCTAATGCATCACATTTAATAATAAGTTTTTTGGAAAAATATGTGGTAGCCAAAATTGGAATGGTGTATATATCCTCCTTCAGCTTCTCAAAGGACTTGGTAGTTTTTTTGTTCTAATGGAAAGAGTGTTTAATCAACAAGGTTGTGAGTGGTGATACTATACTACCATATTTTTTCAAAAATCTATGATAATAACTTGTTAGCCTAAAAAAAACTTTGAGATTATTGAGGGTTTTTGGCACCTACCATTCCATCATAGCTTTGATATTCTAAATGTCTAGTTTGAATCCTTCATGTAAAGCAATATGACCTAATTAATCACATTTTGAAGGTTTTTAATAAAGATGATGTTGTTCCAGAACTAATAGTACCTATTTCACATGCTACAAATGTTTTTCCCAAGTTTTGTTGTGTATTAGGATGTCTTCAAAAAATACCAACATAAAATTCCTCAAAAAGGGCCTAAAAATTATGTTCATCAAAATTTTAAATGTAGATGGTGAATTTGTGAGACCAAACGACATGACCATAAACTCATAATGGTGTTTACGACTTCTAATAGTTGTTTTAGGAATGTCCTCATCTCTAATCTAAATTTGATGGTACATATAACAAAGATCTAATTTTGAAAAATAAACATCACCATGTATTTCATCTATAAAATCATCAATTACTAGAGTAGGGAAATTATATTTGTTGGTGTTCTTGTTGAGTTATTTGTAGTCTAGGGATAACCTCTAAGTGTCATCTTTCTTATGCTTCATAAACACTAGAGATGAAAATTCACTTTGGCTATGTTTGATAATACCATATTTTCAATTTCACTCTTATGGGCATATAGATACATGTATGGTTGAATGTTTGGTGGTTGACTACTCAGAAGTAGGTGAATGACATGATCATGTTCTCTAATTTTTGGTAGTCCTTTTGGCACAATGCTAAAAATAGTTAGATAGTCATTAATAATCATTCGTAGATCAAGATGTGTATATGCCTTTGTTTGTTAAACTTATATAGAAAATAATCATGCTATAAATCCTTCAACCATTTTTATTAGAATCTTCATCATCTGATGTGAACTAGCTAATTGTATATATTTTTCTTGTAATCCACATAGCTCAAATGTCCTACCTTTGTAATGAAAGTACATGAATAGTTCATAGAAATTCATATCTATTATACCCAAGTTTTTAATCCATTACACTCCAAAAATAATGTATGCCCCACCCATGGGAATAAAAAACATAGGCTAATCAATCATGTAGTCACCCATAACAAGCTTAATACTATGGCATTTCCTAGAATAATTGATTATACCACCATCTGCAATCATGACATGGAATTATGGAGCTGGGTAAATGAAATAGTTAAAATGAGTAGACAACTTATTGTTGATAAAGTTATGTGTATTACCCAAGTCAATCAAAAATTTCACATTTTGTTTCTTGAGGAGGCCTACAACCTTAAGGTTTTTAGGAGTGACAATACCCAAAAATGCATGACATGAGATAGTAGGGTGGGAATATTTAGATTCCTCTATCATCTCTTTTTTACCCTCACCCAAGACCACATCATATTATTCATCTTCATTATCTCCTATAATGTATAATAACTTCTTCTCTTCACATTTATATCCTTTACTCCACTTGTTATCACAACCAAAACATAACCCTTGTGCATGCTTCTCTTCAATTTGTTGAGGTGTCAATCTTGTAGGCTAAGGAAATTATTATGTTATAGAATTATGTCTTGATGTAATCGATGCATCTTGGTGAGTTGTATGATTGGTAATTTTTTTAATATTTGGTTTAATAACATGGTATATGCACATCTAGTATATATGAACTAGAGTATATGTGTCATAAATCTTAAAAACTATGTTTCAAATCTATGCAAAATCAATGCTATGTATAGGATTTTGACCCAAGCATATATCTAAATCATTAAACTAAACTGGATATTATGTAAGTGTGGATTTCATGTCTTTATGACATGCCCCCACTGAAATCTAGAGATATTGAGTAAGTATGCAGGTTTGGAGATCATGCCTCTATGACATGCACCCAATGATAAGCCCCACCTTTTGAGGTGAGGGAAATAGAATTTGGTAGGTATCCCACCTCAAAAAAATAAGGTAGATATATAATCTATGTATGAATCATGTAGCTTATAGGGATAACATGTTGAATTGGATATATCAATTAAGATTGTATCATGTGATCACATAAAATCCTAAGATGTATGATATAGATCATGGCAATGTCTAGAGAGTAACAATACAAGTTTAACAAACATTCAAACACACATACAAAATCACTCAATGTAATGCAAAGGAATGGTCCAAAGAGAACTCATACAAGGGGCATGTTTAAATGCCATAAAATTGAAAGGTATGACATATTTATAACTCCTAAACAACATACAATGGAACATGGGCCAACAAGCAAGGAAAATATTCAAATGTTCCATATGCAGTAAAATAGAAAATAATGTAATCCAATCAAGGAAGTGACAATGTGAATAAAATAACTATAAACAACCAACATAAGCATATTATACTAGTCCTTGCATATATATGTTACCAAAACACATTATGCAACATAGAATATACATTACAATGTGAAAGATATGAGCATGAATATATAAATGTATAAGCATTAGTATAAAATCTCAAACATGATAATGTAGGAATGATCTTAAAGGATATGTAACCTATATCAATCATGATAAAATAAGTAGATGCCCCCAAATTAATATATAACATGGGTAAAAGAGAGGTCCAACATCTGGAAGTGCATAGATCATGTGTCTAGGTAATCCTGTATCACATTCAAATATGTGTGTAACACACGAGTATAGAAATTAAATGATATGATATATACTAACATAAAGCAAACAACATAGATGCAAAGGAGATAATAACAGGGGAATGCTGAAATTTTTTGTATTTTCTTGAATATTTTATTTTTTTGTATTTTTTTTGGAATATTTAATTTTTTGTATTTTTGGAATATCTTAGAAATAAAAGTATATCCTATGATCCCATCCAAGGTATGTGCATAGGTAACTCCAAATTCAAAATATGGTATATCAAACTGGTGGTATTGGTAAGGAGTGTGCATAGGTGTCATGTCTAGATTTGTAGAATTTATGGTATTTGTGTATATACTATAGGATTATGTTGTCATGAATAAACAATAAAACTAATGGGGGTTTGTATAACCCATAATCAATTTATCTATGGTTTCTTTGGATTATTTTTAATTTGAACATGTTTAGTTTCTCTAGGTAATTAAATATGTTATGTAGGAGTAGATGAGATTTCATGGAATCCATTGTGTATATCCAGTGCAAAGACATCTCAAGTATGGGCCAATAGGAAATAAAAATATTAACCTTATTAGGTTTTTTTATTAGCTATCTTGTAATAAAATTATCTTGTTCAAGTAGATGCTCATATGGAATTTCAAAAACTATGACTACCTTATTGGTATGATTGTATTTAATACACTCATGCACTGTGGAAGGTATTAAATAAAGTTATGTATCCAAGGTTAACCCAATAACATATCAAATATTATTCTATATGGTATAATTTATAAGGTGGTAACCACATATGCTAGACTGACATGTAAAGGTAAATCAATCTCACAAATAACATGATGTGATGTCCCATCAAATACTCTGACCATTTTGTTCAAAGGGTATAAATCATCATGTGTCTATCCCGAATGTGTAAGTACTATCATGATACATGTTGATCATGGTCGTTTATGTCTTAGGTTGGCATTGATGTCAAGAAGAGCATGAGGTATTAGTGCATAATAAATAAGTTGTATTTTATATCTTGGAGAGTATATGGAATATGTACAAGTTAGTAAGGAAAAATAAGAGATTGTAAGGCATCTATAGATGTCTTAGTGAAGTTATGATACTTCATATTGACCTTTGGAGAGAGAAAAAATAATCATTAAATCTTAACAGAAGCTAGACCATCACTGCACATCATGGAGATATGAATAACCCAATAAGTTTGTGAATTTATTACAGGTACTCAACAAGGTCAACCTTGGTCAAAGGTTTTCATGGTGATTTTTTCCATTGTTTCAAGAAAATAACCTAAAAATTTGGTGTCTTGAAGTGTTTCCTAGCTCAATTTATAAGCCTCCAAAGTTTCTCTAGTACATTGTGACATGCTAGAGACCATCAAGTTTAAGCCATGGGAAATAGTTGTTAAAATAAAAAAATATGAACGTTGCATTTTAAATGATTATGAGAACAGTGAGCAAAGAAATGCATGTATAAGGCATAATATTGGTTAAATCAAGTTGCCGTAAAATCAAAAATTGTATTATACTTCATGAAAATCATCCTACAATTGGTGTAATGTCCTAAAAATCCATACAAATGCATTTATTATAGGTCAAAGTCAAAGGTTTTGACTGTGGTAAAACCCATAAACACCAGTGGTCAAAGAGATGCATGTAGAGACCAAAATATTAAGAATTTTGGCATGGTATAAAAATAAAATTTGTAGTATACTCCTTAATTCCAAGTGATATTTATTTATGACAGTCTGTACAAGTGAATGTATTGCTTGTCAAAATTGACTGTGTTTTTTATTGGACTGGCAGATTTGAGTGAGTTTCTTGCAAAGATAATTTTAGGGTGATTTAGATAAAGTTTAATAATATAATTCACATTAAATTTTTTTAAGGTCTCATAATACCATAATAATTAATTATAAGTTCATGTAAGTGTTTTTAAAGATTTTAGAAGTCAAATTCTTCATGACTGTATTTTGAGTCAGAATGACAGTTCTAAATAAGTTTTTGAAAACGGTGAGTTGGATGATATATGCACCTATATGATAAATATAATGGCTGTGAAATTGTTTTTTAAGACCTAAATTGCCTATTAATTTTTTATATAATGTGTAAAGATAGTTTAAGGGGTTGAAACATGAAAGGAAAAATGACTTATATGGTTGTGTGAAGACTATGAGAGAGTAGCTTGACAAATTAGTTTATAAGACCAATGGTTGACACTATAGATTGATATATATAAATTGAATAATTATAATATAAACTATTAATTTGCATTATAAGTCATGAAAGTGTCCTTTCAAGTGCTAAAGCCAAACTTTTACATGACTATATTTTTGGAGCAACAGGCAGCTTTCTATGTACTAATGAGTTGGATGTTATTATGTCATTATTATTAGTTTTTAAGTAAAAAAAGAATGGTTTTATGTTTTATAGGTGTCAAAATATGTTAATAATGAATTTTTAGTTTTTTAAATTACATATATAGATGTTGGTAGTCAAAGGATCTTGACTATGTTTTGATAGTTTCTAGTAGAACAAAGTAAGCTTTTTAAAGGAGTGTTTTTGAGTGCTTAGAGCCATAGTGATGATGTATAATGAATTTAATTATGAAAATTATGTCATAAATTTTATATCAATATGTTTATTATGAATTTAATGTATGTATACATGTTTTTTGAGCTTTATCTTTGAAGAATGTGTTTTTGGGGCAATTAGGCCTAAAAGGTCTTTAAGGCCTAATGGAGCTCTCATGAAGTGAACGAATGAAGTGTGACTTATTGAGAATGAAGGATTTTATTTTATGTTTAAAATTAAGTGTTTAAAATTTATTAGGACTTTTTTGAGGGTAATTTGAATCATAGTTATTCCAAGTGTAACATGTTGCTTAAGACTGACCTAATTACATTAGGTCTCCATTAAGCTTAATGGAGGTTTTGGTCTAAAGAAGTATTGAAAAACATATATGATGATTGTTTCACATATTAAACATATTTTATGACCTTTTAAAATGGTTATACATGTATGGAAAGATGATTTTACTACCTAAGTAGGTGAGAGCAAGTGTTTGGTATAAATACAAAGCAAAATAGGCCTATTTGAGCTAGTTGATGAAATGAGAATATAAGAGAATAAAAGTAGAGAATAATAGGGTGTATGTGAGAAATAAAATTATGTGAATAATGTTTAAAACATTCGTATACCATCATAGGTTCATCAATGAGAAGTAAAGACAGAGTTGGACTTGAGATCAAGGGTTCTAGACCTAGTATGAACAAATAAGGGCTAGTTAAGAGAAGTGAGTGAAAGTGAGTAAAGGATCACCTTGAGGAGAAGGAGGTAATGGAGACCATAATAGGCAGTATAGGATCATACATGAACATATAATATGTTTTTTGAGTATTATTGACAAGGTCATTTGACCTAATGAGCCTAGAAGAGGCATATTGTGCTAGTGAGCATATAAGGAAGTTTGAGAGGGGTAGAAGGTCAAGGAGAGTTGAGTGAGTTTATTGGATATTTATATACAATTATATATACATAAAATGTGTGGTATATGTGTATTATATTGGTTGAAATCATAGAGATAAGAGAGAGAGCTGGAGAAGATGTCCCCATCCATTGATTGAGCAATAAGGTGTTGTGAAGGTGATCAAACTTATCTTGTATGAGTTGGTGCTTGATCAAGGAGGGAACTGGAGATACCTTATATTTTATAGCTTGCATAAGTGTATTTTAAGTGTCTAGTTTGGTTCTAAGTCACTTAGGGGGTTATAACATCCTTTCAAGTTGGATCTTGCTAAAGACTAGTTGAGTGAGTGCTTGACTAGGTAGGGGTTGGTGCCTCACTAAATGTTGTTTCATTGATTATAGGATAATAGTAAAATTGGTGTTATATTTGGTTTTATCCTCCATGAGGGTTTCTCACATATAATTGGTGTTCATGTGTTTATTTTTTGCTTCATGCTTATGTGATTGCTCTTTTATGCATTACTATATCTCTATGTTAGTTTGAATGGTTAAAAAATGATGAATGAAATTGAATGAAATGTTTACACACTACTTCACCCCTCCCCCCCCCCCTCTTAGTGGTTGTGCTTCCAAAAATTGGTATCATATAAGGTCATTTGGAGGAGCCTTGATAGCTTGAAGGTGATCCTAAAAGCACAAGATGACTAAACAACTAAAGAAAGAGAATTAAGAATTGAGATCAATGGTCAAAGGTATTAAAGAGTATATTAGGATTTTTGAGACAAGTAGGAGTGACTCTAATTCCAAGGGTGATGATCATTAAGAATCTTAAAGAACATGCCAAGTCCTTTATGAACATGAAGGAGAGATAAGCCATCTTCAAACTAAGCTTGAGGAAATGGTTGAATTAGTCAAAGAAGATAGAAAGATCATTAAAGATATCAAGAGTAAACTAAAGGATGTAAAGACAAATCTGAGTTCAAAAGAGGAAGAATGTTCTAAGTTGAAATCTGAGTTAAGTTTATTGAAGGTAGAGATTGAACAAACCAATGTCAATCTAAATTCTTGTGAAGAAAGCAATGTGGCTCTCAAGGACAACCACAATAGGAGGGAAGATCAAGTTAGGTATCCCAATGCATTTATATATTCAAGCTCACTTTATGGTCATTTCTTTGTATGCCATAGGTTTGGTCATAGAGCAAAGGATTGCAGATTGGCCTCAAGGAACAAGTTATCATGGGAATATGTAAGAAGTAACAATAAGATCAAAGGTAATTTTAGTCATACTATTTGATATAGTTGTTATAAAACTGGTTATATAGCTATATTTTGTCCTAAAATGCATGAGAAAGGTTCAACTTGGATATGAAGACCAAAGGTAATCAATGTTAATCACACTAGTCAAGAGGATGTGGTCATTGATAAAAAATTTGCTCAAGAGGGTTTTGTTTTAGATCAAATAAAAGAGAATAAGAATGAAGATGTTGAGGATATTGAGTCAAAATATAATTTCAAACCATACAAGGTTCTTGAGAAGAACATTCAATCTTATGATAAGGATTGGGGTGATCCATTGTTCTAGAGCTTCGTGAGAAGGGGTGTATTTACTAGGATTTATAGAGAAACTCTTAAATCCATGACAAGATGATAAAATAAAGGTATTATTACTTATTTCTCATCAAGTTATGTAAAATTTAGGTTGATATCCACTAATATACAGATCTAAGTAAGCAAGAGAGACCTAATGTGAAGGCATAGTCTTGGTAGCTTATTGAGATGAGTAGTAAGAGACTTATCTAAAGAATTTTGGATGCATGTAAGTTTTTTATGATGTCATTTGATAATGAATGAGTTTTTTATAATAATAAAAGAGGTTTCAAGGCATGTTCATAGTTGAATTCTAACTGGCAGTCCTAGGCCAAATATGCAAAGAGACCTAATGAGGCCTGATGAGGTGTCAACATGAGTTCCCAAGGTGCCTAGATCTCATGTGAGATTTTATAGAAGTGTAATAGGTTTATTCAATCATGTTTATGAAGTTTCAGGTCTTGAGTTAAATGAGAAACCAAGAAAATATGTTTTGAGGTCTCTTGTGTATGTAAAATAAAGGTTTCCAAGCCCGAGAAGTTTTTTCTTATGCTCATTGGCACGCGTGTTCATTGCATGGGAAGATGAGATATTTGAGAGAGATGTAAAAAAGATACTTATAATTTTTTCCAAGCATTATGAAGTGGTTTCAAGGAAAAATCTATACGAACAAATTCTAAGAATGAAAACTGGTCTAAAACCCTCACAATGACTTGATTGGAAAGATCTTGTTGGAAAGTGACCATAACAATTTGGTAAGACTATTATGATGTTTTAAACATGTATATTACTCCTCTAATAATATCTAAGTGGTAGTGGTTTATTAGGATAGTGATTAGAAGATACAGAAAAACTCTTATTTTTGAAAAATTTGATATAATAGGAATGGTTGACTGAGTTAATGCATGCAAGTGGATGGATGTTGAAGGTCAAGAATTTTTTTTAATTATCCATTAGGTTATTTTGGTAAGTTATATCCTCTATTTCAACTATTTTAGTCACTCAAGTTTACCTATTTCTGGACTATTATCTAAAAAAGGTAGATAGGGACATTTTGTAGAGTTGTATAGAGTTCTTGGTCACTCAAGGTGAGTGTTCTAAGTGTTTGGAGATGTTATTAAGGTCATAAAGATTATATAGATCCATTATATATGATCATTTTATGAATAAAACAAAAATTAATGTTAAATAATTTCACATAATCGTAATAATAAGAGATATGAACAAAGAAAATGCATAATAAGAAGACAAGATTTAACATGGTTCACCCAATGTGGGATACATCCACCAAGAAAGACTTGTTCATAGTTTATTACAAGCCAACAAGAGTACAATCCACTCTCAAATATGTCTTCTCACAATTACAATGCAAAAATATTATTTGGATCTATGCTCAATAAACTCTCCTAAATTTGCACCAGAATTCACACATTCTATTCACCTTCTCAAACTATTCTAAACTCTGATGTATTACCTACTATATGTCCATCTATAATACATCAATATATAACCAACATAGCTATTTTAAAAAATAATGGGTACCAAAACCAACATAAAGAGTGTACAATACATTTTAATGTATAGTATTTAAAATACCTTGTAATGTGGAAATAGGCTCCAAAAAATAAAAAATCATATTTATCTTAGATATGAAGATCAAACTCAAATTTTGAAAAATAGAGGTATGAGGATTTTTATTTATTTTGTCACTACAAAACCTAGGTGTGCTTTCATGAAGAAAATGATTCTATCATGACCTATGGAATTCAGTATGTGTTAGAGGAATTGGATGTATATTTTTATTCAATAGATATCATGCTTACAATATATGGTTGATCTCAAGGCCTAGAGATGATCAAATATTTTTGACTATGCTTTGAAAATATTTGACTATATGTTAACCAAGAAGGTGCCTTATAGTGGTATGGGCCATGATGGCTTGTGATGCTTGAATAAAAGTTGTTTGATGTTATGAGGAGTATATGAAGTTGTTAATACCTATCTAAGGTGGTATTTTTGGTCCAAGAATTTAATGTTGAGCAATAAGGAGTGGATCTGTTTTAATTAGGTCTCCATGGGACCTATTTTTGGTATGAGGCCTAATGAAGCATTCAAGGTATGGTATTCTTGTGAGTTATGTATTTGTTATAATCAGTTGGTCTATGATTTTAGATGTCATAATCTAGGTGGATCATGGAGTTAGGGGGAGATACCTTAGGTCTCTTGAGAATATTGAAGAGAAAAGGTAAGCAAGAGATAATGAAAGGTCAAATTGTAGATGGACTTTGAGAAGGTCATATCAGTTTGGATGTTAGTTCAATAGGTTGATCAGTCAAAGACAAAGATAAGTAGTTATAGGTGATCATGGTGATAAGGGTAACCTATTTTAGTTGTTTTAGGTTTGCATGGCATCGTTTGCTGAAGAATAGGGCCAAGGATCAATTGGCAAGCTTTTAGAAGATCCTTTGTCATTAATTTTAAAGGGGGAGAAAGATCAAAATGGAGTTTAAATGGATAAAAAAACATTCTGAGGGTGTTTTTTAATCAATGAAAAAGGGAGAGATTTTTTAGCATGGTCATTTATGTCTTAGGTTTTAATTTATGTCAAGAAGAGCATGAAGTAATAGTGCATTAATGATAAATAAGTGTTTGATAGCTTGGAGAGTACAGGTCAGTAAGAATAAATAAGAGGTTATGAGGCATCCATATATGTCTTGGTTAAGTTAAGGTACATCATATTGACCTTTGGAGAGATAAAAATGCATCATTATAGCTTAAGATAATATATACCATCACTACGTATCATGGAGATATGAATAACCCAACAAGTTTGTGCATTTATTGCAGGTACTCAGAAAGTCATCTTGGTTAAAGGTTTTCATGGTGATGTTGTCCATTGTGCCAAGAAGGTACCCTAAAAATTTGGCATATTCAAGTGTGTCTTAGATAAATTTATAAGCCTTCAAATTTTTTTTAGTAGACTATGACGTGCCAGAGACTGTCAATTTTGAGCCTCACGAAATAGTTGTTAAAATTCAAAAATATGAACGTTGGATTTCAAATGACTGTGAGACCAGTGAGCAAATAAATGCATATAGAAAGAATAATATTGGTCAGATAAAGTTGGTATAAAATTAAAAATTGGATTATACTTCATGAATATAATCCTATAGGTGGTGGCATCTCCTAAAAATCCATACAAGTGCATTTATTATAGGTCAAAGTCAAAGGTTTTGATTGTGGTAAAACCTAGAAAAACTAGTGATTAAATAAATGCATCCAAAGATCAAAATATTGAGAATTTTGGCATGGTATTAAAAAAAAATTGTATTATAATCCTTAATTAACAACCTCCAAGTGAAATTTATTCATTAAATATCATAAAATTTAACTTATTTCTTATCAAATTTGACTGTGTTTTTCAATGGACTGGTAGATTTTAGTGAGCTTATTAAAGAGATAATTTTAGGGTGATTTGGATAGATTTGAATGATATAATGCATATTAATTTATTTTTAAGTTCTCATATTACCATAATAATTTATTATAAGTTCATTTAATTTTTTTTAAATATGTTATAAGTCACATTCTTCATGATTGTGTTTTGAGGTAGAATGACAATTCTAAATAAGTTTGTGAAAATGGTGAGTTGGATGATCTATAAACCTATATGATGCATATAATATATATTAATTTTTTTTTAATACTTAAAATACCTATTATTTATTTATATAATGTGTAAATATAGTTTAAGGGGTTGAAACATGAAAAACAAAATGACCTATCTGGCTGTGTGAGGGCTGTGATAGAGTAGCTTGACAATTTAATCTATAAAAACCATGGTTGACACTAGAGATTAAGATATATAAATTTATTAATGATACATAAGTATTATATAAACTATAAATGTGGATAAAAAATCATTAAAGTGTCCTTTAAAGTGATAAAGTTAAACTTCTACATGACTGTGTTTTTGGAGCAATAGGCAGCTTTTTGTGTACTAATGAGTTTGGTGTTCCTATGTCATTATTATCAGTTATGAAGTAAAAAAATAATATTTTATTTTATATAGGTGTAAAAATATATTATTCATGAATTTTTAGTGTTTTAAATTGTATATGTAGATGTTGGTAGTCAAATAATCTTGACTATGTTTTGACAGTTTTTGGTAGAACAAAGTGAGCTTTTTGAAGGAGTGTTTTTTAGTGATTAAAGCCTAAGATATGATGTATATTGGATTTAATGATGAAAAATAGGTAATATAATTTATAATACATTTATTGTGGATTTAATTTATGTATATAGGTTTTTTGAGCTTAATCTTTGAAGACTGTGTTTTTGGGGTAATTAGGCCTAATAGGTCTTTAAGGCCTAACAGAGCTCTCATGAGGTGAATGAATGAAGTGTGACTTATTGAGAGTTGAGGAGGTAATTTTAGGTTCCCATTAAGTTTTTAAATTTTTTTTTTACTTTTTTTAAGGTCTATTCAAGTCATAGTTATTCCAAGTGTAACGTGTTGCTTAAGATCGACCTAATTGTATTAGGTATCCATTAATTTTATTTGAGGTTTTGGTCTAGAGAAGTATTTTAAGACATATATAATTATTGTTTAAATATTAAACATGTTTTATGACCTATTAAAAGGGTTATCCATGTATTTAAAGATGATAGGATGACCTAAGTAGGTGAGATAAAGTGTTTGGTATAAATACAAGGCAAAATAGGCCTATTTGAGCCAGTTGATGAAATGAAAATATAAGTGAATAAGAGTAGAGCTGAAGAGCATGTATGTGAGAAATAAAATGATGTGAATTTATGAGCTTATAATATGGCTCATTATTGACATGTTATTTCCCTCAATTTATCTCTCTAAGGATATTATCTTATGCAAATCATAGATTGTTAGATAGCTATTACATAGAAAGTAGATATTTGTCTTATTTATATTAAACCAAAGACTAAACATTTAATTTGTCATTAATATATAATACATAGCATTTTTTAGTGATTTTTTTATTAAGAATGCTCAGGAAGAATACACAAGTGATATATAGTGAAATTTTAATTTTAATCTCCATCCAGCAGAACTACAAACTCACACAGAATGAATCTACAGACTCTACAAGATTATTTCTACAGACTCTACAGGTTTTTCTCTACAAAATCCATAGTCTTGTTTCTACAGACTCCACAAGATTGTTCCAACTGACTCTGTAGGGTCAATTATGTGGATTTTTTAAAGACAAAGCTATAAATGGGGAATATGGCTGCCAAATAAGATGAGAGAGAATCATTCCAACTAGAGTTAAATGAGGAAAATACCAACCTACTATTTTTTAAGATTTAATTTTGATAAAGTTGTATAAATTTGGATCTTAGGACTATTATAGGATAATATATCTATTTCATCAGAATAATTAGATCTCTTAGAAATCCAATCTCTTATTTTTGGATGAGTGGATCGACCAAAGATTCCTATCTCTTTGCATCCTATTTTGAGTAGATTATATTATTATAAAATGTAAGAATTTTGTTATTAAAAGATAATAGATGAAATATATGTACAAACATATTACAGGTTTTAGATAGATTCTAATCATTTTAGTTTTATGAATTATCACTTCAGTTTCTAGCATTGATTAATCTTTATTCCTAAGTTTGAGAGGAGCAAGGGCCCACTCTCTTTAGAACCAGGAACTGTGTATGGTATTTATGTTATGTTATATTAACTCTTTGTTATAAATAATCAAAATCTTACTAATGTTTACATTTATTCATAAAACATCAAAACAAATTCATCGTTCAAAAGGCATTTCTTTATTCCAAAGTCATTTCCTTTCTAAGCAACGTGTGTTTTCTTTTACAGCAAACGTGTGAAGAAAATTTCCTTTTTAAGTTAAAAATTTATATTTCTATGCAAGCGTAAATAGGAGTGTGATTTTACTTTCAATAAAAAGAGTGGATTCATTTGATTAAATAGTTACATCATTTCCTTTTCAGCAAAAGAGTGAATCAAGTAGTTTAGGACATATTTCTTTCATTAGTCAAAGTTAGAATAAGACCATCAAATGCCCCCACAAGTAGACTTCTAGATCTACCATCCTACACCTTACTACAGATAGCTTTGGACACCATCCCTAGTTGATAAGACATCAATTAAACATTGATTAAATGAGGAGTTAAATGGCACTCATCATTTTTGGCACCGTTGTTGGGGAACAAGGTGTTAGTAAGGTAATAATTATTGGTCTAGAGTGTAAAATAGATTTTTTTTTATAAAAATTAAAAAACTAAAAAAAAAATCAATAAATTGATGTACCATCCTAGAGACTCTAAAGGATGTTTCATCCCAAAATTCCCATCAAGAACACAAGTTGAAACTCATTCAACATCTCTGAGTAGTGAACCAAAAGTTACGAGTGAAACCTATCTGCAAGAATATTTAGGAACTTGGATAGAAACTAGGCCATTGCCACATGCAAGCCCCATAGGATGAATTCCTTAGGATCAATCTCTTGTAGGAAGACATTATTTAAAAATTTCCAAGGACCTAGAAGAAGCATTTCAAAAATCCATAGCTGAAGAAAATTTTGAGAACTTTGAACAACCCATAACTGATACCACAAATTTTCAGTGGGCAGATCATCCCAGCTTTGAAACATCATCAGAAGAAGAAAATATGGCTCTCTAACAAAATCCATATAATCAACAACTTGCACAACCAAGGACTTTTTCCTTTCCTATTGTTACAGATCCTAATGATCAAACCCCCATGAAAAATATTTCACCAGCTAATTTGCCAAATTTTTAGGGAAGATCTATAGAAAATCCTGATCAATTTATGTTTGAGTTTAAGGTGCTATGTCAAACCTATGATTACACAATAGATAGCTAGAAATTAAAATTATTTCCCTCTACACTTAAAGATGTAGCTATGGGATGGTTCATGGGTTTACCTAGTGATTCTATTAGAACATGTGATGACATGGAGATACAATTCTTAAACAAATATCAAGATTACTATCAAGTGTGAGAAAGAAAAAAGGATTTCTTCAAAATCAAATAGAATGAGGATGAATATTTAGAAGATTATTTGGATAGATTCATGTTCACTCATAAAAAAAACAATTATCCACTCATTGAAGAATTTCAAAAATTAGTTTTCTTAAAAAGGTTAGACAAAGATACTAGAGATGCCTTAAATCTGATGGGAGGTGGAGATATAAATAAGTTGGATTTCAATCAAATTTTTGAGCTTTATACCAATTACTCTCGAACAAAACCTAAAATTAGGAGAGGAATGTTTGGTAAATATAATGAAGTGGGTAAGCTAATGGAATAATT
Organism: Torreya grandis; assembly: GCA_037957365.1. Classification (NCBI taxonomy): domain Eukaryota; kingdom Viridiplantae; phylum Streptophyta; class Pinopsida; order Cupressales; family Taxaceae; genus Torreya; species Torreya grandis. The sequence continues at coordinate 1,417,248 of JARHVA010000831.1, forward strand.
TACCAATCTAAAGATGGATATTCTGGTTACACTAAATAGTACTTTAGATGGCCTTCAAGCTAAGGAAAATGCAACAAAACCCTTAGCAATCTACTGTCCTAATTTCAAATAGAAACATGCCCTTAAAAACTACCCCCTAGATAAAACTAATGTTTCATCATGTGGAATTTGTGATGCAACAGATCATGATACCAAATATTTCATCCTTCTGCCTATTTTAAAAAATCAAATGAAAACACAAGTCTAGTCCACTGAAGAAGTAAATTATATCCAGAGACAAAACTTTACCCTATAAAACTTTATCAAATTAAAAATTATATCAACCAACAATTTGATTACACTTATGAAAGCAATAAACGTGGAATTAAATCAGAATGATGAGTAACTAGAATCAAATAATAGCAAAGAATAAGAGATACAAGAAACCACCCTGAAAACTTGTATTAAACTCTTTACAGAAGGAATACAATTGAAGAAACTTCTTTTCTTCCACACCTCTCTCAGATGTACAGATCTCTCTCTAGATCTCTTTCCCTCAAGAGCTCTCTCTCTCAAGTATAATCAACTCCAACAACCTGGATTGATTCACATATACAATTCTATACTGTTCTTCAACATTCTACAATACACTACTAATAAGCTAAGAAGAATTATCCTATTATATAATAATTAAGATACTTGAGCATGCATTTACAACCAATAGTTATGTCTCTTAAACAAGGGCTCTAAAAATAGTCTTACTAATAATAGAGACGCAGACTTAAGACTATGACTTAATCCCATCATGCAAACACTCAGTTTTGTCCTCAAAAATAGCTCTCCGGACGCACAGGTAACTGACATCGATTCCTGCCTGCTTGCCTGTGACTGACGTCGATCGATCCCTGCCGACACCGACATCTCTTGAACTGCTCCTAACTGACATCGATCACCCCTGACCGACGCTGATGACTGTGTAAACCTGCAACTATCAAATTTGCTCCTTGGTGAAGCTTTTAGGCTCCACATCTTAACAATCTCCCACTTGGAGATAAACAACTGCACCAGTACTTGTATAGCAACATCTTCTAGCTCCTCCATCTTCAACTCAATCATGAAGACCAACGGAAGTTGAATAAAGATTCAACTTCTCCTTTGTAACCAGCTTGGTTAACATATCAGTATGATTCTTATATGTATGGATCTTCTCCAGCTTCAACTCACCATCCTCTAATACTTGTCTTATGAAGTGGTATCTAAGCTATATATGCTTTGTTCTTGAATGAAAGGCTGAATTCTTAGCCAAATGAATTACACTCTGACTATCACTGTATAATCTGCAACTCTCTTGCTCCTTTCCAAGCTCTTCCATGAACCATGTCATCCATATCATCTCTTTGCTAGCCTCTGTGATTGCAATATACTCTACTTCTGTAATTGACAAGGCAACAACCTTCTGCAACTTTGATATCCAGCTAACTACCATTCCACCAACAGTGAAAATATATCCTGTGGTGCTCCTCTTGCCATCCAAATCACTTGCCATATCTGAATCTACATAACCATGTAGAGAAGTATCTGAACCTCCATAACACAAATGCCTACTGTTGGTTCCTCTCAGATATCTAAAGATCCATTGAACTACTTTCCAATGTTCCTTCCCTGGATTGGCCATATACTTACTTACAACTCCTACTGCTTGGGCAATAACTGGTCTAGTACACACCATTACATACATTAAACTCCCTACTACAGAATAATATGGAACTCTACTCGTGTACTCTACCTCATCATGTGAATTAGGACATTGTTCTTTACTCAACTTAAAATGTCCAACCAAAGGCGTGCTTACCGGTTTTGCATCTTGCATATTGAACCGTTTCAACACCTTGTTCACATAATCCTCTTGAGACAAAATCAACCTGTGATTTTTTCTGTCTCTCTTAATGCTCATGCCAAGGATTTTCTTTGCTGCTCCCAAATCCTTCATGGCAAATATTTGAGCTAATTTCACCTTAAGCTCAGAGATATCCTGCATGTGTGATCCTGCAACCAGCATACCATCTACATACAACAACAGAATAATATATCTACCATTATCCAATCTCTTAAAATACACAAAATAGTCAGATTGACACCTACTGTAGCCATGCTCAGTCATAAACCTATCAAATCTCAAATACCACTATCTAGAAGCTTGCTTGAGGCCATACAAGCTTTTCTTCAATCTGCACACTAACTTCTCCTTACCTTTGACCTCAAATCCTTTCAGTTGTTCCATATATATTTCCTCATCCAAATCTCCATGAAGAAATGTTGTCTTAACATCAAGCTGCTCAAGATGCAAATCCTCAATAGTAACTAAAGACAATACAGTCTGTATAGAAGTCATTTTAACAACAGGAGAAAAAATCTCACTAAAATCAATACCTGGCTTTTGTGTAAATCCTTTCACTACCAACCTGGCCTTATATCTCATCTATCCATTCTCACCTTCCTTCAATCTGTAGGTCCATCTATTCTTCAGTGTCCTCTTACCAGCTGGCAACTCAACCAAATCCCATGTTTGGTTCTCTTTCAAGGACTCCATTTCCTCAACCATGCCATGCTCCCACTGATTCTTGGACTCTACCTGTATTGCTTCTTCAAAACTCTCTGGTTCTCCACCATCAGTTAGCAATAAATAGAATAATGAAGGAGAATATTGAATTGGAGGCTTACTTACACTTTCTGACCTCCTGATGGGTGTCTGAGACTCATCCACAACACGTTGTCCACCCAAATTCTCTGACAGTGACCGACCTCAGTCACTTCCAGGCCTGTAACTAGCCGACGTTGGTTCTTTCTGACCGACGTCAGTTCCTATCCTACCGACGTCAGTCTCTGTATGACCGACATCGGTTTCTATTTTGCTGATGCCAGTTCCTGCTTGGCCGACGTCGATCTCTATGTTTTCCTTTCTATGATTAAATTTTCTCGCGAGCTCATTTTGGACCGTCACCTCATCCAATTCTCCATTTCTCTACCTAGATTGATTCAAATTCTTCAGCTAATCACTATACATCACTTTTTAATTGAAAATAACATCATGGCTCCTAATTATCTTGTTAGTTCCTGGAGTCCAAAATTTGAATCCAAAATCATCAGAGCCATAGCTAAAAAATGTGCACCTCATAGACTTAGCATCCAACTTCTTTCTATTTTCCTTATCAACGTGCACAAAGGCTTCACAACCAAAAACTTTGAGAAATGAGAGATCTACCTTTTTTCCTGTCCATGCCTCTTCTGGAATTCTACCATCTAGAGCTGTAGAGGGTCCTCTATTAATCAGGTACACTGTAGTGTCAACAGCTTCTGCCCAAAACTCTAAGGGCAAACCAACATGCAATCTCATACACCTTGCACGCTCCATAATTGTTCTATTCATCCTTTCAGCAACTCCATTTTGCTGAGGTGTCCTTGGAACCATCCTTTGCCTACAGATTCCATGCATATAACAATACCAGTTGAACTTATAGCTACAGAACTCACCACCATTGTCAGATCTCAGGCACTTCAATCTTCTGCCTATTTCATTCTCAACCATAGCTTTCCAAATCTTAAAAGTCTCAAATACATCAGATTTCTTCTTAATACAATAGACCCATACCTTTCTTGTAGCATCATCTATGAATGAAACATAGTACTATGATCCTCTAATAGAAGCAACCTGAGCCAGTCCCCACACATCTGTGTGAACAAGCTGCAACTTATGCTTCTTCTTTGTTGACTCAGTCTTGAGAAAACTCACTCTCTTCTATTTCCCAAAAACATAGTGCTCACAAAAATCCAGATCTATGCTTTTCAAATTTGAAAGCTTACCTTTGGACTTAAGAATTGACATTCCCTTCTCACTCATGTGGCCAAGCCTTGAGTGCCAAAATTTTTCATCCACATCTGAAGTAGATAATACAAAAGAAGAATTGTTAGTAACACAATTACATAAATAGAGAGTACCTACTCTCTTACCTCTGGCCATTACAAGTGTACCCTTGGTCACCTTCCAAGATTCAACTGTGAGAGTTACTGTACAACCCTCATCCCCTAACTTTCCTACAGAAATCAAATTCCTCTTCAAGCTAGGAACATGCATAACATCTCTCAACACCCATGTGTTGCCATTCTACATTTTCAGCTGCACTTTACCTTTGCCAATAATTTTACAAGGTTCATCATCCCCTAAATACACTATTCTAAAATCTCCATGGATATAGTCACTAAAATATTCTCTATTGGGGGTAGCATGAAAAGATGCACCATAATCTAAAACCCAAGATTCTATATTATTATGCAAAGAGAATATTAAAGCATCTTGTCCAATACCTGCAACCTTTGCTTCTTCTTTTCCTTCGTGCTGATTGTCCTCCTTAGACTTTGACTAGCAATCTCTGTTTATGTGCCCAATCTTTCCACAATTCTAACATTGTGGCTTCCTGCCATTTCTGGATTTGGATCTACCTCTCACCTTTGACTTAGACCTTGATCTCCCTTTCTTGCTCTTCTCTTTTTGCCTTCCCCTGCTCTCAAAACTTAAAGCATACCCTGATGTTTCTTTTGTGCTTTTCTTGTGAATTTCCTCATTCAAGATAACACTAACAACATCCTCTAATTTTAAAATATTTGAAGCAGATGCAGTATTACTAACTATCATTACTAAGCTATGCCAGCTTTCAGGCAAAGAACATAATATTAAAAGAGCTTTAATTTCATCATCAAACACAATATTGACTGAACTTAATTGATTCACAATTCCATGGAAATCATTTAGATGATTAGATACAGATCCACCTTCTTGCATACGCAAATTAAATAACTACTTCATAAGATATACCTTATTAGAAGCTAAGGGTTTTTCATACAAATATGCTAAAGTAGTCATCAACTCTACCATTGTTTTTGCCTATGATAAATTAGATATCACAGTAGATGTTAGACTCAGTCTTATAGACCCCAGAGCCTTTCTATCAAGAACTTCCCATTCTTCATCATCCATGTCTGTGGGCTTCTTTGCAATCTCACCTAACGGTAAGTATAGATCTTTTTGATATAGATAGTCCTCTATCTGCATTCTCTAATGTTGATAATTTTTTCCATTGAAATTCTCCATTCTCAGTTTACTTTCTTTTGCCACTGCTTCTCCCACTCAAATAGAAATTCCTGTAGAAACCCCTGTGAGTACCCTGTAATCAATACACACTACACAGATCTGAACCACCTGTTAGTGAACCTGAGCTCTGATACCACTTGTTGGTATCAAGCTCTGATAAGAAACTTGGTTCAGATATATATCAGAGCCTTGGTTGCAGGTTTTTGATAAGAAACTTATTCATTCCATGGATGGCACCATGGAATGTTTTAGTTCCTTCACCTTTTTGGAATCAACCCCAAATTTCATCAATCCAAAATCCATGGGCAGGACAAGATTGGATGCCAACACCTCCATGGATGGTGCCAAAACCATAACCACAACATCAATGGGTACCATAATAGCAATGGATGCCAAAACAATATTAATAATGAAATTTGTAGTGGAACTACAACAATAATTCACCCAACCAAGAAGATCACTTCAATAACAAACTATAATGCCACCCCTAGTTATTTAGTAACAAGGATAAATCAATCAACCCTTAATGCCTGCATAACCAATAGCAAACCTAAAAAATAAATAACCGACACCTATTTATGTTAATAAATTGAAAGAGACAATGAATGTTGGAGCTATTGATTATTTGGACATACATTTAAGATCAAGGAAGACTATACAAAAACCTCAAATTCTCATTTCTGAAATACCTGATAAAAAATAAAAAATAAAAAATAGAATCATCTCAATTAAACACTAGAGAAGCCAAAATCAAAATGAGCCCTGAAGCAAACAAAGACAACACTACTACACCAGTAGTTCCTTTTTCTGAAAGATTAAAAAAAATTGATATTAAACCATAATCAAACTTGGTCCATGAGTTGCAAAAGATCAATATTGAGGTACCCCTACTACAATCTATTAGGGATATACTTGAATTGAACAAGATCATCAAAAAACTTTGTATCAAGACACCTGGTAAGAAATCAAAATATCTAGGAACCATTCATGTTGATGGAAAAGTTGCTGATTTATTAGCAGAAAAACTATTAGTTCTAAAATATGTAGATCTAGGAAGCCCAATGATAACGGTCACAATCAGAGGTAAATAAATTCCTAACATCTTGGTAGATTTGAGAGAAACAATTAATGTTATGAAAACTGATACTCTCCATACATTATCTCTTATGAGAATGCAACCCATAACTATTATTCTTCAAATGGTGGACCAATCTGTAACTAAACCAGAAGGGACTATAGAAAATGTTGAAGTATTAATAGAGTCTTAAGAATATCTAGTAGATTTCATGGTCTTGCAACATAAATTAAAGAATCTAGGATATTCCATAATCCTAGGTAGACCATGGTTGGCTACTATAGCATCATTAATTGATTAAAGGTCAGGAGACATGACCATTTCTAATGGGTTAAAATCTAAATGCATCTCTTTTTATCCTCCTGCAAAACCATCAACAAATCACATACAAGAACTTTAGGTGGATGAATTAGACAACACATAAAACAATATTTCCTCTTTATCTATGATCACAGTTAAAAAATACTTGGAATAATTGAATGGAGACATATACCTAGAATCTATAGACTCTGCCAATCTGAAAGCTACAGACTCTGCCAGTTTGAAAGCTATAGACTCTGCTAGTCTGGAATCTATGGACTCTACCAATCTAAAAACTATGGACTACCTAAGTTTAGGATTCTTGGGTAAGACATAATATTATGAAACCTCCATTTCTACTTCTTCTATTGTTTCCTCCCTCACCATATGATCATGGATTGATTTAGGAAAGTGTGTAGAAATTGGTAGAATAATAGCAAACTCATTTCTTAGATGCATTCCATTTTTCTTTAGCAAGACTAATTCCTCTTGGAGAAGAGTTTGTTGATAATGTAACAATGTTTCATAAGATACTTCCTCATCTATGTCCTCTGAACTCATTTATTAGTGAATTCAAGCAAATAGAATCTAACTACTCAGGCACAAAACCAATCATGGTATTACCTAGAAAGATTTTGAACATCAATAGTTGGTAAACAAATGAAGATGAAGATCAAATCTTTGAAGTACTAAAAATACATACCAAGGCACTCATCACATTTACATAGAATATGTTAAACTAGTCAGACAACCACAAAGAAGAATAAACTCAACATTAAAGGAGATAGTCAAAATAGATATCCAAAAATTGCTAGAAGTTAGGTTTATTTACCCCATCTCAGATAGCCAGTGGGTTTCACCCCTGGTAATTATGCCCAAGAAAAATGGAAAATTAAGGGTATGTGTATATTATAGAGAACTGAACAAAGTAACACCAAAAGATTATTTTCCTCTACCTTTCATTGATCAAGTTCTTAACAACTTGGCAGGAAAAAGATATTTTTCTTTCCTGGATGGGTTTAGTGGGTATAAACACATAATAGTGGTAGCTAAAGATCAAGATAAAACCATATTTACCTACCCTTAGGGAACTTTTGCTTATCGAATACTCCCATTTGAACTCTATAATGCTCCAACAACCTTCCAAAGAGCAATTTTGGCAATATTCTCTAACCTTACAAATGATTGTGTTGAAGTATATATGGATGATTTCATTATTCATGGTGGAACTTATGAAGAGGCTCTTACCAACTTAAAAAGAGTATTGATCATATGTGAAGAACATCAATTATCTTTGAGCCATGAAAAATGTTTGTTGATGATGGAGGAAGGAATAATTCTGGGACACCATATTTTTGTAAAAGGCATTCAAGTAGATCCAAAGAAGGTTAAAATAATCTCCAACTTACCTATACCATAAACACAAACTAAAATTAAGAGTTTTTTGAGACATGATGGTTACTATAGATGATTCATAGATAATTTTAGCCAAATAGCTTTCCTTATGTTTGCCTTGCTTATAAAAGACAATATATTTGAATGAAGTGATAGTTGTCAGTAGACCTTTGAGAGCATCAAAGTTAAACTCATTACTGCTCCAGTATTGAGAGGACTAGATTGGACTTAGTGATTTGATATATACACAGATGCTTCCAATACAATAATAGGAGCAGTCCTTGGACAAAAGGATGAAGAGGATAACATGTATGCTATATATTATATTATCAAAAACATGACACCTATTGAAAGAAACTACACCACAACTGAGAGGGAATTCCTAGCTGTAGTCTATGTAATTAACAAATTCAGACACTACATAATAGGTTACAAGGTATTTATCTATATAGACTATTTAGCTATTAGATATCTTACCAACAAACCAATTGTGGGAGGTAAGATTATTAGATGGTTGTTGCTCTTACAAAAATTTGATGTTATTATTATAGATAAACTAGGGAAGTCTAATGTGGTTGCTGATTTCTTGTCAAGAATGAACACTATAGGTGAGGAAAAATCACTGGAAGATGAATTTATAGATGAAAAACTATTTTATATTTCATAAAAATCCATGTGGTTTGTTGATATAGCCAATTACCTCACCATAAGGAATTTTCTTCTGTAATTTTCACAAAAAAAAAGAAACGTTTAATCAAAGAAAGTTCTTCTTTTAAATGGATTAATGGAATGTTATTCAAACTTAGACTTGACCATGTGTTTCATAGGTGTGTGACAAATGTTGAAGCTTATGATATCATCAGATCTTATCATGATGAACCTAAAAGAGTTCATTACTTAGCTCAAAGAACCATACACAAAATCTTAGGAGCATAATACTATTGACCTTACCTTCATCAACAAGTAAAAAGATATGTCAGACACTGTGATGCTTGTTAGAGAATTGGATAGCCTACTCTTTCAACAGAGATGTATTTGCACCCTCATCCTCAATTAGTTTTAGAACCATTTGAGAAATGGGGAATTGATTTTATAGGTCCTGTAAATCCTCCTTCCAGAGGAAAAAAATATCTCCTAGTGTGTACAGACTATGTGACCAAGTGGGTGGAAGACGAAGTATTAACTCATGCAAGAATAGAGATGGTAGCTGATATATTATATTTGAAAATCATGCAAAGATTTGGTGCTCCAAGGGAGATAGTCTCGGATCAAGGACCACAGTTCATGTCAAATATGATAAGGCACTTCAATCAAGTATATAAAACTAAACACATAAAAACATATCCATACCATCCATAGGCTAATAGACAAGTTGAAGTCACCAATAGAGAATTGGAAACCATTTCATATAGGCTAATGGACAAGTTGAAGTCACCAATAGAGAATTGGAAACCATTTTAACCAAGGTTGTTAATTCTAGCAGAAAGGATTGGGCAGATAAGGTACCAGAAGCTATTTGAGCTTATAATACTACTTGGAAAACAACAACTAAATTTTCACCTTATGAATTGGTTTATGGTTAGAATCCCTTGTTCTCTATTGAATTTTAATTACAAACTTAGAAAATAGTTGTAGAAGTAGGGATTAAATTAGAAGAAATACAAAAAGAAAGACTCTTACAGCTTAATCAACTTGATGAAATGAGGATGGAAGCACTACAAAGAACTAAATTAGTACAACATCAAAGAAAAATTTGACATGATTCACAGATCAAGCAATGAAAGTTTTAGAACAGAGATTGGGCACTATTGTTTGATTTCAAATTTCAATAGTTTAAAGTAAAACTACAAATGAGGTGGTTGGGTATCAGATTAAGGATGTCTTTAAAAATGGTTCTATTAAGCTAATACCTGTTGATGACATCAAAAGAGCTCTATTAGTCAATGGACATAGATTGAAGCTTTATCAAAAACCTCTCAATAAAGAATAATTTATTCAAAAGGTAAAAGATCAATTAGTCTTTCTGGAGGACTCTACTTCTTCTAGGGAAACTACTTCAAATCAAGTAGCTATTTTGGAGAACTCTACTTCTTCTAGAGAACCTACTTCTTGATAAATAATAATAATAATAATAATAATAATAATAATAATAATAATAATAATAATAATAATAATAATAGTGAAAATCCTTCTAGGGACACTATTGATAATGCATGCCCAGAAAACTAGCTTGTTGGTTGGCTATGCATTGCAAAATGAGCTTTGGCTTAAAAACTAGCAATGGCTAGCCAAAGGGAAAAAAACAATATATATATATATATATATATATATATATATATATATATAAAGAGAATCTCATCAAGTCACTATGATTGGTCTTCTCCATGTAATAAAATTTGTTCTTTCAACACCTATTAACTAATCTATGCAAACTTATTTGTGTAGAACAAATGATGAGCAAAGGATAAATTTAAGGTCAAAAGTAAGTGAGACATATATTTTATTTATTTATGTTTAGTTAACTAATTATCTTTGATTTAATTAAGATTTATTCTATAGATATGACCCAAATTTAAGCCTTCCAAAATGGAATGACATGACACATACCATAATGGATAAGCATGCAAACAAGACGGCAAATGTGTATGTCTACGTCATGATGACCTATGCAACTTTAGTACCATCAATTTCATCATCAATAATTATAATGATGGGACATCATAAAGGGTTTCTATATGAAATGATAAATATTTGTCACTATCAAAGTGCCACATCATCATTTCATCTAATTCATAATAATTTGACAAAATAGTTGGCACACTCCGTAGAAATGTGAGGTGCTGAATTGTATAAAGTAATCATATCAAACTACAAACTCATGAAGCTATGGAGTTTCACATAAAACATTTTATTTCTACATGTTCTCAATGATTTTTGCCTATAGATTTAAATAGAATTTGATCTAAACCCTGACTGAGTTAAAGAAATAGAGTGTCTATAAATCCGAGTAGAAATGGGACAAAAAATGAGATCAGAGCCAAAGAATGCAACAAAGTTTCATAAATACAAAACTTCTATGGTAGTGTTTTGATCAAATGACTCGCTACCTTTCATTGAAAAGTTCTAGGGTTTTCATGAAACAATGGTAAGAGAATTCATCACTAATCTCACCCCTGAGTTTTCAGTTGTTAAAGGCATTGTTATTCCTATTTCAACTCAAATTATAAGTCAAATCATACAAGTTCTAGAAGAGGGAATGAGAGCGATAGGCAGAATTCCATTTAATGATTTAATTATTTACTTTAATGGTAATGAACAGACTAGGACTTTGTGTCTAATAGATTCCAAGGGAAAATCAAAAGGGATTCATAGAAATTCACTTCTTGAAACCTAAAAATCTATAGCTAAGTGGGTACTCAAGTATATCATTTGTGAGGAGAAAAATAGTCTTTTAGGAGGAAATGCCATGAAAATATTAATACACCTTAAGTATGGGAGGTAAAACCCTCATTACAAGATTAACCTCCCATCCTTATTATATGGTGCCCTTTAAATTATGACTACAACTCCTAATGTTGCTCTTAGGAACCATGGCTTTATTCACCTAATTATCCAACATCACTTCCTTCAGCAAGGATAAGAGATCTCAAAGGAATTTAAGAACAATGTAACATAATAAATTCTAAATCTGCCTACATAAGAAACCTCAAATTTACCATAAAAACATTCATCTCCACCTGCTACATCAGTTGAGAAAACAACTCCAAAGAAGAAATCACATACTGTAGTCTCAAAATAAATCCCTTCTTCTTCAAGAAGAATCATAAGGTCTCAAATCTTTGTAGTTTCAAGGTCCCTGCAACAACCTTAAGAATTTGTAGTGCAACCAATTCCCTTGTCAGGAAGAATAAAATTGAAATGAAAGGTTGCTACAAAACTTGAGAAGATCAAGGGTTTGATGGTTGAAAAGAAAAGATAATTGAGTGTAGCTTAGAGAGTGACCAAAAGAAGGAGAAAGTTAATTATGATAGATGAAGATGAATAAGAGGCTGCAGACATTTTGGATAATCTTAAAAAGGTATCTCATTCCCCCATACATCAAAGTATCCTTGAAACTGTAGATGTTGAAGAAACTCCTTTTTAAAGTAACTCTCCAATCATAATAGAAGAGCCAATTCCAGTAGAAGAGCCAATCAAGGCAGAAGAATCATGTATGATGGAACAACCACATGTTTCAATTGAAACTACAATGAATAAAGGAAAAACCATATGTATAAATGAAAATAGAGAGTCATCTAATCTAAATGATCCTATTCTACAGTTAAACTTAAAGCTTTCTCAACCTCAAGCTCTAGATCAACAACAAACAACTGACATTGCTAACTTGATCAATCAATTGTAGGATAAAGATCATCTCAACTCATTATTGGTGCAAAAATTGGACACAACATCTACCAATCATGTAGCAAAAGTTTATAGATTAGAAGAAACAATAAAGAAAAATGAAAGTGAACAAATAGACCTTTGGATATATGTATAAAATTTGAAGAATAAGAATAGGAGATTGCAGAGTTTGATAAACTCTTCCAAAGCACCTTCTAATGTTGCACCTTCTCCTCCTAAGGTATTTGTTGACCGAAGTTGTCAAACAAGTTGTCCAGGTATTCCTACCTTGAAATTGATAAATCAAATTGAAAAATAATATTCCATACTCAAATATAAAAATTAAGTTACAACTTCTTCAAACAAAATATTGGAAAATGAAAAGAAAGAATTAGAAGCTAAGGTCCAAGATTTAGAAGAAAATTTACATGATGCATGCAAATTAGAGGAATCTTTTTTGACATGTAGGAATCCTTCTCCTACATATAGTTTGTTTTTATTTGAATAATTTTATAGATGGTAGCTTCTGAGGATCTCTTATCATCTTCTTTACAAGATTTTACAACCAACAACATTTCTAGAAATTTTCTATAGTGTTGAACCTGATCAACAGGATTTGCTTTGTGAGTTTTATTTGCATGATTTGATCATAAGAGACCATGAGCATAATAAGTTATTGATAAACCTTCATGTAGAAGAAGTTCAACTGAGGGAATTATATTCTACATTAAAAAATCAACTAGCATGGAAAAGTAGATTTGAGGAGTATACAAATCATGCTAAGACTAAATGATTGTGTATCAGACCAGCCTTTCATATCCCCAGATTGATTAGAATTTTAACTATGTTTGTTTAAGTGATGAAGTTAAAAATCATTATTTACAAGCTTTATATGATTGTGCTATTTCTTTTGACTTATTTTCAAGACAAAGTTTTGATTCAATGGTGACTACAAGTTTGAAAAGGTGGGACCAACTTTCAATGCCTCTTAGAAGATGAGAGGTCATGTCTCCAAATAACTTAAGATGGAGTATGAGGAGAGCTACCTCAATTTTTAAAATATTAATAGAGGTAATAAACTCTAGGGGAGAAAAGAAATGGATTGGCATGAGATATAGACCCCCTTTGTTGATCACACCTATTCCAAGATGGTAGAGTTGGGCTCCGCAATCAGAGGAGCAATTCAATACATGGAAACAAATGATTCAAAAACATTATGGGTTTACAAGAAATTTAGACAAGCATATAACAGATGAATTTGATGACTATGATTTGAGTCCGAGTTTTGAAAGCAAATGCAAGAGCTATGAACACAAATAATTGTTTGTAATGAGACTTACAAAAGGTAAACCCTAGGGGAGATGATGAGCTCAGAATATGGCTCATTATTGACATATTATTTCCCTCAATTCATCTCTCTAAGGATATTATCTTATGTAAATCATAGATTTTTAGATAGCTATTACATGGAAAGTAGATATTTGTCTTGTTTATAGTGAACTAAAGACTAAACCTTTACTTTGTCATTAATGTCTAATACATAGTATGTTTTAGTGATTTTTTTGTGAAGAATGCTCAGGAAGAACACACAAGTGATATATAGTGAAATTTCAATCTTAATCTCCATCCAACATAACTACAAACTCACACAGAATGAATCTACAAACTCTACAGGATTGTTTCTACAGACTCTGCAGGCTTGTCTCTATGGACTCCATAGGCTTATTTCTACATACTCCATAGGCTCGTTCCTACCGACTCTATAGGGTCAATTCTATGGATTCTGTAAAGACAATGCTATAAATGAGGAAGCTGGCAGCCAAATAAGATGAGAGAGAATCATTCCAACTAGAGTTAAATGAGGAAAATATGAGAGGTCATGTCTCAGAATAACTTAAGATGAAGTATGAGGAGAGCTATCTCAATTTCAAAAATCTTAATAGAGGTAATAAACTCTGGGGGAGAAAATAAATGGATTGGCATGAGATATAGACCCCCTTTGTTGATCATACCTATTCTAGGATGGCAGAGTTGGGCTCCACAATTAGAGGAGCAATTCAATACATTGAAACAAATGATTCAAGAATATTAGGGGTTTACAAGAAATTTAGACAAGCATATAATAGATGAATTTGATGACTATGATTTGAGTAAGAGTTTGGAAAGTAGATGCAAGAGCTAAGAACACAAATAATTATTTGTAATGGGACTTGCAAAAGGTAAACCCTAGGGGAGATGATGAGCTCAAAATATGGCTCATTATTGACATGTTATTTCCCTCAATTCATCTCTATAAGGATATTATCTTATGTAAATCATAGATATTTAGATAGTTATTACATGGAAAGTAGATATTTGTCTTGTTTATATTGAACCAAAGACTAAACCTTTACATTGGCATTAATGTCTAATACATAGCATGTTTTAGTTATTTTTGTTGTGAAGAATGCTCAAGAAGAAGACACAGGTGATATATAATGAAATTTCAATCTTAATCTCCATCTAGCAAAACTACAAACTCATATAGAATGAATCTACGGACTCTATAGGCTTGTTTCTACAGACTCCATAGGCTTATCTCTATTGACTCTGTAGGCTTATTTCTATAGACTCTTTAGGCTCATTCCTACCATCTCTACAGGGTCAATTCTATGGATTCTATAAAGAAAATGCTATAAATGGGGAAGCTGGCATCCAGATAAGATGAGAGAGAATCATTCCAGTTGGAGTCAAATGGGGAAAATACCTACCTGCTATTTTGTAGGATTTGCTTTTGATAAATTTGTATATATTTGGATCTTAGGACTATTATAGGATAGTATATCTATTTCATCAGAATAATTGGATTTCTTGGAAATCCAATCTCTTATTTTTGGATGAGTGGATCGACCAAGGAATCATATCTCTTTGCATCCTATTTTGAGCAAATTATATTAATATAAAAGGTAAAAATTTTGTTATTAAAAGATAATAGATGAAAGATACATATAAGCATATTACAGGTTTTAGACAGATTATAATCATTTCAGTTTTATGAATTATCACTTCAGTTTCTAGCATTGATTAATCTTTGTTCCTGAGTCTGAGAGGAGCAAGGGCCCACTGTCCTTGGAACCAGGAACTGTGTACGGTATTTATGTTATGTTATATTAACTGTTTGTTATAACTAATCAGAATCTTGCTAATGTTTGCATTCATTCATAAAATAACAAAACAAATTCATAGTTCAAAAGACATTTTCTTATTCCAAAGTCATTTCCTTTCTAAGCAAAGTGTGTTTTCTTTTATAGCAAATGTGTGAAGAAAAATTCCTTTTTAAGTTAAACATTTCCATTTCCATGCAAGCGTAAATAGGAGTGTAATTTTACTTTCAAGCAAAAGAGTGGATTGATTTGATTAAATAGTTACATCTTTTCCTTTTTATAAAAAGAGTGAATCAAGTAGTTTAGGACACATTTATTTATTTATTCAAAGTTAGAATAGGACCATCAAACACCCCCACAAGCAGACTTCTAGATCTAACATCCTACACCTTACTACAGACAGCTTTGGACACCAGCCCTGGTTGATAAGACATCAATTGAACATTGATTAAATGAGGATTTGAATGACAATCATCATGAATAATTTTTAAAACATTCATATAGCATCATAGGTTCATCAATTATAAGTGAATAGCAGAGTTGTACTTAAGATCAGGGGTTCTAGACCTAGTATGAGCAAATAAGGGCTAGTTAAGAGAAGTGAGTGCAAATGAGTAAAGGAGCACCTTGAGGAGTAGAAGGAGGTCATGGAGAAAATAATAGGGAGTATATGATAATACATGAACATATAATAGAATTTTTGAGTGTGATTGACAAGGTCATTTGACCTACTAAGTCTAGAAGAGTTATATTGAGCTAGTGAGCCTAAAAGGCTATTTGAGAGGGGTTGAAGGTCAAGAAGAGCTGAGTGAGTTGATTGGATATTTATAGAACATAATATATACATCATAGGTGTGTTAAAAATGTATTATATATGTTGAAATCATGGATATAATAAAGATATTTTAAGAATATGTCACCATTTGTTGATTGAGCAACAAGGTGTTATGAAGGTGATCAAGCTTGTCTTGGCTAGGATGGTGCTTAATCAAGGAGAGAGTTGGAACTATTTTGAAGGTTGGATCTTGAGTAAGTATACTTGAAGTGTCTATTTTTGTTCAAATTCACTTAGGAGTTTGTATCCTCATTTCAAGTTGGAACTTGCTAAAGACTAGTTGAGTGGGTACTTGACTAGGTATTGGTTGGAGCTCATTATGGGATTAATGCCTCATTAAATATTGTTTCATTAATTATAAGACAATATTCCAAGTGGTGTGATAGTGGGTTTTATCCCCCATTATGTTTTCCCACATAAATTTGGTGTTCATGTGTTCATTTATTTCTTCATGCTTATGTGATTTCTCTTTTATGCATTGTTGTATCTCTATGCTAGTTTGAAAGGTTAAAAAATGATGAATGGAATTGAATGAAATGTTTGCACACTAATTCACCCCCCTCTCATTTTTTTTAATTCTAATAATTGGTATCATATCAAGTCCTTTGGAGGAGGCTTGGTAGCTTGAAGGTGATCTTAGAAGCACAAGATGGATAAACAACTAAGGAAAGAGAATCAAGAATTGAGATCAATGGTCAAAGGTCTTAAAGAGAAGATTAGTATTTTTGAGACAAGGAGGAGTGACTCTAATTCCAAGGCTGATGAAAATGACATGATCATTAAAAATATTAAATAACATGACAATTCCTTAATATAACATGAAGGAGAGATAAGTCATCTTCAAACTAAGCTTGAGGAAATGGTTGAAGCAGTCGAAGAAGATAGAAAAATCAACAAAGTTATTAAGATTTAACTAAAGGATGTAAAGAAAAATATAAGTTCAAAAGGGGAGGAATGTTCTAATTTGAAATCTAAGTTAAGTTCCTTGAAGGTAGATATTGAACAAACCAATGTCAATCTAAAGTCTTGTGAATAAATCAATGTGGCTCTCAAGGTCAAAGGAAATAGGAGGGAAGATCAAGTCAGGTATCCTAATGCATTTAGATATTCATGATCACTTCATGGTCATTGATTTGTATGACATAGGTTTGGTCATAAAGCAAAGTATTATAGATTGGCCTCAAGTAACAAGTTGTCATGTGAACATGGAAGAAGTAACAATAAGATCAAAGGTAATTTTAGTGGTACTATTTGCTACAATTGTTATAAAATTGGTCATATAGCTAGACTTTGCCCTAAAATTCATGATAAAGGTTCAACTTGGATATGGAGACCAAAGGTAATTAGTGTTAATCACACTAGTCAAGAGGATGTGGTAATTGATAAAAAAATTGATCTAGATGATTGTGTTTTAGATCAAAAAAAGGAGAATAAGAATGAATATGTTGAGGACATTGAGTCAAAAGAGAATGCCAAACCATACAAGGTTCTTGAGAACATTCAATCCTATGACAAGGACTGGGGTGCTCCATTATTCTCGAGCTTCATGAGAAGGGGTGTCTTTGATAAGATTTATAGAGATAATATTAAATCAATGATAATATAGTAACATCAAGGTATGATCAGTTATTTCTCATCAAGTTATGTAAAATTCAATTTGATATCCACTAATATGTAGATCTGAGTAAGCATGAGAGACCTAGTGTAAAGGCACAGTCTTGGTAGCTTGTTGAGATGAGTAGTAAGAGACTTGTGTGAAGAATGTTGGATGCATGTAAGATTGGTATGATGTAATTTTAAATGTGAATGAGGTTCTGAGAATAATACAATAGGTTTCAAGGCATGATCATAGTCTAAGTATAACTCACAGTCTTAGGCCTAGTGTGGAAATAAACCTAATAAGTCCTAATGAGGCATCAAGATGAGTTTTGAAGGTTCCTAGACCTCATATGAGTTTTAAATGAGGATTAATAGGTTTATTCAATCATTTTTATGAATTTTCAGGTCTTGAGTTGAATGAGAAAGCAAGAAAACACATTTTGAGGTCTCCTAAGTATGCAAAATAAAGGTTTCCAAGCCTGAGAAGCTTTTCTTATGCTCATTGGTATGTGTGATCATTGCATGTTAATATGAGATATTTGGGAGAGATTTAAATATGTCCTAAGAAGTTTTTACAATAATTATGAAATGTTTCAAGGATATATCTGTATGAATAAATGCTAAGAATGAAAACTGGTCTAAAACCCTCTCAAAACCCTCATAGTGACCCGATTGGAAAGATCTTGTAGTAAAGTGATTGGAATGATTTTTTAAGACTAGTATGATGTTTGTAACATGTATATGAATCCTCCAATAATCTACAAATGGTAGTGGTTTGTCAGGGTAGTGAGTGGAAGCTACAGATAACCCTTGTTTTTGAAGAATTTGATATAACAGGAAGGGTTGATTGAGTCAATGCATGTAAGTGGATGGATGTTGAAGGTCAAGCCTTGTTTTTGTTTTCCATTAGGCTAGTTTGGAAATTTATAGACTTTGTGTCAACTATTTTGGTTACTCAAGCTGACCTATCACTGGACTGTTAGCTAAAAATGGTAGATAGGGATATTTTGCAGAGTTGTATAGAGTTCTTGGTCACTCAATGTGAGTGTTCTAAGTGTTTGGAGATGTTTTTAAGGTCATATATATTCTGTAGATACATTATATATGATCATATTTATCTTATATATGAATATTAAGCTCAATTTTTAAAAAATAAAGGTATGAGAGGTTTTAGTTATTTTATGACTATAAAACCTAGGTGTGATTTCATGAAACAAATGACTCTATCATGACATATGGAATTTAGTATGTGTTAGAAGGATTGAATCCATAGTTTTATTTAGTATATATCATGATTCCAATATATGGTTGATCTCAAGGCCTAGATATGGTCAAAAAAAATAGACTATGCTTTGACAATATTTGATTATATTTTAACCAAGAAGGTGCCTTATAGTGGTATGAGCCATGATGGTTGTGATACTTGAATATAAGTTGTTTGATGTTATTAGGAGTATGTGAATTTTTTCATACCTATCTAAGGTGGTATTTATAGTCCAAGAAGTCAGTGTTGATCTAGAAAGAGTGTATCTATTTAAATTAGGTCTCCATGGGACCTATTGTTGGTATGAGGCCTAATGAAGCATTCAAGGTACGATATTCTTATGAGTTATGTAAGTAAAGAAGATAGAGACCCAGGAAAGTGTGTAAATTATCTCTTAAGTGTCTTGGATAAGATGATTTTATTAGGTTGTTGTGATACTATATTAACCATTGTGATTATTTCCTTTTGAGGTTATATATATTCTACCTTGTGGATTGGTGAAATATTAAATTTGGTATTAGATGTAGTTGGTGTGTTTTTTACATACTTAAGCTTGTTCAAGGAAATAAGCTTCATTTCACTATATCTAAAAATATGGCATAAATCATAAATATATTTGAACTTTTAAAAATAATGAATTCATGTAATTGGGCAAGCAAAATTTTATTGAAGATGTCTTGAAGTTCTTTACCTACCATTGGATTTGTAAATTTTGACAACATAGTTTTATATCTCAAAACATATTTATTGATATGTTCATTGGTTCCTTGTTTGATCTTTCCAATTTGAGCATATAACATATTTTTAGTGATATTGATAGAGAAATGTGCTAGAAAATGATTTGATATAGGTTTGAATGCTATTACCATTTGTATTGGTAAACCATAGTCCTTTAGGATCCTTAGAAACAATTTGATCAAAATTTTATCATTGGAGGCATAATCAGGGTGTGCCACATATTAATATTAGAGATGTTTTTAAGAATCACCCTTGACATCATACAATGATAACTTGGGTGCAATAAAACCAATTATCAAAGGGTGTAAATATATTTTAGGTGCAAGAGGATTATGTAGAACATCTTGTGAATCAATATCATAAGGTGATTTCTGATAATTTTGCTTAATTATAGTAATCTTAGCTTTAATAAGTTTTATACTTTGTACAAAATATTTTATATTTGATTGATAAGATTTAAAGTTTGAGAAGTCACCAAAGGTGATGCACATATGGTTTGATTTGATATAGGGATTGAACTCGATAATTAGGTTGAAGTGCTAATGGTTCCTATGGAGGATGTAATAATATTAGGATTTTTTCCAAGGAATAATGGTGTAAACACATAACCTATGCCCCCACTAGATGTAGGGATCAATAATGTGATCAAGAAGAATGAAACAAGAATGTGATTGGTTATAGTACCACCTAAAGATTTAGCCTCACTAGGTGAGGATGCCTTAGCCTTAGCATGCTTATTATTCTCATCTCTTGTAACATACAAAAATGCATCCATTAAGGCCTAATTGTTATTGAGATGATTGACTAATGCTTCTTTATCTTCCATGTGAAAACAATTTTTTGATTAACATTTTCCACTAATTAAAAATGCTAAAATTTAGAATTTGAAGCAATATTTTATAGTAATAACAAATTAGAAAAATAATAATTTAGGAAACCCTAGGCCAATCTAGGGTTTGGAAACCAAATCTCAAGTTCACCAAATTTTTAACACTAAATTTAGAAAGATGGGGATAGGGTTAATAATATATAATAGTTAAAGCACAAGGGTAATAAACAAATCTATAATAGGCCAATTAATTGTAAAATTAGATAAATGACTATTATGAATTATAATATCGAGATATGTTAAAGATAGAAAGTAATTGATTTGAAATATGTTTAGTTTATTGCAATATAAAAGAGAAATGATACTTATCTGAGTTTACTATGTGCATGTAGATCTATACTAGAATGAAGTGTGAAGTATGCAGGATTAATATTATGGATTAGTCATTAGATTTTAAATTTTTTACCTCTATGGCCATAGACACTACTGACAGAACTAGACACTACTGTCAATGCTAGTGTTTGATTGTGACACATGTCCACTACAAAATAATGTTGGGTTTTATAAAGTGAAGGAGTGTAAATTGGTAGTGGTACCTTCCTCAAACCCCATGACTACTAACCTCATCTCACCTTCTTTGCCTAAAGGGTTGAATTGCACCCATTGGTAATGGATTTTTAGCTTATATGATAGCAACATATTTTAGTGACTTTGTTCTAGTGTCAAATGTGGATGAAGACCTCATGAGAGATGATTTGATTGCATTATGGCTCTACATCTGATGTGTAGCTCGAATCAACACTACAACCTCATTGACATGGGGGCAAGACAATATATAATTTAAATTATGTATATATTACATTATAGTATCTCTATATATACTAATTATTATTTTATAATTATATTTAATATAATATATAATAATAAATAAATATTTTTAAAATCTATTAGTATTATAATACTATTATATTGTATATAATATGAATATATTTATATTATTAATAATATATTATATATTATTATTATTATTATATACTATATAAAATTATAATATAATCATAATACATATAATTATAATATTATATTGCACACACACACACATTATATAGACATACATAAATAGTATACATGTATTAGTGTAATATTATATATTATTTGATATATAGTTTTAATTTTCTCCTTGAGCATGCACAACTTTTAAAATTGTGTCAATGGTCTTGAAATTAGCACGGGGCTCTCTCCTTTCAATGTCTTCAATGCCATTGTTGGTTATATGGTCATCTATTCCACCTATTCTAATGTATGTATGCAACTTGTGTGGTTTCCACACTCTATTTATTTAAACTAAACTTCCATTTCACAACGTTACTAATTATATTTCACATTATCAAATTCATGATCATTTTAATCCATTTTTGGGGTATTTTAGTGGCTCTGATATCTTTTATGCTAGGTTTTGGCCTTTATAGATGATTTAGCAATGGATTTATTTAGCAAAAACATTTTTGCGTTGGTTGTTTTATTTATTTTGGCATTATAGATTGTTATAGGAAATTAATTTATAGTTGGTGGCAATCATAGCTATGATGTGACCTAAGAATATGAATACTAGAGCTTTAACTAGTTTCAAAACTATTTGTTTGAGGAATTTGTATATAATTTTTTTTAGTTTAGATGATTACTAAATTTCAAATCCGTGGATCAATAGATTAATTATTTTTTCCATTTTTTTTCTTTCACTAATGGATCAATGATTTTTTGGAATGGGTAGATATGGTGATATTTCAACTTTGGATGTTATAGAGACTCCAATGAGAAGGATGTTTTAAGTATATGATATATACATGCACAGAAAATGAATGAGCTGATCAAACTTTCATATTAAAATTGATGGGTAGTGATATCAAATTTTTTAGAGGCCCACCAATAGTATTCTTAACATAATAGTTGGCTAAATATTCCTCTATTGAAAATGTCATGGTGACATCTAAAAAAATAAATAAATAGTGTAAAAGTGCATTTATAGTGATGGGGAATCATATACAACTTAACAGCTCATACACATGCTTTCACTCATATTAATTACAAAGCATTGATGGTCACCGTTAGTTTTAATTTTTGATCTTATCCTTACATTTAATGTGGTCAAGTAATGTCAAGCTATACTTGTGAATATGTAAACGACAAAAATGTAATATTTGAAATGGGCCTACACGTGGCATAAATTAAATATGGATGTGAGATAAATATGTTGTTTAGATATGAATATATGGTGAGGGCACGACAATGGAAATGTCTCCAATGTAAAATTTTAGAAAGTTATTTATAACAGTCATCCACTCCCTAATAGTTGGCAATATATTGGGTGCCTCTCTAAATAATTTTAAAATCCCCTATAATAACAAACATGATAAGCTATTATTTGGTATCAAACACCCCCATGCTTCAAATCCTTTAATGATTTTTTTCTAATTGGCATTAGCAATCTTGATGCAATTTGTATCAACATAATTCTCGCATTAAAATACTATTTCAATTTTGTTTTAAATTTTCTTGATTTTGATACTAATAGTGATATAAAATCATCAAAATTTAGTAGTAAGAACACATAAAAATACATCAGTATGAGGTTAAATTGGTTTGATAGTCGATAAACATGTAAATGTCTTAGAATAACAATTTTACGACTAATATACACCTCCAAATCAAATTAAGTGTGTACATAAGTGTGGGATGCCATTATTATCTTTATTATTAGTAGAGTATGGTATTTATCATAGTCTCTTGAATGTTTTTTGTTTTATTGTATTATAAACATGTTCTGATTTCTTCTTATTTTAGATGGGATGAGCATTTTTTGATAGTATGTGATGCATAGGGCTTCCAGAATTTGTCATAATTATATGAAATTAAGAAATAAAACAAATCCTTTACCTCTTCCCACCTCTTCCTTATTTTGTCTTGATTTATGATTAACTCTTTTCTTTATAAAGTTATTTATTTATTTATATCACTTTCTAGTCTTTGTCTTTTAAACCTTCATTCTCAATTAGTCCCATCACATTGAATATCTTATACTTATTCTCATGTTTAACAACCTTTACACATTTAGTGATAACCTGTATATGTTTTCATAAAAGTAACTTAGTTTTTAAAAGCATGAATCAAAGTTTCACTCATGGTTCATCTCTAAAAATATGTATTCATTGCTTTATGTTATCTCACAAAAACAATGACAGAAACTATATTTGTCTATCTACACAAATCTTTATCTTTACAACTAAGATCATTGCATAATGCTTCTTGAATTTTTTTTTAAAACCATCTTACCATATGGTCAACACATACACTACTGTCCTCCCACTGAGGCTTTCTTGGATACATCTTCAACTTTACACTGTTACATAATCTTTACATTTGTGCATGCACCAAATTTGTAGTCTTGATTCAACTTGAAAAATTGAGAGCTTATGTATTAAATACAAAAACACAGGAATTCACATATCATATCATAGAATCCATACACATAAAAGACTCATGAAATCATTTATAAAATATTTTAGTCATATTGTCCACTAATAATTAGACCATTTGATCAGTTGAAGCATTCAAAATACTGGTGTTTATTTCCAAAAGGCCTAGTTTTTCCTACAAATTCTCAAGAAGGGATAAATGGCTTTTCCCAATGCTCAAATGAATTTCAATCGACTATGTTGATATACCAGGGTTTTCCCAAGTCTTGTTCTCCATTTCATGACTTTTTTGCTTTCTTTAGACCTTCAACCAATTGTCTCAATCTTTCATTGAAAAATTAGACCCACTAACCTTTCATTGATAAATTAGACTCACTTAGCTATCGCTTTCTTGCAAATGGTATCCTATTGCACAATCATCTACAAATTTATTTGCATTACCAAATAACTTAGCACAATTTATCTAACTTATAGAGAATTTGTCTCAGCTTTAAATTCTTTTCCTCCACTCTTCACACATTCAAAATGACTCTCTCCATGAGCTCTGCCTACCCAATCTGCCTATGTGAAACATTTAACAGGGTTGTGGGTAGGTTATACAGATCCAAAAAGGGTAAAAAACTAGTTTATTTCTCCAAATAGGTTTCAAATCAAACTAAAATGTGGATGACCTATGTACTAACTCTTGCCACATTACCAGATATTGCTTTTCTTGCATTTATAACTAGCATAATTTATGCTTCCACTCTTGAAAATTACACAACATGTATTGAAAACATGAATAGGTATCTCATATTAAATTTAAAATAATGTATTAGGGTTCATCAATAGATAAAAATATTCATATCAACCTTACTCATGTTATGTCTCACAATTGTCAAGTACTTAGTCTTGATAAACAAAAAATACTCCAACAGGGTCAGTGAATTACCGGCCTATTTTATTCCAACCAGTCTAAAGACAATAAAAACTTCAAGAAAATTGATGATTATATTATCCAATTCCCATACATGCTCATTCAATCTTTGTCAAACTACCTCTTAATGTATAACCACATGCAATCAATTTGCAATAAAACACACAATGAACTATAGTATTTTTCTGAGTTTTACTCATAAATATAATAAGTTACCTTCTAATATTGTTAAGAACTTCAATTAATAAGTAAATACACCCACCAATATATAAACACACCTCATCAATTTCAAATTCTCTGTTCATGTTCCATTATACAAACAATAATCTTGCTTATACAAAATTCAAGAATTGTCTCAGTTTACCTTTCAAAACAAATACTTGTGTATTCCATTTCTTGGGGAATATCTTCATTATACCTTTGAAATCATCCCCATCCTCTCTTTGTCTTGCATGGCCCATACACTATCACTATTATAAAAAATAAAAACTTCAAACTGATATAACTAACTTCATAACTCCCCTTGAACTTTGGGAGTGCACAACTACCTAACCTATTTGCTAAAGTGACTCATCATGTGAGTATTTTTGGTACTTAGGTATTAATAACCACTATTATGGACTCCTATAGAATCAAAACGAATTTTATAAGATCTAAAACACCTACCATAACTTGAAAACATGAAATTTGATTTATTTACATGTTATGGTAGTGATGCTCCTGCATCATACTACCAAGGAGAAGAAAACTTTCCCATGAAAGTTATAAGTGTGTTCACTGTGAATTTGTTTACAGCCTCCTTATCCAAGTGCACATCCACCTAGGTCCCAAGGCCTATGTGAAACATATAATCCCTTGTGATGCTTACTCATTATGGTTCCTCTTTTATTCTTTTGCATGTTCTTCCACTTTCTTTTATTCTTCAATCTGTTCATGGACAACTGATATTCTTTCTCTTTCCTTCAATGACCTACACATGGAACAAACATGTCAAATAAAACCTCCTCTTGCTTGCTCTCTTGAATTTATCCTTGTTCTTTTATTTCCAACTCTTCTTCCTCTTGGATCAATATTCTCTCTAATGCCAACTCAGCTACCATGATACTCTCCTTGTCTCCTATGTGACTTATATCATCAGATTCTCTCATTATTTGATGCCATAACTTTTCTTCTTATACTATACACTTGTCCACATCACTTTTATCTTCCATTTGTGTCAAACAAGACACCTTAACTTGATGCCATGCAAACTCTTTAATCACTTCAATTTGTGTTTCCTTCTCCTTCTATACTACTTCACCTTCTTTTCCTTCCATCAACATGTCCATTAGTTTCAAGGTACTAACATATAACTCATCTTCCTCGATATTCATATCAACATATTCATCAAATACAACTTGGAAATGAACATCTTGTACCTTTTGGCTTTCCTCCATTCTTACCTACCTACAATCTTCCTCCTTCTTTCGTGTTATAAGGAATGGTATTGCTATAAATTCTCTTTCTTCTTCATATTCATCTAATATATCTCCCTCTTCAAGATAACACAAGATTGTGTCCCTATACACTACTTCCCAATCAATTTATTCTTCATTAGGAAATTTCTTATACTTTAATTCTTCATGCAAATCTTCACTTGTATGCACATACTCAAAGAGATCATTATTAAATTTTTTGTTAGTCTTGGTTTCCTCCTTATTTCTCTCTTTAGTCTGCCTTGCTAACTACTTCATCTTTTGTCCCCTCTTCTTCTCAATCAACTACTTGATAGGCCATCTTACTTTCTTCTTTATTCACACATGGAATCTTGATCTCAACTCTTCCAAGATATTCTCTAGCCTTTCCATTGCCTCTTTCATTTATGTTATCTCTTTCTTTCTCTCTAACCATATTTGCTTTGCTTCCATCCTCTTCTTTTCCATCTTCTTCTTATGGCATTATTCATACATCAAGCCCTTCATCATTCTCATTATCTCCTCTCTTCCTGATAAATCTTCCATCTTGTACTCTTGATCATTAATTTGGTCTCTCACTTGACTCTCTCTCTCTCTTGGAGTCAATCTCTCTCTTGTCCTCACTTGGGACCTTTTTTTTCTCTTTTCTTCAAGCCTTCTTGGCTTAAGGGCTATGCCACTCCTCACTTTCTTTCAGTTATACTTATGCCTTTCTATACCTACAACCTCTTTAATTTATATGTTTGAAATATACATTAGCTTCACAATAACATCTCAAAATAATATTTAATATGTATTCAACATAAGCTTTTTGCACATGAAATTGACAATATCAAAATCAAAACATACCTTATCCACAAAATTCTCCTACTCTGATACCACATGATGCAAAGGGCTTCCAAAAAATTTCATAATTATATGAAATCAAGAAATAAAACAAATTATTTACCTTTGCCCACCTCAGCTTATCTTTTCTTTCTTTATGTTTGACTCTTTACTTCTTAAAGTTCTTTATTTCTTTATATTACTTTCTAGTCTTTGTCTTTTAAACCTTCATTCTTTGTTAGTCCCATCACATTGAATATCCTATACTTATTATCATGTTTAGCAACCTTTACACATTCAGTGATAACTTGTATATGTTCTCATAAATGTAACTTAGTTTTCCAAATCATGAATCAAAGCTTCACTCATGGCTCATCTCTCAAAATATGTATTCCTTGATTTATGTTTTCTCACAAGAACAGTGATAAAAATTATATTTGCCTGTCTACATAAATCTTTATCTTTACAACTAAGATCATTGTTTAATGCTTCTTGAATATTTTTTTGAAACCATATTACCATATGGTCAACACAAGCTCTGATGTCCTCCCACTAAATATTTCTCATATACAATATTTACATTTGTGCATGCACCAGATATGTAGTCTTGATTCAACTCACATAATTGAGAGCTTATGTATTAAATATGGAAACACATGCATTCACATATCATATCATGGAATAAATACACATAAACGACTCATAAAATAATTTAGAAAACATTATTTTCGTATTGTCCACCAATAATCAGACCATTTGATCAGTTGAATCATTCAAAATACTAGTTTATATTTCTAAAAGCCCTAGTTTTGCCTATAGACTCCTAAGAAGGGGTAAATGGCTTTTCCCAACACTCAAATGAATTTCAATCAACTATGTTGATATACCAGGGTTTTCTTGAGTCTCATTCTCCCTTTCATGACTTGTTTTCTTTCTTTAAACGTTCAGCTAATTGTCTTAATCTTTTGTTGATAAATTAGACTCACTTAAAAATCGCTTCCTTATAGACAGTATCATGTTGCACAATAATCTACATATTTGTTTTCATTACAAAAGAAGTTAGGATGGTTTATCTATCCTATAGATAATTTGTCTCAAATTTAATTTATTTTCCTCCAATCTTCACATATTCAAAATGACTTTATCCATTAGCTTTGCTTACATAATCCGCCTATGTGAAACATTTAATAGGATTGAAACGAGGTTCTATAGACTCGAGAAGGGTCAAAAACTCTTGTATTTATCCCAATAGGTTTCAAATAAAACTAAAGGGTGGATGACATATATACTAACTCTTGCCACATTACTAAATATTGCCTTTCCTGCATTTACAATTGACACAATTTACGCTTCCACTCTTGAAAATTACATACTGTGTATTGAAAATGTGAGTAGGTATCTCATATTAAATTTAAAATCATAGATTAAGGATCATCGATAAATAAAAAGAGTTGTATCAACCTTACTCGATGTTATGTCTCAAAAATGTCAAGTACTCAGTCTTGATAAATGGAAAATACTCTAACAGGGTTAGTGAATGACCAATCTAAAGAAACAATAAAAACTTCAAGAAATTTTTTGAGTATATTATCCAATACCCATACCTACTCATTCAATCTTTTTCAAACTACCTATCAATGTATAACCACATGCAATCAATTTACAATAGAACACATAGTGAACTACAGTCTTTTTTTGAGTTTTACTCATAAATATATGAAGTTACCTTCTAAGATTGTCAAGAACTTCAAATCAACAAGTAAATCCACCCACCTATATATCAACACACCTCATCAATTTCAAATGATCTATTCATGTTTCATTACACAAACAATAATATTGCTTATAAATAAATCAAGAATTGTCTCAGTTTACCTTTCAAAACAAATACTTGTGTATTCCATTTCTTAGGAAATATCTTCATTATAGCTTCAAACTCATCCCCATCCTCTCT
Source organism: Torreya grandis (assembly GCA_037957365.1). NCBI lineage: Eukaryota > Viridiplantae > Streptophyta > Pinopsida > Cupressales > Taxaceae > Torreya > Torreya grandis. The sequence goes on from JARHVA010000831.1 coordinate 1,446,556, forward strand.
CTATTCTTGCATGACCTGTACACTAGCACTATTATAAAAAAGGAAAGCTTCAAACTTATGTAACTAATTGCATAATTCCCCTTAAACTTAAGCACTGCACAACTACCTAGCTTATTCACTAAATTGAATCATCATGTGAGTATTTTTGGTACTTAGGTATTATTAACCATTATTATGGACTCCTATGGAATCAAAATAACTTATAGAATATCTAAACAACCTACCACAATTTGAAAATATGACATTTGATTTATTTACATGATGTGGCAGTGATGCTTTTGTATCATACTACCGAGGAGTAGAAAACTTTCCTATGAAAGTTATAAGTGATGTTGATTGTGAATTTATTTATAGCCTCCTTCTCTAAGTGGACATCCACCTGGGTCCCAAGGCCTATGTGAAACATATATGCCCTTGTGATTCTTACTCATGATGGCTCCTCTTTTATTGTTTTGCTTATTCTTCCTCTTATTTTTCTTCTTTAATTTGTTCATGGATAGTTGTTACTCTTTCTCTTTCCTCCAATGACCTACACATGGAGCAAACATGTCAAATAAAACCTCCTCTTGATTTCTCTCTTGAAGTGCTCCTTATTCCTTACTTGCTAACTCTTCTTTCTCTTGGCTAAATATTATCTCCAATGCCAACTCAGCTGTCATGATACTTTCCTTGTCTCCTATGAGACTTATATCATCATATTTTCTCATTATGTGCTTCTATAGCTTCTCTTCTCCTATTGTACACTTATCTACATCACTTTTATCTTCTATTTGTGTCAAAAAAGACACCTCAACTTTCTACCATGCAAACTCTTTAAGGACTTCAACTTGTGCTTCCTTCTCCTTCTCTACTACTACACCTTCTTTTCCTTCCATCAACATGTCAATTAGTTTCAAGGTATTAACATATAACTCATATTCCTCAATATTCATATCAACACATTCATCAAATAAAACTTGGAAATGAATACCTTGTACCTTTTCTCTTTCCTCCATTCTTACTTGACTACAATCTTCCTCCTTCTTACCTGTCATGAGGCATGCTACTACTACAACTTCTCTTTCTTATTCATCTTCATCTAATGGATCTTCCTCTTTAGGATAACATAATATTGCATCCCTATACACTACTTCCCAATCAATTTCTTATTCATTAAGATGTTGTTCATGATTCAATTCTTCATGCAACTCTTTACCTATATGCACATACTTAAAGAAATCATTAGTCAAATTTTTGTGAGGATTGCTTGCCTCTTTGTTTCTCTCTTTAGGTTTACTTGATAACTACTTCATCTTTTGTCTCCTCTTATTCTCAATCAACTTCTTGAGAGGCCATCTAACTTTCTTCTTTATGCACACATGGAATCTTGATCTCAACTCTTCCAAGATCTTTTCTAGCCTTTCCATTGCCTCTTTCATTTTTTCCATCTCTTTCTCTATCTCTAACCATCTTTGATTTACTTCCATCCTCTTATTTTCCATCTTCTTCTTATGGCATTCTTCATACATCAAGCCCTTCATCATTCTCATTATCTCCTCTCTTCTTGACAAATCTTCCATCTTGTCCTCTTGACCATTCATTTGGTCTCTCACTTGACTCTCTCTCTCTCTCTCTTGGATTCAATCTCTCTCTTGTCTTACCTTGGGACTTCATTTTCTCTTTTCTTCAAGCCTTCTTGGCTTAAGGGCTATGCCACTTCCCACTTTCTTTCAATTATACTTTTGCCTTTGTATACATACAGCCTCTTCACTTTATATGTCTAAAATCTTCATTATATTCACAATAACATCTTCTCAAAACAACATTTAATATGTACTCAGCAAAATTTTTATGCACATGAAATTGACAATATCAAAACCAAAACATACCTTATCCATAGAATTCTATTGCTCTAATACCACATGATGCATAGGGATTCTAAAATTTGTCACATTTATATGAGATCAAGAAATAAAACAAATCATTTACCTCTGCCCACCTTTGCCTTATCTTGTCTTGCTTTATGCTTGAATATTTGCTTCTTAAAGTTCTTTATTTCATTATATCACTTTCTAGTCTTTTTATTTTAAACCTTCATTCTCTATTAGTCCCATCACATTAAATATCTTATACTTGTTCTCATGTTTAAAAACCTTTACACATTTTGTGATAACCTATATATGTTCTCATAAACATAACTTAGTTTTCCAAAGCATGAATCAAAGCTTCACTCATGGTTCATCTCTAAAAATATGTATTCATTGATTTATGTTATCTCACAAGAACAATGACATAAGCTATATTTTTATGTCTACATAAATCTTTATCTTTACAACTAAGAACATTGCTTAATGCTTCTTGAATATTTTTTTAAAACCATCTTACCATTTGGTCAACACATAATCTAATTTCCTCCCATCAAGGATTTTTTAGACACACCTTCACCTTCACACTATTACACAATCTTTACATTTGTGCATGCACTGGATCTATAGTCTTGATTTTACTCATATAATTGAGAGCTTATGTATTAAATACAAAACCATAGGCATTCACATATCAGATCATGGAATATATACACACAAAAGACTCAAGAAATCATTTGGAAAACATTTTTTTCATATTTTCCACCAACAATTAGACCATTTGATCTGTTGAATCATTTAAAATATTGGTTTTTATTTCCAAAAGCCCTAGTTTTACATGCAGACTCTTAAAATGGGATAAATGGATTTTCACAATGGTCAAATAAATTTCAATTGACTATGTTGATATACCAAGGTCTACTCAAGTCTTATTATCCCTTTCACAACTTGTTTGATTTCTTTAGACCTTCGACCAATTATCTCAATGTTTTATTGATAAATTAGACTCACTTAGTAATCACTTCCTTACAGATGGTATCTTTTTGCATAATCATCTATAGATTTTTTTGAGTTACCAAAGAAATTATCATGCTTTATCTAGCCTATAGACAATTTGTCTTAGCTTTAAATTCTTTTCTTCCACTCTTCACATGTTCAAAATAACTTTCTCCATCAGCTTTGCCTACACAGTCTGCCTATGTTAAACATTTAACAAGGTTGTAGATAGGTTCTATAGACTTGAGAAGGGTAAAAAACTCTTGTATTTATCCCAAAAGGTTTCAAAGAGAACTAAAGGGTGGATGAACCCTGTACTAACTCTTATCACATTACCAAATATTGTCTTTCCTGCATTTACAACTAACATAGTTTACACTTCCACTCTTGAAAATTACACAATATGTATTAAAAATGAGAATAGGTATCTCATATTAAATTAAAAATCATGGATTAGGTCTCATCAATATATAAAAAGATTCATATCAACCTTACTCAACATTATGTCTCACAAATGTCAAGTACTTAGTCTTAATAAATGGAAAATACTCTAATAGGGTCAGTGAATGACCAGTCTATTTTATTCCAACCAATCTAAAGACACAATAAAAACTACAAGAAAATTTCTAAGTATATTATCCAATACCCATACGTGTTCATTCAATCTTTGTCAAACGACCTCTCAATGTATAACCACATGCAATCAATTTAATAGAACACAATGAACTACAGTCTTTTTCTGAGTTTTACTCACAAATATATGAAGTTACCTTCTAAGATTGTCAAGAAATTCAAATCAAAAATTAAATACACCCACATATATATCAACACACCTCATCAATTTCAAATTCTCTATTCATGTTCCATTTTACAAACAATAATATTGCTTATACAGAATTCAAGAATTATCTTACCTTTCAAAAAAAATACTTATGTATTCCATTTCTTGGGAAATCTCTTCATTATACCTTTGAACTCATCCCTATCCTCTCTCTATCTTGCATGACCCATAAACCAACACTATTATAAAAAGGATAACTTCAAAATGATGTAACTAACTACATAACTCCCCTTGAACTTTGGGAGTGCACAACTACCTAACCTATTCACTAAAGTGACTCATCATGTGATTATTTTTGGTTCTTATGTATTAATGACCATTATTATGGACTCCTATGGACTCAGAATGACTTCTATAATATCTAAATAACCTGCCACAACTTGAAAACATGACATTTGATTTATTTACATGATGTGGTAGTGATGTTCCTGCATCATACTACCGAGGAGCAGAAAAATTTCCCATGAAAGTTATAAGTGATGTTGACTATGAAGTTATTTACATCCTCCTTATCCAAGTGCACATCCACTTCGGTTCCAAGGCCTATGTGAAACATATAGGCCCTTTTGATGCTTACTCATGATGGTTCCTCCTTTATTCTTTCGCATGCTCTTCATCTTGGTTTTCTTCTTCAATCTGTTCATGGAAAATTGCTGCTCTTTATCTTTCCTCCAATGAACTACACATGGATCAAACATATCAAATAAAACCTCCTCTTGTTTATTCTCTTAAAGTGTTCCTTGTTCCTTTCTTTCCAACTCTTCTTCCTCTTGGCTCAAGATTCTCTCCAATGCCAAATCAGCTACCATGATACTCTTCACATTTCCAATGAGACTTATATCATTAGATTCTCTCATTATTTGCTGCCATAGCTTCTCTTCTTCCATTGTACACTTTTATCTTGTATTTTCGTTAAACAAGACACCTCAACTTAATAACATGCAAACTCTTTAAGAACTTCAACTTGTGCCTCCTTCTCCTTCTATACTATTGCACCTTCTTATCCTTCCATCAACATGCCCATTAGTTTTAAGGTACTAACATATAACTCATCTTCCTCAATATTCATTTAAACACATTCATAAAATACAACTTGAAAATGAATACCTTGTACCTTTTGGCTTTCCTCCATTCTTACTTTACTACAATATTCCTCCTTCTTGCCTATCATGAGGCATGGTACTATTGTAACTTCTCTTTCTTCTTCATCTTCATCTAATGAATCTCCCTCTTCAGCATAATACAAGATCATGTCCCTGTACACTACATCCCAATCAATTTCTTCTTCATTATAATTGTACTCATGCTTCAATTCTTAATGCAACTCTTCACCTATGCACATACTCAAAGAAATCATTAGTCAAATTTTTGTGAGGATTGATTGCCTCCTTGTTTCTCTCTTTAGGTTGCCTTGCTAACTACTTCATATTTTGTCTTCTCTTCTTCTCAATCAATTGATTGAGAGGCCATCTAACTTTATTATTTATGCACACATGGAATCTTGATCTCAACTCTTCCAATATCTTCTCTAGCATTCTCAATACCTCTTTCATTTTTTATATCTCTTTCTCTGTCTCTAACTATCTTAGTTTTTCTTCCATCCTCTTCTTTTCCATCTTATTCCTGTGGAATTCTTCATACATTAAGCCCTTCATCATTCTCATTATCTCCTCTCTTCTTGACAAGTCTTCCATCTTGTCCTCTTAACCATTCACTTGGTCTCTCACTTGACTCACTCTCTCTTGGAATTAATCTCTCTCTTGTCCTCACTTGGGACTTATTTTTCTCTTTTCCTCAATCCTTATTGGCTTAAGGGCTATGCCACTCCTCACTTTATTTCAATTATACTTTTGCCTTTATATACCTGCAGCCTCTTCACTTTATATGTCTGAAATCTTCATTAGCTTCATAATAACATCTTCTCAAAACAACATTTAATATGTACTCAACAAAAGCTTTATGCACATGAAATCAATAATATCAAAACCAAAATATACCTTATCCATAGAATTCTCCTATTCTGATACCACATGATGTAGAGGGATTCCAATTTTTTCATAATTATATGAAATCAAGAAATAAAACAAATCATTTACCTCTGCCCACCTCTACCTTATATTTTATTGCTTTATGCTTGAATCTTTGCTTCTTAAATTTCTTTATTTCTTTATATCAGTTTTTATTCTTTGTCTTTTAAACCTTCATTCTCTATTAGTCCCATCACATTGAATATCTTATACTTATTGTCATGTTTTACAAACTTTACACATTTAGTGATAACCTATATATGTTCTCATAAAAGTAACTTAGTTTTCCAAAGAATGCATCAAAGCTTCACTCATGGCTCATCTCTCAAAATATGTATTCCTTGCTTTATGTTATCTCACAAGAATTGTGATAGGAACTATATTTACCTATCTACATATAAATTTATCTTTAAAACTAAGATCATTTCCTAATGCTTATTGAGTTTTTTTTTAAACCATATTACCATTTGGTCAACACATGATCTAATGTCCTCCCATCAAGGCTTTCTTGGACACACCTTCACCTTCACACTGTTACACAATCTTTACATTTGTGCATGCACCAAATATGTAGTCTTGATTTAACTCACAAAATTGAGAGTTTATGTTTTAAATATAAAAACCTAAGCATTCACAAATCATATCACAAAATCCATACACACAAAAGACTCATAAAATAATTTATAAAACATTGTCTATGTATTGTCTACCAAAAATTAGACCATTTAATCGATTGAATCATGTAAAATACTAGTTTTTATTTCCAAAAGCCCTAGTTTTGCCTACAAACTGTCAATAAGGGATAAATGGATTTTCCCAATACTCAAATGACTTTCAATCAACTATGTTGATATACCAAGGCCTGACCAAGTCTTGTTTTCCCTTTCAAAACTTATTTTCTTTCTTTAGAACTTTGGCCACCTGTCTCAATCTTTCATTGACAAATTAGACTCACTAATCTTACAATCATAAATTAGACTCACTTAGCAGTTGCTTCCTTGTAGATGGTATCCTATTAAAAAATCATCTATAGATTTGTTTGAATTACCAAAGAACTTAGCACAGTGTATCTATCTTTTAGACAATTTGTCTCATCTTTAAATTCTTTTCTTCCACTCTTCATACATTCAAAATGACTATCTCCATGAGCTCTACCTACACAATCTGCCTATGTGAAACATTTAATAGGGTTGAGATCAGGTTCTATAGACCTAAGAAGGGTCAAAAAATCTTGTATTTCTCCTAATATGTTTCAAATAAAACTAAAGGATTGATGACCTCTGTACTAACTCTTGCCACATTGCCAGTTATTGCCTTTCTTGCATTTACAACTCACATAGTTTACGCTTCCACTCTTGAAAATTACACATGTATTGAAAATGCAAATAGGTATCTCATATTAAATTTAAAATCATGGATTAGGGCTCGTAAATAGATAAAAAGATTCATATCAACCTTACTTGGCATTATATCTCACAAATGTCAAGTATTTAGTCTTGATAAATGGAAAATACTCCAACATGGTCGATGAATAACCAGTCTATTTTATTCCAAAAATTTTAAAGATGAAATAAAAAATTCACGAATTTTTTTTAGTATATTATAAAATACCCAACGTGCTCATTCAATCCTTTTCAAACTACCTATCAATGTATAACCACATGCAATCAATTTACAATAGAACACAGTGAACTAGTCTTTTTCTGAGTTTTACTCACAAATATATGAAGTTATATTATAATATTGTCAAGAAATTCAAATAAAAAAGTAAATCCACCCACATTTATATCAACACACCTCATCAATTTCAAATGATCTATTCATGTTCCATTACACAAACAATAATATTGCTTATACAAAATTCAAGAATTGTTTCAGTTTACCTTTCAAAATAAATACTTATGTATTCCATTTCTTGGGGAATATATTAATTATACCTTTGAACTCATCCCCATACTATCTCTATCTATCATGACCCATACACCATCACTATTATAAAAAATGAAAACTTTAAACTAATGTAACTAAATGCGTAACTCCCCTTGAACTTTGGGAGTGCATAACTACCTTAGCTATTTGCTAAAGTGACTCATCATGTGAGTATTTTTGGTACTTATGTATTACTAACCACTATTATGGACTCTTATGGACTCAAAATGACTTATAGAAGATATAAACAACCTACCACTCAAAAATATGACATTTTATTTATTTACATGATGTGGTAGTGATAATTCTGCATCATACTACTGAGGAGAAGAAAACTTTCTCATGAAAGTTATAAGTGATGTTGATTGTGAAGTTATTTATAGCCTCCTTATCCAAGTCCACATCCACCTAGGTCCCAAGGCCTATGTGAAACATATATGCCCTTATGATGCTTACTCATGATGGCTCCTCCTTTATTCTTTCACTTGTTCTTCCTCTTGATTTTCTTCTTCAATCTATTCATGGATAATTGTTGCTCTTTATCTTTCATCCAATGACCTACACATAGAAAAAACATGTCAAATAAAACCTCCTCTTTCTTTCTCTCTTGAAGTTCTCCTTTTTCCTTGCTTGACAACTCTTCTTCCTCTTGGCTCAATAATCTCTCCAATGTCAACTCATTTGTCATGATACTCTCCTTGTCTCCTATGAGACTTATATCATAATATTCTCTCATTATTTACTGTCATATATTTTCTTCTTATATTTTACATTTATCCACTTCACTTTTATCTACCATTTGTGTCAAACAAGACACCTCAACTTGCTACTTGAAAACTCTTTAGGCACTTCAACTTGTGCTTCCTTCTCCTTCTCTACTACTGCACCTTCTTTTCCTTCCATCAACATGTCCATTAGTTTCATGATACTAATATATAACTCATCCTACAAAATATTCATATCAACACATTCATCAAATATAACTTGTAAAGTAATACCTTGTACCTTTTGGCTTCCTCCATTCTTACTTGACTATAATATTCCTCCTTCTTTCCTATCAAGAGGCATGTTACTATTGCAACTTCTCTTTATTCTTCATCTTCATCTAACAGATCTCCCTCTTCAAGATAACATAATATTATGTCCTTATACACTACTTAATAATCAATTTCTTCATCATTAGCATGCTACTCATGCTTAAATTACTCATTCAACTCTTCACTTGTATGCACATACTCAAATAAATCATTAGTCAAATTTTTTTGAGGCTTGCTTGCCTTCTTATTTCTCTCTAAAAATCTGCCTTGCTAACTGCTTCATCTTTTGTCTCCTTTTCTTCTCAATCAAATGATTGAGAGGCCATCTAACTTTATTCTTTATGCACACTTGGAACCTTGATCTCAATTCTTCCAAGATCTTCTCTAGCCTTGCCATTGCCTCTTTCATTCCTGCTATCTCTTTCTCTCTCTCTTTAACCATCTTTTCTTTATTTCCATCCTCTTATTTTCCATCTTCTTCTTGTGGCATTATTCATACATCAATCCCTTCATCATTCTCATTATCTCTTCTCTTCTTGACAAGTCTTCCATATTTTCATCTTGACCATTCATTTGGTCTCTCACTTGACTCTCTCTCTCTTGGAGTCAATCTCTCTCTTATCCTCACTTGGGACTACTTTTTCTCTTTTCTTCAAGCCTTCTTTGCTTAAGATATATGTTACTCTTCACTTTATTTCAATTATACTTCTGCCTTTATATACTTGTAACCTCTTCACCTTATATGTCTAAAATATTCATTAGCTTCACAATATTATCTTCTCAAAACAACATTTAATATGTACTCAACAAAATCTTTATGCACATGAAACCAACAATATCAAAACCAAAACGTACCTTATCCATAGAATTCTCCTATTTCGATACCACATGATGCAAAGAGATTCCAAAATTTATCATAATTATATGAAATCAAGAAATAAAAAAAATCATTTACCTCTCCCACCTCTGCCTTATCTTGTTTTGCTTTATGCTTAACTCTTTCCTTCTTAAAGTTCTTTATTTCATTATATCACTTTCTAGTCTTTTTATTTTAAACCTTCATTCTTTGTTAGTCCCATCACATTGAGTATCTTATACTTATTCTTATGTTTAACAACCTTTACACATTTAGTGATAACCTATATATGTTATCATAAAAGTAAATTAGTTTTTAAAAGCATGAATCAAAGCTTCACTCATGGCTCATCTCTTAGAATATGTATTCCTTGATTTATGTTATCTCACAAGAAAAGTGAAATAAATTGTATTTTCTTCTCTACACAAATATTTATATTTAAAAATAAGATCATTGCTTAATGCTTACTGAATATTTTTTTTTAAACCATCTTACCATATGGTAAACACAAATTCTAATGTCCTCCCACTTAGGCTTTCTTGGACACACCTTCACATTGTTACACAATCTTTACATTTTCTCATGCGTCAGATCTATAGTCTTGATTTAACTCATAGAATTGAGAGCTTATGTATTAAATACAAAAACATAGGATTTCATAGATCATATCAAAGAATCCATACACATAAAAGACTCATGAAATCATTTAGCAAACATTGTTTTTGTATTGTCCACCAATAATCAAACCATTTGATCGGTTAAATCATTCAAAATACTGGTTTTTATTTCCAAAAGCCCTAGTTTTGCCTGTAGACTCCTGAGAAGGGATAAATGGATTTTCCCAATGCTCAAATGACTTTCAATCAACTATGTTGATATACTAGGGTTTGCTCGAGTCTTGTTTTCCCTTTCAAAACTTATTTTATTTATTTATACCTTCAACCAATTATCTCAATCTTTAATTGACAAATTAGACTCACTAATCTTTCGTTGATAAATTAGACTCACTTAGCAATCACTTCCTTACAGATGGTAGCTTGTTACACAATCATATGAAAATTTATTTGAGTTACCAAAGAACTTGTCATGGTTTATTTAGCTTGTAGACAATTTGGTCTTAGCTTTAAATTATTTTCCTCTACTCTTCACACATTCAAATGACTTTCTCCATGAGCTCTACCTACATAGTCTGCCTATGTGAAACATATAGCAGGGTTGCGGGTAGGTTCTATAGACCTGAGAAGGGTAAAAATATCTTTTATTTATCCCAATAGGTTTCAAAGTGAACTAAAGGTTGGATTACCTATGTACTAACTCTTGCCACATTAACAGATATTGCCTTTCTTGCATTTAAATTTGACATAGTTTACACTTCCACTCTTGAAAATTACACAATATGTATTGAAAATGTGACTAGGTATCTCATATTAAATTTAAAATCATGGATTAAGGCTCATAAATAGATACAAATTCATATCAACCTTACTCAATGTTATGTCTCACAAATGTCAAGTACTCAATCTTGATAAACAAAAAATACTCTAACAGGGTTTGTGAATTACCAGTCTATTTTATTCCAATCAGTCTAAAGACACAATAAAAACTTCAAGAAATTTTTTGAGTATATTATCTAATATTTGTATGTGCTCATTCAATCTTTTTCAAACTACCTCTCAATGTATAACCACATGGAATTAATTTTCAAAAGAACACACAGTGAAATACAATCTTTTTGTGAGTTTTACTCACAAATATATGAAGTTACCTTCTAAGATTGTCAATAACTTCAAATCAACAAGTAAATCCACCCACCCATATATCAACACACCTCATCAATTTCAAATTCTATGTTCACATTCCATTACACAAACAATAGTATTGCTTATAAGGAATTCAAGAATTGTCTCAGTTTACTTTTCAAAACAAATTCTTGAGTATTCATTTCTTGTTGAATCTCTTCATTATACCTTCAAAATCATCCCCATACTCTCTCTATCTTGCATGAACCATACACCAGCACTATTATAAAAAAGGAAAACTTTGAACTGATGTAACTAACTACATAACTCCCCTTGAACTTTGGGAGTGCATAACTACCTAACCTATTTACTAAAGTGACTCATCATGTGAGTCTTTTTGGTACTTAGGTATTAATAACCACTAATATGAACTCTTATGGACTCAAAATGACTTCTATAGTATCTAAAAAACCTACCACAACTCGAAAACATGACATTTTATTTATTTACATGATGTGGTAGTGATGCTCTTGCATCAGTATGTATACAAATAGATATAAACAATTTTAGTTATGTTATCAACAAAATCAAAATAATCATAGAAAGCCATGTCCTATTGACACCATTGCATTTTTTATAGACCCATACAAAGGTAAGGACCTCATAAGAGCAATGCCTTTGACCTAATAGAACTAGCCACTGATCATATATTTTTTACTTCTTTGAGACATAAGTTTATACTTTTAATATATAGGGCACTCATTAAAAATTCTAATATTGATACTATATTGTAATTATTGAGACCCTATTTCAATAAGAATTTGAGTGATACAAATAATAAATATGTGGTCTATGACCAAAACTTATATGTTATTATGCAAGCATAAAATAAATTGAGGTACTATTTTTTACTAAGGGGTTTTTTTACTATACATAGACTATCAAACACTAAATTTTATCAACATCCAAGGGAGATTGAATCAGTGATAGATGAAGTGGGTAGAAATCCTATAGAGCTACACATTTGTGTTGAATCACATGAGTGGGAAATCAAATAAGGTTTTTGATGTGATGAATTAAAGATCACTATTATTGAATGAGATGCGAGTGGACATCATGGGGTTTGATATTATGAAGGATATATATGTTGAAGATGAAGAAAAACAAGATGCATGGGAACATGTGTAGAGCTAACAAGTCTAGAAAAAATAATTTGGTTCAACTACCACATATAATCAAAGGAGCAAAGTTATGCATACCCAGAGCATTAATACATGAAAACATGATCAAGGAGAAGAAAATTAGAAGCATAGTATGACATTTTAGCTATGATAAAATAGTGGAATAATTAGATAAAGGATATTATTGTCTAAACATATGTGTAAATATATGTGAACATGTGTAAATATTTAGATTTTTTTAGTTGGAAAAGGGGAGAATTCAAAAAACATGGTTATATCAACCACTGCCTATTCTAGAGAAGCCATGAGATGACATTAGCATGGATTTTGTGCTAGGATTTTTGGGAATGCATTTTTTTGGTGGACATATTCTCCAATATGGCACATTTTATTTCATGCAATAATATGAGAGATGCATTAAACACCACTAATTTATTCTTCACAGAAGAGGTTAGACTACATGGGGTTCCACAAAGTATAATGTCAAATAGAGACACCAAATTTTTAGGCTATTTTTAGCTCATGTTATGGAATAAACTAAGTTTTAGCTAAATGTACCACATGCAAATTGATGGGAAAACATAGGTGGTGAATATATTATTTAATAAATTGTGATGTCTAGTACGAGACAAGCCCAAAAAATGGGATATAGTGTTGGTGCAAGCAAATTTTATGTCTAAAATTTTGGTACACCAGAGCATGGGGAAAACACATTTTCATGTTTTGTATAAAGGTAATCCAAGATGATTCATAGAGTTACATGACATGAAGAAGGCACAAAAGAGAAGTGCAAAAGTATAGGATTTCACAAAATAAATGTGCAACTTGCACTAATAGATGAGAAAAAGGTTATAACAAATAAACTCAAAGTATAAAGAGCTCATAGAAGAGAGGCATATAACTAAATAATTCAAGGTAGGAGATCTATAATTGGTGAATTTGGGTAGATAAATATATATAAAAGGTACTTATAAAAAACAAAAAATTATCAAAATTGGACCATGAAAAGTATTGCAAAAACTCTTACCTAATGCATATTAGATATATTTTATGGAGGACATGGACATATCACCCATATTTAATGTGTAAAAATTATATGAGTTCAGTATAGGAAAATAAATTGAAGAACCAAAGGAAATGATAGAAAAAAAATTAACTAAAAGGTAGAGACACCAAGAAAGAGGAGGAGATAGAGGGCATATTGGACTCTAAGATGGCAAAGAATACAAATGAGAAGGAATAAAGTGATATCTAGTAAAGTGGAATAATCATGTAGTGGAGGATTTTGCATGGTTAGATCTTACAGGGATTTCTCTCTATGGCCATACTCTCAAATATTTTAACTTGTGAGCTAGATCTCACATTTTAGTTACCCATGGTGTCTGATGCAAGACCATTCCAAGCAAAAATCAATCTTGCATCATTAAGGATGACTAAGTCTAATTTTGTGAAGGTCCCAGCACAAAGATTCAATGTGAAAATGTGTAAATGCTTTGGAGGTATAAATTAGCATGCAAGATTAAATGATAAACTTATTGCACAATGGTTTGACCATTAGGTCACATGAGAGAAAAGTCTTGATTTTCATAAAGTACACAATGCACATGCCTGTGAAAATAATTCAAGCACAAGTGAAACACAAACAAGTATTATTGGCATGCATAAATAAAACCTCCAAGCATGGAATTACTCTCTCAAATAAATTCCATGTAAATAACTTGCATGTATGACTTTTGGCATAGGTATTGTTGGAATGTTGTTTTCATTGATGTCAAAAGGGTGCATCATGTAAATGGAAAATGGTCATTGATGTCAAAGGTATGTTTGTTCAAGTTCTTGAGCATGGTAGTAAGAGAGTGTTGATCACTAAGTGTGTTAAAAATTTGTTCTCAATTGGAAAAATGATGATGTTAAAGGTATTAAGCCTAGTTGGCAGTATGTGATGAGACAAGATGCATTGAGAATATTGTTGTCATGAGAGAATTTGAAGGCAAAAGATAATTTAAAGTCAACTCATGTATCATGGTTGCATGAAAGAGTAAGCTCATTCATGAAATAGAGAATTTTTCATGGATAAGAGTTGTCATTAATGTTGCATCTTGTGAGGTTTGGTGTCAAAGGTGTTCAGGTGCATGAAAGAGAGATGTCAAGTCATATGAAGCTTGGTCATATGGGTCTATATGAGGTTGTGGAATATTTTTTTCATCATAAAGAGAATTGTGCAGTGATATGAGTGTGTTATGATGTCTTATGTTTCATTTTTTTTTGAGGTCATGACATTGAACGAACATGTCAAGGTGTCAAGTGCATTAGAAGCTTGAGCCAAATCATGGCATGGTGAAGGAATGAGCTAGTGGCATATGAGGTGAATAAACTCAGGCATGTGAGAGATTTTATGGCATTGTCTAAGCATGTGAGTAATTTGTCTAAGAATCCATGAGAGTCTCATGGTGAGCCTAAAGGGTTAGGACCTTCAAAGGAAGTCTGTACCTAGACCACTCCTCGACCCTACCTACAAAGTTCATTTTAAGAGGCCATATCTCAAGCCCCCTTAGATTCATGTAGGTGAATATGATTCATACCTTGGAAAATTGGCATATTTGAAATGTTCTTCAAATCACCATTATACCACAATAGCTCTTTTTTAGTTCAGATCGATTGAAAGAGCATTTATTATTATTATATATATTTATACACTGATCGATAGACCTAGTAAATTGATAGAATATTTATTATTATCATTATATATATGTATATTTATTTATTATTATCATTTATACATATATATGTGTGTGTGTGTGTGTATGTATGTATGTATGTATAAACACAATAATGAGCACTTTAGATTGTTACAATACCCTATTAGAGTCGAAGGCCCGAATGGCTTTGCCTAGGCTCTACCCATAACAAAGCCAAGTGGCTCTACCAGTGGTAGATAAAAATGGCTCTACCTAAGATAGATCCAAACAACACTACCACATTTGGCTCTACCAAAGGTAGAGTGTTGGGCTCCACTATCAGTTGAGCCATTCAATTTTATCACCTAGCCAAGCTGAGGGTAGAGCTATTAGAATCTATCACTAGCAGAGCCATTTAGTTCTACCATTTGGTAGAGTTGTTTTACTCTATTATTCAGTAGAGCCATTTGGATCCATTATTCAATGGAGGCATCCGGTCGAGCTATTATGAGGGTGATATCAGTATTTTTGAATGAGTTATAGGTGTGGTCACTCTACTACCAATTTTATGCCATCAAAATTTAGGCCTCAAGCTTTAGTTCTCTAGAATCCATCTAGATCATATGAGATCACCAAAAAAAGTCATTGAAAAATATAAAACCCTAGGTGACATAAAGATTTAACTATTGCATGGATTCAATCTATATGTCCACAAAGGTTTCATATTTTTTAATGTGGACCATTTTTTTGGTTAGTTAATATTTTTTTGTATGAATTCTAAAGATATCCAAATTTCAATGGATCCATGACATGATTGTTAAATATAGCTTCCCCAGTTCTTGATTCGGTAGTTTCACTAGTTCCTGATTTAGGTTTTGTTTGTACATTTAATGCTTATCTTTCAAGGTTTAAAATTTTAGTTTCCTTATTCTTTTCCTAGTTTGGTAGCTTCATTTGATACTATCATTTGGTGCTGTCATTAAGTTTTATTATTTGATAATGTCATTTAGTGTGGTCATTCAGCTATGTTGTTTGGTTGATCAGGTTTCATAAATGTTTTATTGTTTGATATCAGGATCGAGAGGTATATATATGTGGAGAATTAAACTATTTTTGAAGATAATGTCATAAAGGTTTGGTGAGCTGACCCCTAAAATAATATATATGCCTAAAATTTTGATGATCCAGTCCCATCTATTAACCCTAAAAATTTACCAAAACTAAAATCTAAATTTGGAATATTCGTGAATTAACAAATATTCACCGCTAAAAAAAACCTTGCCTACCTAGCCTAATGAGGTATTAATATTATATATAAATGAAATTATGCATATGTGATCATTTACATAGGTAATATATGTTTTTTTAAGCATGTTCACAAATTTTAAGGCCATAGTTTAAAGTAAATTGCATGAAACACTATTTTAGGCTTTCTCAAGTTCACAAGAATGAGGTCTCAAGACCTGAGAGGCACTTTTAGACATTAATTGGAATTTGTAACCTATAAATTATAACCTAAGATATTAAATATATGTGAGTAAGGATCCTATATAAGATCTCCATGCATTGGTTTTGGATTTAATGAGAAGTCCTTTATGAACAATCATTAACACCAAAACCTATGTTAAACCTCTTTAAAATCCTACTAAGGACCTGATGTGAAAGATATTATTAAACTAATATTATAATGGATTTAAATGCTCAATAAATATATTTTATGTTTTATTATACTCTCTCAGACACCTCAAGGTGGTATTAAGTTATCAGGTGAGTGAGAAGACCTTACAAGAAAGGGCTTATTTGTGAAGAATTTGTTACAACAGTCAAAAGTTGCATTAGTCAATAAAATAAAATGGATGGAATAAGGAGATAGAGACTCATATTACATGAAAATTAAGTTTTTTTAATATTTTCCACCATTTAATTATTCTAAATCATTCTTCCAAGTTAGCTAGTCTCAGACAAACCTAATGGTACAAATAGTGTAAAACCCAGGGAACAGTGAGAAGATGAATTTAAGTGTGTTTCCATGGTATAATGATGAAACCAAGTGCATGGAGATGTTGTTAAATAATTTGAATTTATGTATATTCTTTAAATAAGTTTTTGATGTTAGTGAATATGGTGAAAAGTTGTTCACAAAATGATTTGTCTAGTTTAGTTTGGTCTGTGAGATATAAAGTCATGAGAATGGTCTTAAAGACCAATATTTTGATATTAAACCATATAAAATTTATTTTTTTGGATGTTATTAATATGACATATAATATTTTGAATTCATAAAGAGTATTTTAATGTGTATATACAATTTTTAGAGTTCTTAATCACCATGACTGGTATTTAAAGAAAATTCGCAATTCTGAGTAAGTTATAAAGATGATCTTGATTCCTTAAGCTCTAAGTGGAAGTGTCTAATGAATTTAGTAATGATCCTAAAGTCATGTAAATTATTTATATTAATTTTTTTTAATCATTTTTGAGTGTATTAAGTGTATTTTAACCTTAATTTTGAAATTCATACATTTTAGTGTACACGCGCCTAATAGGATTGACTATTATTGAGAGGTCTCATGAAGTAGTTGAACCTAAAAGGTGTTATGGAGTGTAGATGATGTTGGATAAGGTAATTTTGGATGTTTTTTGAATTATTTTTCCATGTATATAAGTGAAATAATTTCCAAGGGACCAAATGGTAACATGTTGATAAGAAGGCCTGATGCAATTAGGTCTCCATGAGACCTAAAAGTGAAATGAGGTCTAATAGAGTTATGAAAAAACAAAAAAGAATAAAATATAATATTAGTAATTTTTATTATATGTATTAATATCTTTTATATGTCTCACCTAAGAGGTTAAGGGTGTGTGGCAGAATAAGTGATATATGAACAAGAGATGAGTATATATATAAGGCATTTTTAGGCCTATTTGAGCAATTTCAGAGTAAACAAATGGCTTGATAAATGAATTAGCCATATGAAGTTAGGTAACATGTTATAAAACCTTAGGATATGGAAAAAAATCATTTCATGATGATCATACAGGTATTTTTTAGATGAATATCAAGGACACATGTCTTATTCAGTTTTAAAGAGGGCTAGTTGAGGAAAGAAGCCTAGAGGTAGTTTTGAGAGAGATCAAGTGGAGTAGATCTGAAGGATTGATCATCATATGTTGAGAGTCTAACAAGTTTTAATTAAATATGTGTTCTCTATCTATGATAATGGATAGAGTTTAGATAGAGTAGATAAAGAGTTGAGTGGAAAGAAGTGTGATTAACTACGTTGGTGCTTGAGGGAGTTGAAGCTTCCTTGCAGGTTGGAGATTATAGAATTAGTCTTGATTGAGTTGGTACTTGGTCAATAAGAAGTTTAAAATTCCTTATAGGTTGGTTTTTAAATAAGTTTCCTTTGACTGAGATGGTTCTTAGTCATATGGGGTTGTAGCCTCCTCACAAGTGGGTGCTTGATAAATCTAGGGTTGGTGCTCCTTGTTAGGTTGGTGGTCAAATAAATTTGATACATTATATTATAGGAAATTTTATCCAAGATTTGTTTTATTTGGTTTTATTTTCCATGATATTTTTCCACATATGTGATGTGTTATCTTGTTTCATGCTCATGTGATTGGTTCTTAATTCATTTCTAGATCACTATGTTGCTTTCATAGTTCATAAATGAGTGAATGAAATTGATTGAAAGTTTTTAAAGACTGATTTAACCTCCTTCTCAGTTATTATGATTCCAAAAATTGGTATCATATCTTGGTCCTTTGAAGTAGGCCTAACAACTTGAAGGAGATCCTTGAAGAACAAACATGTCTAGTCAACAAGTATAAGGAAGTTTCTCAACCAATAAGGATCCTCTCTTAAATAGGACTAATGATGAATTTTGGAGCATAAAAATAAAGGCCTGTATAATTTCCTTGGGTTATGACATATGTAAATCTATTTTTTATGGATTCACTCCACTTTCTACACCACTAACTAATGCATCAGGCAAGAAGGCAAGTGAGAATAACTCTAAGGCAATGAATGTCATCCTATGCAGTCTTTTAAAAGTAGAATTTGTTGAGGTCATACATTGTGATATATCCAAAGGGGCTTTGGAAAAGTTATAAAATATCTATGAAGCAGACACTAAAGTTATGTTAGCAAAGTTGCAGACTCACTGAAGGTAGTTTGAAAGTTTGAGAAAAAAGGAAGAAGAAAACATTACATCTTATCTATTGAGAGTAGATGAAGTGTTAAATGTCATCATAGGTCTAGGATAAAATTTATAAGAATCCATAATAGTAAAAAAGTTACTAATATCCTTGAATTTTAAGTTTGATTCAAAAATGTCTATAGTAGAGGTGTTACAACCCCTCTAGTTGTACTTAGAATAATGTAGTATTTTTTTTAATTACATAACATTCATTTCACAAAAACAAACTCAAAAATTTATTCAATCATAACCTTGAGATAATAACATTTCCAAAATTCAAATGTTGATTATAACATAAGTTTTCACAACTACAAGTAAAGTAAATACATTAGGACTCAATCATGGCTAATCCACTAATACAAAAATTACTGCTCAATTATATATAAATAAAATATAATTACATTTACATTAATCATTTAACCTTAATATAATAATAGATAACAAGCCCTCTCTATCTTGAGTCAAATCAACTCGTGTATCATTGAATCTCTAGTGTAGTCTCTAGGTAAGTAATACTGATGTGGGGAGGGAGAGCATCATTCGAGCACTTTTTCATAGCAATCATGGACCAAAAATCCCCTGCACAATCCCCTATCTAAGAATGGCCCTCCCTTAAAAGATAGGTAGATAGAATGATGCAAAAATTTAGAGAACAAGCAAGTACCTAAGTATGTATGATGTCATAGAATTAAACATGCAGTGTATCATAAAAAAAACCCATTCTATTGCAAGATATCACACTGACATGTAATTCATACATACCAAAAGATAATGTCTCACTATATATTATTTAACCATAAGATTCATACTAACTACTTCCTCCTAACAATCATATCACATTACATGTTAAACATAGGAGTAAACACAATGTATATTTATTCATCAATACATGAATGAATCTTATATTATTATCTATCCCAACCCAGAAATAATACCTATGGTTTATATCACCCAATAAAATTTACATTAAAATGTAGATTCTCAACTACTATAATAAAATCCATATGGCTACACCTCATGATATCCCATAATATCATAGTCTATAGTTCTAAGAAATAACTTCTGTAGACACCTAAATCTGGCCACCAATAACCTCCAACCATATTTTTGGCCAATTACAACTTAAAGTGTACAATTTGGTTTTAAAACACTAAAATGCATTAAATGAGTTGAAATTGACATATTCAAGTGCCAATTTTGGCTAGAGTATCACTAAATGGGGCAATACAATTTATAAGCCAGCTAACTTTGACCAGATCATTTTGAGTCAAAATACCAATTTTGTACTTAGGTGCTTTAGATTGCTCTTTCCTATCAAATATCTTACATGAGACACATACATTTATTATTTGGTGTTGGTACAATCTTAAATGGGATAATGAATCCAATGCATCTGACATCACCTTCTAATTCCAATCCAGTTAAATTTTAGACCAATAACAAGGCATTCTGATCAATTTGATAAATTTATGCACAAAGTGCTTGAACATGTTTAAGAGATAATTAAACCAAATTATAGCCTAATCAAGAAATCCATGGAAAAATGTTGAATAATTTGTTTTGAAAATGAATTTTGAATATCTGCATCATCTAGTGACCTCATTTTTTGGGAAAACATCCCTAGGTCATATATGCCACAAATATCATGATTCATGCCACCCATGCCTCATAAAATCCCTCCATGCCTCTTAATTGCTCCTCTATCCCAAATATTTATAAGCCTATTTATCAAATTTAATTACATAATTGGATTAATCCTTAGCCACACATCTCAATCATGATATGGATGGTTCATGTTGATTTTAAACATTTGCAAAATCTATAAATAAGAGTCCTTATCACATGAATTTTAGCACATGATTACGTAAAGTTATAATATAAAATTTATTATAAATCTTCATACAACTAGTGTTACCATGCCAAATTGATTCCAAGCCAAGCCAAGTCAAATCTAAAGGTGCCAAGGAGATATGGAGGTATCCAAGATGCCATTTCTAAGGACTTCATGAGCACAAATCCAAGAAAGCCATTACTACAAAGGCATTTGGAGCATCCAAGGAAGGTTAAGGAATTCTTGTTGTTTTTCCTTACTTTTTAGTTGTGTCTATCATTTGTTTTTGTTACTAAGGTGATATCATTTTTTTTAACTAAGCTCACTGTAGTAACTGGGCATGAAGGTGTTAGCTTAGTGTGTTCTTTGTCAATTTATTTTGTGCATTTTTTCACTAACACCAAACTAATCTCCTCTTCTTAGTCAAATTCCTAGTTATCAACTTCTAATTTTTTCACAATCAATCATACAAAGTAGTCATTAATACATGAAATTATAAGGTTTTAATCAAGCAATTATATATAACAAAGAAATTTATACAAACACATAAAATTCTACCTAACATTCATTTACACTCTCAAGGTTGTATGCACACATACATGATGTCTTACTAACTATTACAAAACATATTATTCAAATAATAACCAATACTTGCATTTAATCAATCAAGGTAGGTGAGAGTCTAAACATATAACTTCAGTATGTATCATCTAGGCATATGATTTTAAGTTAAAGTATTTTGTGATATCCCATAATATCATAGCTCATTGTGTATGAGCACCCTACTCAAATATGAGCAATCAAACTTATATTATAATTATTAAACAAGCAAGTACAAGATTATACCACTGAAGTATACCTTAGTTTATACTACATAATAATAATATAATGAAAATATAATCTTTAGGCATACATCATGATGCACTATTTATTTCAAGAAATGTCTAATCACATACACATGAAATACTCTCACAAATATAGTACACACAAGTTTTCATCTTGACATGACGCTACAAAATTTGACCTTGTCGACATGCTACATAGCACTACTATGCTTATATAAATACTATTTGGCTTCTACGAGCATTCTAAAAAAATCCATAGTATAGATCTATATCATATAATTATATCAATCTAGGATAAAATATTAATCCAAGAGGAGTATGGTAACATTCTATAAAAATATCTATCTTTTTTATTGTTTACTCAGGGTAAAGCAATATTCCATAAATATAAAAACTCTATTCATCCCTCTAAACTTCATGTACATATCTGTACATATATTTCTAAGTACAGTCATCATATGACAATAGTTTATAAAGATAAATAGTCATATCTCAATCTATTATTTAACAAAAGCTCACCAAAAATTTCAACACATATTAGAGGATTAAAATAAACATAATAAAAGTCATCATTGACATCATCATCATCATCATCATCATGAGAATACAATAGAATCTATAGTGTATTGTTTTCATTGATAGTTCTAATCATGATATATCAACAAACATAATGTAGGTCTCTTATCAACTCAAATCAACTCTAATAAGAAGGTGTAGATATGATGGTTGGCCTCAACATTCAAGGTGTATATTTCCTTCATAATTCTTAATTTATATGATCGAGTCCATTATACTATAGGGAAGCTATGAGTATGACAATCCATTAATGGACACATGTTTTATATTTATTAAAAGTGGGTAAATACGGAACTAAAAACTAATGTGTAAGAAGTTCCCTCATTATGTCAAGCAAGATACTAAAGTTTACTAAGTAGAGTATACAGAGTATTCCAACATTAATTTTTGATACTTACCACTTAGTATTCTACTTGTATGGTGATACATATAAGGATCCCATATTAATCAAGTTCATTAATAAAATGCAACTCGATTTGAAACTGCAATACAAAAATCCAAGATAAAAATAAAGTTTCATTGAACATTCGATCTTGCATTAAAGAAGAAATATATAATTTCCTTTGCTAATTTACAGTGACTATAATGAAATTGAACATTTCAATATAATATCCTCAATGTTTCAATTTAAGATACTCAACATTTTAGTTTAGTGACATTGGAATTTTACTTAGCATTTTAATTAGAATGCAGTCCAATTATTATAATGAAAATGCAATTATAATCTAAGCTATAATACACACAAACACACACACACGCACACGCACACACACACACACATATTGAATGCTTACATATTGAATGCTTACTATATATATATATATATATATATATATATATATATATAACCCAATCCAGTAAAGTGTCATTTTATTTATATTAAATCCCAATCAATGTTAAACCATATTTATATATATATAAGACTCAGAGATCATTTTTATGACTACGTTTCAATTACAAACTCAATGTTTTCTATGTATTTAACTTGGTAGTTTCTATTATAGATTTTGCATTACATTATATTCATCGAATTCAAAAATACATACACATCATTTACATAATGACTTCTATATACACAACAATTTCTATTTTAAAATCAGTGTTTTGGTTTAGAGGTTTGGTATTTCATTATAGGCATTCAACCAATGTAAATGCAATCCAATATTAAATATAAAATGTTGGTTATATCCCATTGAAATGTAGTCCTAAATTATAAGCTACAGCCAAATATATATGGAGAGCTTGCCTTAAAATAATACACTGGTCTTTAATAATGGAACATAGGCTATAAAACAATACGTTGGTTATTAAAATAATATGCAGACTCAAAGGAATAGATTTGTAGTCTAAAAAGAGTATGATGCAGACCTATATTATAAAGCACTGGTCAAAGTTTTCATGCTTACTATAAAACTAGAACATAGACCTGTAAAAATATAAGGCATTGGATAAGAAAAATGGAATGCAATCCTATATTGGTAACTCAAAATATAGGCCTCTAAAGATAATTTGTAGGCTCCAAAATAAGTAAAACATAGTCCCCAAAATGAGACGCTGACAACCTATGTATTTTATGGTATAAATCATTAAGATGCTACCACTTATCAAATTTCCACATTCCTATGTGGATTGATTTCTTAAAGGATGAATTTACATTTAAAATAAGATGCAGATCTTAAATTATATGCTCATTATGTATACATAAAATGCAGACCTGGATAAATTTAAAATAAAACTAACCTGATAGATTTGCTTGGAAAAGAATATGACTAATTTTTCTTGCTTTCTCCCACTCTTTTTCTCCAATCTTCTTGCCTCTTGCATGTCAATGTCTCTATGTATTTTTTTATAATCTTAATAACTTAATTTATAAAACCATTAACCTCTCTGTTGTACCCCTTTTATGCATGCATTTTACTCCTTTTAATTTTTATTAACTGTAGTTATCTTTTCTTTTATCTCACCAATAGCTGTAGTCTACTTACCTTAAAATTATTTAATTATTTTTGACATATTTAATTTCTTTATTGCTTCCTAGTTTCCCTTAGCTAACTCAAGCATAATGTTAATTAAATAATAATATGTTATTCCTAGATTTTTAATGCAACTCTTGCATGTTTATTAAGACTAAGTTTTAGTTTGTCTTAATTTTAAGTTTAATATTTTAGAATAATTATAATTTCATGAAAGTAGTACTATCGAGGATAATTATTTATTTAACTAATAGATATGAAGTTGATAATTATTTTTTAATTACAAGATAACTATATCTCCAATAATTAGTATCTATATAGTAATTAAATATATATTTTAATTTATTCTCAAAAATTAGGATAATTATAATAAAGGAATTTAATACATATTAAGAACTAAATCTACATAAAAATATGATCACAAACATGATTTCTTTAATTACGTATTAACATTTAAAACATGTTACACATATAATATTTTTAAATCTACTTTGTGTGTGTAGGGTCACTAGTAATTTCCTCTATTATTTCCTCAATCATTCCATCTAGCCCATACTCTCTAATGATGTTTTTTCTCATCAAGCTCTAAGGGTAGGATCTATCCTGCATCCACCTCATAAAAAGTAGGTAGTTAGTCTGAGTCATCATATGTATCAACCAATGATGCAAAACTAATAGATATACATTCTCAATGTACAAAATGATAAAATACAATTTCCACATCATGTATACTAATCAAAAATATCACTATCCTATTAAAATATATGTCAAAAAACTTAAATCAATGCAATAATAATCAGTCATTAACCATATTAATCTACATATTCAAAGGTTATAATTCATAGGGTGAAATCAAGATGTAACATCCTCCCCCTTAAAACTAGTCATCACCCCAATGATGTTTATTCAAATAATATTTATAAATAACAAACAAAATTTATCATAATAAAAACATAGTATTAAGTATCAAATCATGCAAATAAATGCAAAATTTACATAAAGAACTCATCATAATTTTCTCAATTAACATTATTCTTAGAGTATTTGTTCCATAATACCCTACTCTATGACTTTTTATATTATGCAAATAAGTTTTGTGAAAGTCACTTAGATTATTTGGTTCTATCATGACCACCCTAGGGTCTGAAACTACTAAACAAGCTTATAATATCTCAATAAAAGTTTCATTGACTTCCCAAAATCACATAAGATCATCACAAAAGCCAAAAAAAATGACTAGGGTGAGTTTCACAAAACCTTCTAACTCCTGTTCACATCTCTCTAACTTAGAGAGTGCATTTCTCATATCGAAGAAAAGTATTTAAGAAAATTGGTAAGGCAAATGTGTATATGTTAATAATATCACTACTTCGCGTAGCTGCAGATAAGTATAACATGTCAATACCACCACTACTCCACATAGCTTCAGACAAGTATGATGATGAATAGGAACTAAAAATAATGTATATTAAATCATTGAATACCCATCCATAATATACATATGTATGGTCATACGACTATATTTGACAAGTTCTACCTGTCAAATATTGGATTCGATACGTCCATCTGTCAGATCTAATTCAGTATTAATCGAGTTAATGTGAGGCTAAGTAAGATACCATTTTATTATTTATAACTCATATTCTTAATTCACCACTCTTCTCTCAGGTCTCTATGACCTAACAATATCCATAAAGTTTAATGAAACATAAATTTATACTAACTGATCAAAAAAAACAACACTATATGCTGAATGATTCTAGATGTACTAACATACATACAAGAAAAATCATACAATCATTCCCAGATTGTATTAATTTTCCACTAATTAAACATAATTAGTATCATATTTCACAGCTTAACCTATAGTATTATATTTAGAGTTAAGAGGAAATAATGCTAAAATTATCATAATATACAAAGGCCAAGGATCATGTCATCCTTACAATCTTATAATCGAGATAATGTCTCCTTTCTTATAAGACTAGAACACAACAAGTTTAAAAGTTTATCTCAATACTTTTAGACTACCAAGATGTTCTTAACATCCTATACCTTACTTGTTCTTGAACAAAGGTACATATATAATTCTTTAAAATAATATGCTTTAAAAGAGAATAATATCAATCTAAACAAAGGTATATAATAATATTATAATCAATTAAAATTAATATAAATTCAAGGTTTGAAATTCTTTGAGGTCAAGTTCTCAAATTAGATAAAATAGTGAGTCTAAAAAGTCACAAGTGGAAAGTAGAGATCTAAAATCTCAAAAATAAATCTCCTACATACCTTCATATGGTAAAAGGAAACATCGTAATCCACATTACCAATTACTACCTACTTACCAAAATTTGCGAGATTAGTAACACAACCTACTTCCACAATTGAAAGGAAATACTAACCTAAAATATGCATCAATATATCCAATCCTATATCTTATTTCAAAAATAAATAGAAAACACTAAGGAATATGATTAAATGACATTTCAAAAACAAATTTTTGCTTAAGTAAATACTAAATCAACATCCTACAAATATAAATATTTTTGCTAGCTTAAAATGTTGTAAGAGGAGAGTGAGAACATAACAACTCACCTCCAAGATAACTAAGAGAGATGACTCTTCTTCTCAAGTCTATATAAATATAAGGATGCTAAGCCGCATAGTAAACTCCTAACATAAGAATTCACAATCAAGACATCTACACTCAACTACAAGGAAATTCTCACTGCATTAGGTGGTGTCAATCTAGAATGGTCTTATAGGATTCACACCCCTAAGATTTATGTAAGTAAAACACAAAACTAATGCATAAATACCTAAGTGGGAAGCACTCCATGATAATTTTTAAATACTCATAATACACAAACATAAATGGTAAAGGTGACTTAATTACCAAGAAAGATGTACTCAAATTCAAGGTATTCAATCTAAATATCAAAAACATGGTAGGAAACTCTTGTTCACATCTCATGAACAATGTTATTATCTTACCTACCCAATCACTTTATATAACCATCACCAACAAGACACTCGATAAACCAACCCTTTAACAACTCTAAGGGGGTATAAATGATCTTAGGGTACACACTCAATGTACCATACATATATTCTCATTTCTTATTTTTATTTAACATAGAGTTACTAAAATGATAATAGACTCATTAAGTCCTAGAGTTTGAGCCACAGCTCTGATCCCACATATTAAAACCCCTCTAGTTGCACTTAAAATAATGTAGTATTTTTTTATATATCACATAACATTCACGTCACATAAACGAACTCAACAACTTATCCAATCATAATCTTTAGACAATAACATTTTCAAAATTCAAATGTTGATTGTAATATAAGTTTACACAACTACAAATAAATTAAATGCATTAGGACTCAACCAAGGTTGATCCACTAATACATCAATTATTACTGAAGTATATACAAGTAAAATACATTTACAGTAGGCATTCAATCTTAATATAATAATAGATACCAAGTGCTTCATATCTCAAGTTGAATCAACTTGTGTATCATTCAATCTCTAGTGCAGTCTCCAAGTAAGTAGTATTATTGTGGGGAGGGATAACATCATCTGATTACTTTTCCACACCAACCATAGATCAAAAATCATCCACACAATCCCCTCTCTATTAATGGCCCTCCCTTCATGGATAAATAGATATAATGATGTGAAAATCCATAAAATAAGCAAGTACCCAAGTGTGTATGATGTCATAAAACTAAACATGCAATGTATCATAGAAAACTCATTTTATTGTAAGATATCACACTGACATGTAATTCATACATACCAAAAGATAATGTCTCATTATACATTATTTAACCATAAGATTCATACTAACTACTTCCTCCTAATAATCATATCAAATTACATGCTAAACATAAGAGTAAGCACAATGCACATTTATTCATCAATGCATGAATGAATCTTACAATATTATCTATCCCAAATCAGACATAATGCATGCATTTTATATCACCCAGTAAAATTCACATTAAATAGTTTATTTTCAACTACTATAATAAGATCCATATGTCTACACCTCATGATATCCCATAATATCATAGTCTAGAGTTCTAAGACATAACTTATAGTTTTTCTACAATCAATCATACAAAGTAGTCATAAATACATAGAATCATAAGATTTTAATCAAATAATTATATATAACAAAGCAAGTTATATAAATACATAAAATTCAACCTAACATTTGTTTACACTCTCAAAGTTGTACACACACATACATGATGTCTTACTAACTATTATAAAATATATTGTTCAAGTGATAATCAACACAAACATTTAATCAGTCAACATAGGTGAAAGTCTAGACATAAAATTTTAGTCTGTACCATCCATGCATATGCTTTTAAGCTAAAGTATTTTATGATATCCCATAATATCATATCTCATTATGCATGAGTGTCCTACTCAAACATGAACAATCAAACTTACACTATAATTATTAAATAAGTACAAGATTATACCATTTGGGTATACCTTAGTTTATATTACACAATAATAATCAAATGAAAACATAATCTCTAAGTACACATCATGATGCACTATTTATTTCAAGAAATGTTTAATCACTTACAGATGAAATACTCTTACAAATATACTGCACACAAGTTTTTATTTTTACATGATGCTACAACATTTGACCTTGCCGACATGCTGCATAACATAATTGTGCTTACAAAAATACTATTTGGCTTCTAAGATCATTCTAAGCAAAACCATAATATAGATTTAGATCATATAATTATATCAATCTAAGATAATGTACTAATCTAATAAGAGTATGGTAACATTATATAAAAATATCTATATTTGCTATTGTTTACTCAAGGTTAAGCGATATTTCATAACTAGAAAAAATCTATTCATCCCTCTAAACTTCATGTACATATGTGTACATATATTTTCAAGTATGATCATCATATGATAATGGTTTATAAATATAAGTAGTCATATCTCAATCTATTATTTGACAAAAGCTCACCAATAAATCTGACACAGATTGAAGGATCAAAATAAACATGATAAAATTCATCATCGACATCATCATCATGAGAACACAATAGAATCTATATTGGATTGTCTTCATTGATAGTTTTAATCATGATATATCAATAGATATAATGTAGATCTCTGAACAACTCAAGGCAACTCTAATAAGAAGGTGTAGTTATGATGGTTGGCCTCAACATTCAAGGTATATATTTCCTTTATAAATTTTAATTTATATGATCAATTCTAGTATACTATAGGGAAGCTATGAGTATGGCAATCTGTTAATAGACACATTCTTTATATTTATTAAAAATGGGTAAATATGACACTAAAAAATGGTGTGTAAGAAGTTCTCTCATTATGTTAAGCAAGATACTAAAGTTTACTAATTAGAGTATACAATGTATTTCAAAATTGATTTTTGATACTTACCACTCCATTATTCTACTCGTATGGCAATCCTTATAAGGATCCCACATTAACCAAGTTCATTAATAAAATGCAACTCGATTTGAAATTGTAATACGAAAATATAAGGCAAAAATAAAGTTCCACTGAAAATTTGATTTTACATTAAATAAGAAATATATAATTTCCTTTGCAAATTTCTAGAAACTATAATGAAACTCAACATTTCAATATAAGATACTCAACATTTTGATTTAAGATACTCAACGTTTTAGTTTAGTGACATTGGCATTTTACTCAACATTTTAATTAGAACACAGTCCAATTATTATAATAAAAATGCAGTTATAATCTAAGCCATTATATATATATAATGCTTACTCAAATATATATATATATATATATATATATATAGAACTCAATCCAATAAAGTGTCGTTTGATTTATATTAAATCCCAGTCAATGTTAAACCATAGTTAAATATAAATGAGACTTAGCTATCTTTTTTATGACTACGTTTCAATTACAAACTCAAAGTTTTCTATGTATTTAGTTTGGCGGTTTCTAATTATAGAAACCGCCAAATTAAATACATAGAAAACGTTGAGTTTGTAATTGAAACGTAGTCATAAAAAAGATAGCTAAGTCTTATTTATATTATTATAGAAACTGCCAAATTAAATACATAGAAAATGTTGAGTTTGTAATTGAAACGTAGTCATAATAAAGATAGCTAATTCTTATTTATATTTAACTATGGGTTAACATTGACTAATAGAAATAGAAACTGTCAAGTTAAATACATAGAAAACATTGAGTTTGTAATTGAAACATAGTCATAAAAAAGATAGCTAAGTCTTATTTATATTTAAATACAGTTTAACATTGACTAATAGAAATCGCCAAGTTAAATACATAGAAAATGTTGAGTTTGTAATTGAAACGTAGTCATAAAAAAGATAGCTAAGTAATATTTATATTTAACTACGGTTTAATATTGACTGGGATTTAATATAAATCAAACGACACTTTACTGGACTGAGTTCTATATATATTTGAGCAAGCATTATATACATATTTGAGCAAGCATTATATTTAATGCTTGCTCAAATATATATATATATAGAACTCAGTCCCGTAAAGTGTCATTTGATTTATATTAAATCCCAGTCAATGTTAAATCATAGTTAAATATAAATAAGACTTAGCTATCTTTTTTATGACTACTTTTCAATTACAAACTCAATGTTTTCTATGTATTTAACTTGGTGGTTTCTATTATATATTTTGCATTACATTATATTCAGTGAATTCAAAAATACATACACAACATTTACATAATTATACAATGACTTTTATATACATAGTGATTTTTTTTTAAACTCAACATTTTTGTTAAGAGGTTTGGCGTTTCATTATAAACATTCAGTCAATTTAAATGCAGTCCAATATTAAATATAAAATACTGGCCATATCCCAATGAAATGCATCTTAAATTATAAGGTACAACCAAATATATATGGATCACTTGCCTTAAAATAACATGCCAGTCTTTTAAAATGAAACGTAGGCTATAAAGCAATACATTGGATATTACAATAATATGCAAACTCAAAGGAATAGATTTATAGTCTAAAATGAGTATGATGCAGACTTATATTATAAAGAATTGGTCAAAATTTTCATGCTTAATGTAAAACTAGAATGTCGACCTATAAAAATATAAGGCATTGGCTAGGAAAAATGGAACGCAATCATATATTGTCTATTAAAAACATAGGCCTCTAAAGACAATTTGCAAGCTCTAAAATAGGTAAAATGCAGTCCCTAAAATAATATGTTGGCTAAGAAAAATGGAATACAATCTTATATTTTCTATTAAAAACATAGGCCTCTAAAGATAATTTGCAGACTCCAAAATAGGTAAAATGCAGTCCCTAAAATGAGACGCTAGTAGCCTATGTATTTTTTGGTATAAATCTTTAATATGTTACTACTTATCAAACTGTCACATTCCTATGTGGATTGATTTCTTAAAGGCAGAATTTTCATTGAAAAACAAGATGTAGATCTTAGATTATATGCTCATTGTGTATACATAAAATGCAGACCTAGATAAATTTAAAATAGAACCAACTTGGTAGATTTGTTTGGAAAAGAATATGACTAGCTTTTCTTACTTTCTCCCACTCTCTTTCTTCAATCTTCCTGCCTCTTCCCTGTCCATGTCTCTATGTATTTTTTCTAATTTCAAAAACTTAATTTATAAAACCACTAACCTCTCTATATGTTGCGCCCCTTCTATACATGCAATTTACTCCTTTTATTTTTTATTAACTAGAGTTATCTTTTCTTTTATCTCGCCAATAGTCATATTCTACTTACCTTAAAATTATTTAATTATTTTTAACTTATTTAATTTCTTTATTGCTTCATAGTTTCCCTTAGCTAACTCAAGCATAAGGCTAATTAAATAATAATATGTTATTCTTAGATTTCAATGCAACTCTTGCATGTTTTATTAAGACTAAGTTTTAGTTTGTCTTAATTTCAAATTTATTATTTTCGGATAATTCTAATTTCATGAAATCAATAATAATAAAGATAATTATTTGTTTAAATAATAGATATTAAGTCAATAAACTTATTTTAATTTTAATATAATCGTATCTCCAATAATTAGTATCTAAATAGCAATTAAATATTTATTTTCTTGATTTATTCTTGAAAATCAAGATAATTATAATAAAAGATTCTAATGCATATCAAGAACTAAATCTACATAAAAATATGATCACAAACATGATTTCTTTAATTACACACTAACATTTAAAACATGTTCCTTATATAAAAAATTTAAATCTACTATGTGTGTGTAGGGTCACTACTAATTTTCATTGTTATTTTCCCAATCATTCTATCTAGCCTATCCTCTCTGATGATGTTCTCCCTCGTCAAGATCTAAGAGAAGGATCTATCTTACATCCACTTTGTAACAAGTAGGTAGTTAGTCTGAGTCATCATATATATCAACCAATGATGCAAAACTAATAAATATACATCCTTAATATACAGAATAATAAAATACAATTGTCACATCATATAGACTAATCAAGAATATCACTATCTTATTACAATATATGTAAAATTTTTTAGATCAAATAAATAATAATCAGTTATTAACCATATTAATCCATGGATTCAAAGGTTATAAGTCATAGGGTAAAATCAAGATATGACAAGAGGAAATCAAAGATCTTAACACACTATAGAGGGATGAGCTTCATGGCATCTTGACTATCTATGAAATGAGAACAAGTGATGCAAGACCTTCCAAGAAGGAAGTTGCATTCAAAACCAAGAAGAAGGCACAAGATAAGAAGGGTAATGATGATATTAACATAGATATTAATGATGACAAGATAAAATCCATGTTTGTTAGAAAACTAGGGAGAGATTTAGGAAAGTATAAGGGCAAGTTGCCATTCAAATGCTTTAACTATGGTAAAATTGGTCACTTTGCCTCTAAATGTCTTCACAAGGATAATAATGATAATTATGAAGAATATGATGAACATCATGGTGGTAATAAGAAGGCTTGTAAGCCTAATAAAAGCAAAAAAGATTCAAGAAGTATGAAGGTAAGAAAGGGTCATTAAATAATAAGAGAAGTTTCTATACTAAAGAAGACAATAGCTCATCTGATGTAAGTGACACACGTACATCTGATAGTGATGATAACAATAATGAGCATGATAACAATGTAACCTTATTCATGGCTATATAAATAGACAATGAAGGTTGCTTAAAAGGGAAAAATATTATGAATGATGAAGATTCAGATGAAGAAGAGGCTTAAGTTAACATTGAGGCATAATTGGTGAGTGCTCTAGAGGAGTTAAAGTTTTAAAGAAAAAAAAATCAGAAACTAATATCATTGGTTAAGAGTTATGAGGATCAAATCAATCTCTTTGAAGAGAGACTAAGAAACAACACCAATGAACATGAGGAGATCAACAAATAGAACTCATATTGAAATCATTACTACAAGTCTTAAGACCAAGGAGGAATAATGTATCAAGTTTGGAATAGAAATGGAGTCCTTGAATACATAATTGAATCAAACAATATTCAAGTTTAAGACATATCAGAGATTTGAAAAGAGTACTAAAGTTCTTGGTGATATTTTAAGTAGTCAAAGGCCTCCACATGACAAAATAGGTCTTTGGTTCAAGGAAGACCAAAAAGAGAACAAGGAGAGTCATACCTCAAAGACCTATACAAAAAATCCCAGATCTATGACTCAAAGTGATCATCAAAAAATCAAGAGTACCAACATGAAATTCAACATGAAGAGACCAATCAGGAAACCTAATGTAATGAGGTATTTCAATTCTTTCAATGGTTATTTTTTTATTTGTCATAACTTTGGTCATAGAGCAAGTGATTATAGAATGGTTTCAAGGAATGAGTTATCATGGGAACATGGGAGAAGGAATGATTAGTCAAGAGGTAATTAAAAAAATGTTGTTTGTTATAGTTTGCATAATGTGGGACACATTACAAGATTTTGTCCTAATGGAGTTAGAAGGCCCTCAAGACTTAACAAGATATATGGAGCTCCTTGAGTGCATGAGAAGGGTCAAACATTGGTATGTAATCCAAAGAAAGTCAAGACTAATCGTATTGGGCCCAAGAATCAAGATGGATTATTTGTTAAGATAGAACAAGTATCAGAAGTAAAGGAATGTGAAGAACACTTGTTATCTGCATGTATTGATAAGGTAGTCAAAGAGAAGAAGGATGAGAAGGTGGATGAGTCAAATACTTAGTCAAACCTAAGTGTATTCTAAGGAGGAACTATCAGTCTCTTTATTTTAAGATAGATGAGCAGAGTGATTTGGAGATCTGAGAAACTCCTGAGTTCATGGAGATTTAAGAGCCCTATGGAAAGGGGTGACTCCATTAGGCTTTATGGAGACACTCTTCTATCAATAGAACCATAAGGCTAAAGTAAAAGAAAGATTCATCCTGAGAGGATTCTAATTTGTCTATGTTTCAAGGTATGAGTCATTTTCTTTGTAGTTTTTATGTCTATGACAAGGTGAAAGGAGTTTTGGCTAGTATGAGCATTGATTCTAGAGATCAGTTCATGAGGAGTCATGGTATGGAATACAATTCTAATCATAGGATTGTATATAGAGACATATGGAATATGGATTGGTCTGCTAGACTAATATGGTCATAGAGACAAGTTGAATGTTTTTGACAAAGCTAGAAGCATGATAAAATCTTATGTAGCTAATTGGTATATGAGAGTTAAGAAAAAAGTTGTTCCATGTTTCTAATAGATGATAACTTGATTTATGTTGAGAAGTGGTATTGGTATCAAGATTCTTGAAGGATGTTGAGAATGGTCTATGAGTCTTGATGACTCATATGATGATGATTCATTAGCTTCAAGAATAGATAAATAAATGGTATATGTTAAATAAGGTATATAGAAAACATGAAGATATGTTGAAGAATGTGGCCAATACTAAGAGCATGATGGATTTTTGTGAAGTTGGAACATGGAAATGAAGATGTATATTATCCATCTCTATGAAATCAATGTGCATAAAATAAATTGAATTATCTTATGTATCTGAGTCCATTCAAAGATCTATGTCATATAAGAATAGATGTGATGGCCTAGTGAGTGATCAAGAGTTTGATCTATATCAGTAATATCAAGGACAAGATGAGTTTTCCTATGTATCTAAATTAATTTGAATAAGGTATACATGGAGTTAGGGGGAGCATGTTTATATGATGATTCATATACTCTATGATACTATTACCAAAAGGGAGAAAGAGCTCAGAAAGAGAGAAATTTTAGAATGCTTTATAGACTCAAGAAATGTTGAAGATCTTGTTTGGTGCAAGAGGTGTGATCAAAGAAGATACATCATGAGGGAGAAAGTTACAAGTGTGTATCTGCCATTAATGTCAAAATGGGGAGAAGGAGTAGATGTCAAAAGTACAATTTTGAAGTGATTTCATATTGTAGTGTGTTTTACATCAATAATTTTTCCATCAATGACAAAGGGGGAGTTTGTTGGCATTTTATTGTCATTGATGTCAAAAAGGTGCATCATGTAAAGGGACAATGATCATTGATGTCAAAGGTCTGTTTGGTCAAGTGCTTGAGCATGGTATTAAGAGAGTGTTGATCACTGAGTGTGTTGAAAATTTGTTCTCAATTGGTAGCATGATGATGTCAAAGGTGACTAAACCTAGTTGGTAGTGTGTGATGAGATAAGATGCATTGAAAAAAGTGTTATCATGAGAGAATTTGAAGGCAAGAGATAATTTGAAGGCAACTAATGTATTATGGTTTCATGAAAGAGTAAGGTCAATCATGAAAGATAGAGTGTTTCATGGATAATAATTTTCATTAACGTTTCATCTTGTGAGGTTTGTTGTCAAAGATGTTCAGGTGCATGAAAGAGAGATGTCAAGTCATATGAAGCTTGGTCATATAGGTCTATATGAGGCTATGGAAGATTATTGTCATTATAAATAGAATGTTTTATTGATATGAGTGTGTTATGATGTCTTATATCTTCTTTTTTATGTTTTTTTTGAGGTCATGACATGGAAAGAATAGGTCAATGTGTCAAGTGCATTGGAAGCTTGAGTCTAGTCATGGCATAGTGAAGGTATGAGCTGGTGGCATGATGAGGTGAGAAAAATTAGGAATGTGAGAGATTGTATGTAATTTTTTAATCATTTTAATAAGGTGTATAAGCACCCATGAGAGTCTCAGGGTGATCCTATAGGGGTAGGATCTTCAGACCAAGTATACACCTAGACCACTCCTAGACCCTACTTAGCCAAATGAGGTATGAAGATAAAATTTAAAGGAAATTATGCATATTTGAGAATGTACAAAGGTAATATATGTTTTTTTAATCATGTTCACAAATTTTGATTCCATAGTTTGAAGGAAATTACATGAAACACTATTTTAGGCTTTCTCGAGTTCATAGAATGAGATTTCAAGACCCAAAAATCACTTTTAGATGTTTGTAGGCACATCGAACCTATGCATGGGAACCTAAGCTATTAAGTTGAGATGGGGAAGGGTCCTATATAATATATTCAGGCATTGGTTTTGGATTTAATCGGTATCCCTTTATGAACATTTGTTAACACTAAAACCTATGTTAAACCTCTCTAAAACTCTAATAAGGACCCAATGTGAAAGATCTTGATTAAATTAGATTACAATGGATTAAAATTCTTAGGAAATATATTATATATTTCATTATACTCTCTTTATCACCTCCAAGTGGTATTGAGTTGTCAAGTGAGTGAGTGAGAAGACCCTACAGAAAATGGATTGTTTGTGAAGAATTTGTTGTAGCATTCAAAAGTTGAATTAGTCAAGAAAAGAAAATAGATGGAAGAAGGAACAAGAGAATCATAATACATACCCATGAATATTTATAAATAATTTTAATCCTTCAATTATGTTAAACTAGTCTTCTAAGTTAGCCAGTTGCAAACAGACCTAATGGTGCAAACAGTGTAAAACCTAGGTAGCAGTGAGAAGATGAATTTGAGTGTGTTTCTAAGGTATAATGTTGAAATCAAGTACATGGAGATGTTTTTTAGTAATTTTAAGTATTTTATATGCTTAAAAAACATTGGAGGTTAGTGAATATGGTGGAAATTTATTCACAAAATGACTTGTCTGGTTCAATTTAGTTTGTGAGATATAAGGTCATGAGATTGGTCTGAAAGATCAATATTTTGATATTAGACCATATGAGTTTTGTGTTTGGAGATTTTATGAATATGTCATATAATATTTTTAATTTATTAGGATTATTTGAAAGTGTCTAAAAATGTGTTGGAGTTCCAAGTCACCATGACTAGTCTTTGAGGAAAATTGACAGTTATGAGTAAGTTGCAGAGCTGGTATTGAAGACTTAAGCTCTGAGTGAAGTGTCTAATGAATTTGTTAATGAACCTGATGTCATGTAAATTATTTATATACATTTTTTATCATGTTTGAGTTTATTAATTTTATTTGATCCTTGGTATTGAAATGTAGACTTTTTGGTGTACACAGGCCTAATATGACTAAGTATTATTGAGAGGTCTCATGAAGTAGTTGAACCTAAAAGGTGTTATGGATATCAGAGGATTTTAGACAAGGTAATTTTGGATGTTGTATGGAATGATTGATCTATTTATATATTTTCAATACTTTTCAAGGGATCAAATGGTAACGTTTTGATAAGAAGGCCTAATGTAATTAGGTCTCTATAAGACCTAAAAGTGAAATGAGGTCTAATAGAGTTATGACAAACCAAAAGGGACTCAAAGATAATTTGAATTAAGTTTATGATATTTTATAATATATATTATATGTCTGACATAAGATTTTAAGGGTGCATGCCCAACCAAGTGATATATGAACAAGAGATGAGTATATATACAAGGCATTTTTAGGCCTATTTGAGCAAGTTAAGAGTTAGTTGAGTGAAGAAGCCTAGAGGCAGTTTTGAGAGCGATCAAGTGGATTAAAATTGAAGGAGTGATCATCATATGTTAAGAGTCTATCAGATTTGCATCAAATATGTGTTCCTAATATATGATAATGGATAGAGTTTAGATAGAATAGATAAATATCTGAGTGGAAAGAAGTGTGATTGACTGAGTTGGTACTTGAGGGAGTTGAAGCTTCCTTACAGGTTGGAGCTTGTAGAATTGGTCTTGATTGAGTTGGTGATTGTTCAAGAGGGAGTTGTAACTAAATTATAGGTTGGTTATTTTAGAATTGTCTTTTGACTGAGTTGGTTCTTAGTCATAGGGGGTTGTATCTTCCTAGTAAGTTGGTGTTTTTTAAAGTCAAGTGGGTACTTAACAAATTTGGGGTTGGTGTTCTATGTTGAGTTGGTGGTTAACTAAATTTGATACATTATATTATAGGACATTTTTTCCAAGATTTTTTTCAATGTATTTTATACCTCATGAGTGTTTCCCACATATGTGATGTGTTATCTTGTTTCATGCTCATGTGATTGGTTCTTAATGTGTTACTAGATCATTGTGTTGCTTTCATCGTTCATAGATGAGTGAATGTAATTGATTGAAAGTTTTTGAAGACTAATTCACCCCCCCCCTTTTATTCATTATTATTCCAACAAAAAAATGTATAGGTTTAACTGTGAATCAACATGGACATATAAAGGCCCATATATACCTTAGCCTAGTACATAACATAAAATTCAATGCAAAATGTGGGAGTTGGTGAAATAAATGCATGTAGATATGTCCAGGTAGGAATATGGGATATAGGTGGTGTGATCTTCATAGGTGCTTATGTAAGATAGAGTAGACCTACATAAGAGGTAAAATCATGGAGCAAAAAATGTGGATGAGCATTAAAGTTTTTGATTCATTCATGGTTTGACAATAAATGAGCATCATGATACCTTTCAATTAATGAGCACTTTGAATGTTTTGAACTACCACATTAATATCATATAAAAGGACACAAAGGATCAAATTTTGAAAGGATATGGACTCTTACCATTAGTCTTGAAGAGATTATACCAAATTATAGACATAAAGGGAGATATAGAGAGAATAAGATAAGTTTAGTTTCCATGGAGTGTTATTTGGAGGCCTGAAAGACCCCATTGTTTTAGCTTATAACCCAACAACCTTATAGTTTATGCCTTGGGATAAATTGTGTAATTTTTGTTTAAAATTAATACAAGAGAATAAATTTGTGTTGTTTTTCTATTTGTGTGTGTTGTAAGTGGGAGAGAGTCTATTCACTTTGTTGGATGGTCTAATACATCCATTCATTGGGACCCCTAACCATGAATACATCAATAATGGACCCCAAAAATGGGATTGGTGATGGTATTAACCTAGTATATAATTAGGTTATATGGCATATTAAGCACCTAGACCCTTGGCATATTTTGATTAGGTGGCCTAATTATAAATGGATACATTATGTTAAATGTGTAAATTTATCTATATAAGCACATGGTGATGATAAAGGAAATGCATTTAAAGTTAAGAATGGTATCTTAAATATACAATTTGAGTGTGAAAAACATAAGACAAGAAGAGACTTTGGTAATAATGCTAGTTGATCAAGAAACCTACAAGAATTAAATATAATAAATAAATAATCAACCACATAAAATATTCAATTCATAACAGCATGGGGATCACCATTCCTCAATTCAATGTTACTTGACAAAAATGAATGAAATTTGTTCCAACAATTAATGGCCACTAGGAATTTTGGGGAGAATAAATAGATTATAAATAGAAAGTAGTTTGTGAAATAATGAGTTAAATAATTCATATGACCATCTGATTAGTTTCACAACTAGTTCAATTGTTCATTGAATTTAGATGGCTAAATCACCCAAGATGGGTTTGTTTAGTTAAGTTAGTTGGTTGGAATGCCAAAAATAGAATGATTAGAATCTAACATTGAGATAAGGAAATGTGAATACAGTGAAATCATATAATAGACTATGTGACAAAAAGGGAAGAATCACAACCCTATTAAGGTAATTCATATTAATGTTTTTGAGCCTTTTTTCCATTATGTTGAAGATTATGGCTTTATCTGATGATATTATTATATTATTATAATTTAACTGATTTTTAGAATTTGTATTTTAAGAATTTTCCATTTGGTTGAAGGATGTGGCTTTATTAAATGATCCTTGGATATTAATTTTGTGGCAACTTTCTATTGTGAATGATTACATTTTATGATAATGGTTGAAGTGTCTTACTTATTATATTATTATTCTCCTTGCATTGTGTTTTATATCCTCTATGTTTTGTTTGGGTGGGGTAAAAGAAGGATAAGAACAAAGCTTTGTGTCTAGAGGTATGTTTGTGTCCACTAGCCAGCTAAGTAGCATAAAGGCCTGTGTCAAGGTGCTAGGAGAGGTGGTTGAGTCCTCAAGCCTATGTTTTTGGAAATTATTGACTCATGTGGGGTTAAATGTATCCACCTTAAGCAATATTATTTATTATCAAACATTTGATTACATGCCATGTGACAAATCTTGTATTTTAAGTATTTTTGGGTTTTGGGACCTTAATCTAATGTGACATTATTCCATCCTTTGAATGTTTTATGGTGGTTTCATGTCATTTATGAATCTATCTTTGCAGATTGATTTGATAACCATTTATTTATTTTATTTTATCACTCTATGATTTTTTATGTCAAGATGACTATTTTTTATTACTTACTTAAGGACATGTGCACCCACCATGAGGGTGGCTGGGTGGAGCATCACATCAAATCATATCTCATCCAATTATATTTTCATGATCAAGTTGTGACTATCCAAACAAGCCATCAAGATTTTCAATTAAGTGCAAAGGTTCTAAATTTCATCTTGGTATTACTTGGGAACTAGTTTAAGCTAAAATAATTTTGGATAGGGACAAATTATTTCTTGAGCTAATCATAATTTGCTTATTACATTTATTTAACTATGAAAATTAGAATATTATGGAAATAAATAATTATCTTGAAATGATCATAATGTTAAAGGTCACAATTAATCCTATTTTTATATCTTTATTAATGAATGATGAACTTGTTGAGAAATGGTAAAGTTTAGTTTTAGGGGATTGCACAAATATAAACAACTATCACCAATAAGGCTTTAGAGATATGGCCACTATAAAAATGTAACCTATGGTTATTAAAATTATAGAGGAATACTTCAATACATGGAAGCACCCACATATAAATAATTATGGCCTAAATATTACATAACAGTCATTTTCTTCCTTCTGAAATAAACATAACTAAATTAGCCTAACCATATAGTTACCTATTGTGTGAAGAAAAAATTTATGATTACATTTTTTTTGGAAATCAATATGTTATGTGTTCTATTGATGATAATAAATACCACTTTTAATTAGTTAACCATATCCTTATGGGTAGTGTATTAAAGAAATCACTATTATTAGAGGTTGATCCTCTAAGGAAGCCTATGTATTTATATCTATACACATATTGGTCACTAATAGTATAATTTGAGCCTCTTTGACTCGACTATGTATTCCTTTAAGTTGTGTGTGTTACTTACACATTTTGATCATAGATATTTTCATATCTAATAGACTTTCACAATGACATTGAAGGTGATAAATGCTTCTTCATCAACTAGTGTCATTTTGAGTTTCTTACCTTCAATCACAGTTTCCTACATTAATTGATATCATCCATAGATGGTGCAATTAATTGATATCATCCATAGATGGTGCAATTAATTGATATCATCCATAGATGGTGCAATTAGGAGAAGAGTTCAATTAGCCATAGTTTCTAACATCTCAGATCAAAATGAATGTATAGAGGTACCTCTTGGAAAAAGCATAATCATTTTAGTACCAATTTTTAGAACTATTAGTCTACGTCACGTAGTGGAGATCACCTTAGGGACAGTGGATGTTGGAGATGACTTTTGACTAGAGACCAATTTTTAAATTTTGATATGGCTAAGGAAAGGAAACCCCTACTCACATGCACAAAAGTTTGGGAGTTAGATTATTCAAATTTCATAGCTCAATCACTACCAACCCATGTGTTCCCCATGATTTCATCAACTATATGTCCCCATTGTAATATTGATGAATCCAAATGACTTTCAAGCACAACCTATTTGGTAAAGGTGAGCACATAAGAGGAAGGGTTAAGGGGTGAAGTTGATGAAGTTAGATTTTTATGGTTATACATCTAAACTCCAACCACAAGAGGTAAAACCTTCATAATTTACATGACACAACTATGCCAAACACAAACAACACCTTCAAACCTAAAAATGTATATTGATATAATAGCCATGTTAGAGCATGCCAGTTAAGATGATGTCCAACTTCCTATAGATAATAAAATTGAAGGTGCATGTGCTTTCCATGCTTCCATAGCTAAAAAATACACCCAACTCAAACAAGAGAATGATGAGCTCTAAGATAGCTTTGCCAACACCATAAAAAGAATAGACGATGAATAACCTACCTTGGTGCAACAAGTGTTAGGAAACCAAGTGACATCTAAATAATTTTTGTACATTTATCTAATCATTCAACTTTCACAATAATTTTAATTCATGCAACACCTCAAGAAAGTAAAATCTAGGTGTGAAGGCTTCAAAATGAAGGCAATGTCATCAACAAGCTTTTGGAAATATATGAGTAGGAGGTGGACATAGTTTTAAATCAAGATAAATACATCTCATGCCATGTGCTAGACTAGAAATCAAAATTATAAGATTCCATGAAGGACATGGGTTATGATACCACCAAGGTTGATAAATATCATGTTGTAATGGTCAGTTAGGTGATGGTTACTTAAAAGTATTATGCTATGTAGGAGTCACTACAATAAAAGGACAATGTAATGGAGTGAAATTAGATTCAATGAATTGGAAATGTGGAGAAGTATGTTTGTGAGCAGCTAGGTTTAATGATATGTTGAGAGGTTGGATAAAATAATTCAAATGATTTAGATTAACATTACACTCTATCAGTCATTAATCACCAATTCAAGTGAAGATTATGTCCAAGGATTAGACAAAACCCCACACACTTCAACATGATCTTCATGATGGTGAGATATGGACTAGGAGACTGGACTGAAAACTTGGTGAAAATCTTATGTTTAGTCAAGGATATTATAAATAGAGTCCATATATTGTCATTGCAAAACTAATAAAGAAGCTACGAGAAAATAAGACTATTTAAACACAATATCCATAACAACTCACTACAACACAACCAATATAGTATCAATATTATGGTGTAGGAAATTCCTTAACAACACCATCACCTTCAACATAACATATTCAACCAAATACACCACCAC
Source organism: Torreya grandis (assembly GCA_037957365.1). Classification (NCBI taxonomy): domain Eukaryota; kingdom Viridiplantae; phylum Streptophyta; class Pinopsida; order Cupressales; family Taxaceae; genus Torreya; species Torreya grandis. Next base: position 1,490,484 of record JARHVA010000831.1, read on the forward strand.
AATCCATGCAACCTATAGCACATTGAGGTATTGTGACTCTTATAATTTTGAACAAGGGGGATGACACTACAACCCTAGAGGTCAATGAATCTACCATTATATTACAATATAAAAAAAATAGGTCAACAAATTCATACATCCAAAATTAAAAAGACCCCACAATAAAATCCTTACCTAGTTCTAGCTCTTGCCTTGGTATTGATCCTCCTGCCTGATATAGAACATACACAATCTTTCTCTCACTCTTGTTTTACTCAAAATACTCTTCTTTGGCAATGGCTTACTAATTCAACCTTCATTCAATTTTTTGATGTTCATTTGATTAGTTTGTGGTTATTAACCCCATTCAAAAATCTATTTATAATCCTTAAGTACCTTTTATTCAATATGCATACCTTCCAAGGACACCAACTTACTCATTTCAAACCTTTACTCAACTTGGTAGACAGGCTACTAGACTTTTTAATTGAATTTCCCTATGTACAAAAATTTATGGATGTATTCTAACAATCTAAGATCTGAATCAAATATTCTCTATCAAGTTTTAACTTACCATGCAATTTAAGGATCAAAATCCAATTATAAACTAGTCTTTTGTCTATTGATAGGCCACTATTAGGCCTAATTAGTTATACCGAGCACACAATTCCTCTCAGACTTCTATGAGCATACGTACACATACAAAAACCAACTAAAAACTTGAAAATATCTTCACACTTGTTGAGACCTATAAAATGACAAATTTTTAGGTTTTTCCACTTGCTAAATTATTTTAAAATGGCACTTTTCTTTTACAAACCCTAGTTCTAAGTTTGTAGCCCTATTTGCACCTGAGGCTTACAATTAGGGATTACTCAAATTATACATGGTTTCATAGGTCTATGAATGTTCCTTAAGTCTATGATAACCTTACACTTCTATCCCAAACATTAAGTTTTTTCTTGGGAGTCTCTATAGGTTAAATCATGAAAATTTTCAATGAATTGTGCTCACAGTCAACCAAAATGATGCACAACATCATTCACATACTCTACCCAATTCAAGCTCTAACACATACACTTTCACTAATGCACTCAACCTTGATCAATATTAAAATGTCAATCAACTTATTTACATGATTTTTAACTTATCCAAATCAAAAACCCCTTCATTATCTCATACATTGAAAAAAATGTCTTGGTCACAACAAAGAACTTACCTCTACAAAAAGACTCCAAACTTGCCATAACTAACTCTAACTTCTTCCCAATTTCTTATTGTATATTTGGAAAGGAACAACTACTAAGACACTAATCATGAGCATGTAAATGAATAATTACAGGACTCACTTAAGGAACTAGGTGCCATTGACCTACTTGAAGGTCTTCACAACTAAACTACTTTAATTATGACTCCCACAAGCATGAAAATTGCTCCACAAACCTTGATCAAGATTAAAAAATTCAAATGGAAGAAATGGTGGGAAAATGCCAAAACCACTTCCATTTAAACTTGATCAAGTTCTAACCATTATTATGGACTCCTATAGAACTAAAATGACTAGAACAACCTACTAAAGACTCTAGGCATGCAAATGGATCATTATGTACATTTTGGTAGTGATGCTCCTGCATCATACTACCAAGGAGAAAGAAAATTTTGATGAAAGTGACAAAATATTTGGAGTTGATGGTTCTTTACAACATCTTCCTTACAATCTCATGCCCACGTAGACCCAAGGCCTTTTTGAGACTCGTAGTCCTCTCAAATGCTTGATCATACTTATTATAGCTCCTCTTTTATTCACTTCTCCCTTACTCTTCCTCTTATTTTGCTTCTTCAATATATTAATGGGTAGTTATTTCTCATTTATTTTCCTCTAATAAATTGCACATGGAACAAACATGCTAATCAAAATCACATCATGCTTATTCTCTTAGAGTTCTCTATGTTCTTTGCTTGCCAACTCTTCTCCCTCTTGGCTCAAGATTCTCTGTAATGTCAACTCAACTGCCATGATGATATTATTGTCTCCTATGAGACTTATATCATTATATTATCCCATTATTTTCTACCATATCTTCTCTTCTTATGATGTATACTCATCCTCATCACCTTGCTCTTCCATTTGTGTCATGCAAGACACCTCAACCTATTGTCATGCAAACTTTTTAAGCACTCCAACTTGTGCTTCCTCTTCCTTCTCTCCTGATGCCACCTAATATGTCCAAAACTTCTCTATATGTTTTTGTACCATCTTGTTTTTCCATTATCACATTCATTAGTTCCATTGTGATCTCATACAATGCATCTTTAGCAATATTCAAATCAGAATAATAATCAAACACAACATGAAAACATTACCTTGTGCTTCTCGGTTATCTTCCATACTTTATTGATTGTAATATTTATCCTTCATGCCTGTCATGAGGCATGGTACTATTTCAACTCCTCTTTCTTCTTCATCATCCTCTAATGGATCACCCTTTTCAGGATAACACAAGATTATGTCACCATTCTCAGCCATTCAATCAATTTCTTCTTCACTAGCATATTGCTCATGTTTCAATTCTTCACCTATATACAAGAATTCAAATAAATCATTAGTTATAATCACTTGAGGTCAGTTTGCCTCCTTGTTTCTCTCTCTAGGCTGCCTTGCTTTCATCCTCATGTTTTGTCTTCTTCTCTTCTCCACCAATTATTTGAGTGGCTTCTTACTCATCACCCATCCAAGATGTGGGTTCACAATCTCTCTCAACAAATCTATCTTGGTCAGTATCTCATCTATTTGTTACTTCATCTCACTTATCTCTTTCTCCATTTCAATCCTCTTGGTGTCCTCATGCACCATCTTCTCTTTGTGGTGGCTTTTCTCAACCTTGCCCTTTTTCCTCTTCTCTCTCTCCTCATCTCAATTAAGATGCCTATCAATTCTTTGGTCTCATCTGGACCTATTCTTTTGTATAAAAATCCTTCTATTACATGTCACATCATGACCTCACTTGGGTCTCTCTCTTTTAGATTCAATCTCTCTCTTATCCTTACTTGGGACTTCTTTTTCTCTTGTCCTACCTATAAGACTTTCTCAAGCTCACTTATGAGCTTATTTAATCTTGGAGATTTCACTAGCTCTATTTCTTCTTTAAGCCTTCATGGCTAAGGGATATTACACCTATCATCTCACTTTCTTTCTTTCAACTTATTACTGCCTTTCACATACCTGTAGCCTTGTCATTTCATCCCTACATTCTTCATTAGCCACTTCACCATAACATCTCACAACAACATCTTCTCAAAATAACTATCAAATAATATTAATACAATATACAAACTAGATCAACAAAATTTAAACATACCTTTCTACTGAATCTTCTAGCTTTGATACCAAAATGATGCAGAGCATCATTCACATACTCTGCCCAATTCAAGCTCTAATGCATGCAATTTCACTAATGCATTCAACCTTGATCAATCTTATTGTGTTAGTCAACTTCTTGACATGATTCATAAATTATTCAAATAGAAAACCCCTTCATGCTCTCATACATTTAAAAAAATGACTTTTTTATAGCAAATAACTTACCTCTACAAAAACATTCTAAACTTGCCATAACTAACTCTAACTTCCTCCCAACTTCTTGTTATACATTGGGGAAGGCACAACTACTAAGACACTAATCATGAGAACAAAAATGAATAATTACATGATAAGAACAAGTAAATTTACAAACTAACATAATAGAGAGGGAAATTCACTGGTGTATTTAATAGTGAGAGCAGTTATAGTGGAGGTGTACAATAGCAAACCAAAATTCTACATAAACATGTGGCATGTAAGGACCAAGAACAAGTTGTAAATGAAATAGAGTGGGAAGCACAAGAAGTATGGATGAAGGAAGAATACTACATATTTTTAGCAGAAGTGGATCATGGAAACAAGGATATGGTGGATTAGTTTGCAGGAGTGAAAGAGTGGTATACACCTTCAAAGCAAGAAGCAAATATTAGCAAATTTGTTTTTTGTAACACTTTTAGTTAATGTGCAGGTGTACCATTAAATAAGATGAACCAAAGAAGGCCTAATTATGGGTCCCAAGAGCATGTTCACTCTATGAGAGGATATTAGCAGTAGATACTTTCTATAAGAAGGTTCAGCTCACTCAGATAGGAACATACACCAAGTACATCGACAAGAACCTATGGCAAACATTTTTTAGCTTGGTAGTATGATGTAGGGGCATCCTATAAGGACCATTAATTTTAATCATTTTTGTCTTAAATTAGTTTAGTAAGTGTCTAATAGATACTAGAGGTCCTATGTAGTCCTATTGTGGAGTCTAGACAGTCCCAAGGTGCATAAAATCTGAATTCTGGCTTTTCTCACCAAAAACTCCTTCTAAAGAATTTTGAATCTTGTTAAGAGGACTTTTATCTAATTTTTAATGTGGAAAGAACATAAGTCTAAGGGGTTTTGACACTATATAATGTTCATAAAATGTTCATGAGTCTAAGGTCATGGTTCTATATAGTTTATTTTGTGTAAAATCAAGAATAATGCAATGTAACCAAAAGACCTCTATGAAGGAAATGAACCAAGAATTAGTTATGCATCTGTTTAGGGAATATAATATTTATTTAGTAGTGGTAACCTCATATTCCATGTAGGTAGATAGTTAAATTTGTGTGTGATCAATTTTTGAAGGAATGAAAATTGATATTTAAAACCCTTGTTAAAGGTATGTGATCTGTGTATTAGAAAAATTCACTATGATTTTGAGAAAGGAGAATCTAAATGTGTTGTTTCAAATTTGTATAATTATTTGGTAAGTTTATTATGTATTTATTAAATGAGTATGCACTATTTTGAAACCTTTGTTTTATGTAAACTTTACTTGAAGCAATTGCAGACCTGTAGGGTAGTGTATACATAGGTAGTGTGTATATGGAGAATCTTGGAAAAGATTAAATTAAGAAAGAAAGCACCTGAGAAGTGTTAAAATAGTGTCATAAGGTATTTAAAATCCTAACATATGTAGGTAGATGTTGTAACCTATCTTTGGGGCCAAAAGTCATAAGAAAGCATTGGTAGACTATAGGAGAGGAAATTGTTTAACTAGTTATAACAAGAAATTGGGAGAAGCATTGAGGAGAGGCTGTGGAGTTGATGATTTATGGATGAGATAGACATGAAAAGTTTTTTCAAAGCCTAAAAATATTGGACAAGAGGAGAAAATGTTATTGGAATTTCAAATTTTTAAGATAGTTCCTTAACAAACCCTAAAGATTGTATGTGAGAATACAGTAAATGTAAGATTGATGTATAAAAGAGAAATAGAGGTAGAAGTGCAAAGATATAAGGATTTGGAAAGGTGTGAGAGTGTTATATAGACCTCAATAAACTGATTATACCCTTTGAAACTATTTATAAAATGTGTATGATAAATTTGAATGCTCTCAGGCTTGATTGGGTACAAACAACCCTAGAACTAAGGTTTGGAAGATACATATAGTTTCAACCATCAAAAATCCACTAAAATTTGGTCAAAAGGAAGGTTTTGATGCATGCTAATAGATTGGTTCATTATACATGCATTGGTTCTCATGTTTCCCTTACTATTTTGGGGAATTTAATGACTTCATTATGCTTAATAGGGTCTCATTAGACCTTTCAATGCATTCATGACTTTCTCAAATAAATAATGCACTCTCAAGACAACTTTGCTTGCCTTTCTCCTAACTCTTTTAGCCTTTTTTAATTTAAATCTATAGTTACAGAAATGTATGACTATATTATGATAATCTAAGATCTGAATCAAATACCTTCAGTTGAGTTTCAACTTACCATGCAATTTTAGGATCAAAATCCAGCTATAAACTAGCCTTTTGTCTCTTGATAGGCCATTATTAGGCCTAATTAAGTCTACCAAACATATCAGACTTCTATTAGCATATGTACAAGTATGGAAACCAAATAAAAACTTGAAAATTTGTTCTCACTTTTTGAGACCTATCAAATGGCTAATTTATAGGTTTTTCGACTGGCTAGATTATTTTAAAATGGCACTTTTCTTTTACAAACCCTAGTTTTGAGTTTGTAGCCATGTCTGCACCAGATGATTATAATTAGGGATCACTATAATTATACATAGTTTCATAGGTTTTTGAAGGTTCCTTAGGTTTGTGCTAACCTTACACTTCTATCCCAAACATTAAATTTCTTCTTAGGAGTCTCTGTAGGTTAAATCATGTAAAAGTTTTAATGGATTGTGCTCACAGTCAACAGGTTCTTACCAAGTTATAAACCTTTCCTTTGTAAATACTCTATTAAATAAGTAAATCATGTTCCAATACCTTTAGGAGTGTGAAATAAAGACTTACCAGGCATGAGGGTGCTTCTAACTATCTTCCATAAGAATCTTGTTACATAATACGCTTGCTCAATATTCCATCTACTCACATAGGGACTCATAGGGCTCTAACATAGTCTAAAAATTTATATCTGGGAAAATATCTCATGGACCTTTAAAACTCATTGTGTCCACATATTCAACATCAATCTATTTCAAATCTTATCAATATAAGCTTATCATGCAACTCTTACCTCATCTCAATTTCTTTCAAATAGGGTATGCAAACTATTGACATAATAACTTTATGAAAGACTTGAATGCATTATCTTGAGGATTTTGGCCTCCTAAAATATTCCCATCCACTATGAATAATTAAATTAGATCTAAGACAACTTAAAAGTGTATTTAGTATTCACCAACTAACCACATATTCGTAATGTAAAATAAAGAGTCTTCTTTCATTGCATATTTCCACCTTGTCAACATATTATTCTCATACAACTTAAAGTGTATTGAGTATTCACCAACTAACAACATATTTGTAATGTAAACTAAAGAGTCTTCTTTCATTGCATATTTCCACCCTGTCAACATCGTATTCTCATACAGAAAATAGAGTACAATATATCTTCTCCTTTTCAATCACAAATATAAAATTAACTTCAAAACATTAGATTCCAAAACATCCATTTATCAAAGACACAAAATTATCAACTCCTATTTGTCATTGATCCCTCCTTCATTGAGCATTTACAAACTCTGTCAACATTCGTGTATGCACATAAAATAGGGTATTTTCATCAATACTTTTTAAGAATGTCTATTCATTGTTTCTTGGGTTTAATTCCCTATTCCTTCAAATACATTGTGTTCACTCCTTTGAGAATCCAAAAAAATGACAAGATTTTTATCTCAAGTAACTACTATAACTAATTATTTCAAAACCTCCAAGTCATTCTTAAAAAATGCCTCATATGGGCTTACGAATGAATTATGACTAAAGGCATTTAACCACATATTGTATGACCTATACCAACCCATCATAGACCTAACATAATCATTAGACAAACATTACCTAGCAAAGAACATCCAAAAACTTCTCATAGCTTTCCCAAATATTCAAATAATGATTTTGGTGGGAAATGTCAATTTGAAAGTTTCAAGTAGCCTAACACCTCTAGAATTCCAAAATAAGATCCAAGAAGGATTTTAAGACACCTAGACACCTATATAAAACTAAAATTGAATCTAAATAAGATACCCCTACATCATACTACCAAGGGCAGAAGAAATTAAACATCAAGATCAATGTGGCTTGCTTGATTTTCTTTATCTTCTTCCAATCTCTTGAAGGTTACTGATCTTTCATTCTTTTAGCTAGAACTATAGCCTCCACTAATTTGACTCCAACTCTCTCTTATAACTCATACTCTGATTGTGCTTGGTTGATATCTACATTTTTAGACTACAACTCTTCAACTTGTATGCGATTATGGATCTCACATGCATTGAGAGTTTGCTTCAATTGTACCTTTTTGTCTCCATCTTGACTTTAATGACTATAACCACTCTTGTAATTGTTATTATATCTCTACCTTGTCCTTATCCTTCACTTGTTCCAAACTTTGATCTTCTACTCTATTTTGCACTATGGAACTTAGCTCTTTTCCTTCAATCTTCATCCCTTGGCAAGATATTTCTTGAATGGATTGAGTTTCATTTCCTTAAATGTGAACATCTATCTCCTTCAATTTCCAATCTATCCATGTTTACATTTGTAACTTGTAATCTTGAGCATCCATCTTTCTTAACCACACCACTATATATATATATATATATATATATATATATATATATATATATATATATATATATATATATATAGCTGTGTGGTTCCAATCCTTGTTCATCACATATAATACAGGCCACATCTCATTATCTTTAAAAACTAGACTTCATCTTAAAACCAAGGATTACAAGTTACAAATGTCAACATGGATATATATATTCACCACTCATCTATCACTTCTCTACCCCTATTGGGTGTCTTGAGTTGGTGTTTTATCCATATCCTTGTTCATCACATATAATACATCTTCTTGGCCACATCTCATTCTCTTTAAAAACTAGACTTCATCTTAAAACCAAGGTATTAAGTGGTCACCCATCCTTATTGAATCATTAATTATCACTTCTCTTGACTTTGGATTATCATTATACATAGTCTTGTAAGATCCTACTATATATATATATATATATATATATATATATATATATATATATATATATATATATATATATTCACCACTCATCTATCAATTCTCTACCCCTATTGGGTATTTTGAGTTAGTGTTTTATCCATATCCTTGTTCATCACATATAATACATCTTCTTGGCCACATCTCATTCTCTTTAAAAACTAGACTTCGTCTTAAAACCAAGGTCTTAAGTGGTCACCCATCCTTATTGAATCATTAATTATCACTTCTCTTGACTTTGGATTATCATTATACATAGTCTTGTAAGATCCTACTCTAGCACCCATCACTATCTCTATTAAGTACTTTTTTCCTCTATCACCCATCAATTTATCCACTTGCGAGTATATAAAAATATTTGATCCCATCACTTTACTCTCTCATCCTTGCTAGATTAATCTCTTGGAGGACTTTGTATTGTGTTAATTCTTGGTCACCTATCTTATTAAATCATCATCCCTTTGAACACTAAATGTTTTGGTCTTTAGACATAAATAGTATTTGAAGACTCCCATCTCATCCATCACTCTTCATCATAACCATCATTCACAATGGTCATCCATACCTGAGCTCAACTTTGAATTGGTCAAGGCTCCAACCATGACAACAATCCATTAGGGAATATGATGGAACCAAATCAAAAATATGACAAAAACCATAGTGATATGCATACACCAAGGATCAATCCACTCCAAAATGATGAGGTAAGGAATCTCATTTATTGCTACCTTTATGAGAACCGAGATCATGTCTTAGCCCATGCCATAGAAATAGGGGGTACCTTACCTCCCATTTTTTATCACACCTTTTTACATAACCTCATACACCTATCAAGACCAACCTTACCCCATCAACATGATGATATTAATCCTCAAAAATAAAAAGACATAGACCGTGGATTTATTGAAGAAGAAGAACACCCACAACCACTTCATAATAATCACAATGAGGCTAATAGGAGATAGGCTATCATTGAGGATCGCCTAGATAAATTAACTCAAAAAATAAATGTATTGCTTCAAAATCAATGTCCACCTTCACCTAGACATAATAATAACAATAAAAATTCCCATAATAACACCATTGATATTATCAATAATCCTAATAACACAAATAACACTCATAATACCCATAACACTCACATCCCTCAAGGAAGTCAAAACCAAACCACTAACCCTCTTGGGGATCCCTCTTTTTCCCAAGAATAAAAACTGATGAAAGAGACTCTCCAAAAAATGGATTCAAGATCACAAGCCCACAAGTATAGATATGAAGAATTTTGCTCATCACCATTGGACATGATCATTTTCCAAATCCCCTTTTCCTCACACTTCGAAACACCCAAATTTAAAAAATATAAGGGAAAGGGAGATCCTAGATTCCACGCCCAATAATTATATATGGATTGTCATGAAGTGGCATATGAAGACACCTAATTATTGTGACTCTTTCTTAAGAAGCTTACTAGGCTAGCCTTGGAATGGTTCATGCACTTGCCAAAAGGGTCAATTTCTAGTTTTGGAAAATTGATGGAGCATTTCATTCAACATTTATCATATAATATAGAGCTCAAAATATCCATCATTGACCTTTAAAATAATAAGCAACAAAGTGGTGAGATCTTGGTATAATTCCTATAGAGATGGCGTAGCTTGGCAAGCCGGTTAAGATGCTTTGTTCCTGAAAAAGAATTAGCAAAAATCTTCATGGATAATCTTAATACAAAACTAAATTATTAATTAAAACTATAGTGTGTCAAATCCTTTGATTAAATCATCAAAAAGGGGATGCAGGTAGAAAAATACTTCATAAATAAGGGAACCATAAAACTATATTTTCAAAATGAGCACACTTCAAATCAAGAGAATTCTTTTTCAAGAAAACCCAAGGTCTTCAAAAAAAATAAAAATGTTGTGGGTGATAGGGTAATGGATTTCAAGACACAATATGTGAAAACAATCCAAATAAAGGGCCCCACAAAATTCCCTAATGTCTCTACCATCAAAGTCTCACAAGGTAAGCTTAAACCTCACATAAGCAAAAGAACACTTACAAGCTTGAGAGTATCACCAAAAATATTCATGGAATAATTGATCACTGCCAACATGATTACACTATTTAAGATTAGACCAGTGGATAATCATCAACCTAAAATTGATTGGTACCATGAAGATGAGTTTTGAAAATATCACTGGGTAAAGGGACATGATATTGAGTAGTGTATGTAATTAAATAACTATATCCAAGACCTAATAGAAATAGGTGATATCGAAATTGAAGGAGAAGTACCATCAAATCAATCAGCAAATCAGTACCTCAGCATTTATAAATATCATCTCCCAAATCATGATCAAAGGAACTAGAAACCCCAACGAGATCAGGGTCAAGAATCATCTTCTAATTGCATTGATTATCATAATGTTCCCTATCACTACATTAATACCATAAAAATCCACAAAATCTAAGAACCCATTCTACCTCCATCTCCCAACCTAAAAATAAATAGGGCTATAGCCAATTACGTTGTCACCACTCAATGCAATAATATTATCATCTCCATGACACCCCTCAAGATCCTTCCACTTCATCTATTTCCCATAAGGGGAACGTTTCTAAGAAATAATCAAGTAGTTTAGATAAATCTTACGACATCATTTAGTAATTAGAGAAGACTCCCACTCGAATATCTTTGATGTAACTTTTAAAAACATCTACTTTACATAGGGAGATATTGAATCAAGTGATGAATGATTTAAAAGTACCTAGTGACCTTGATACCAATCAATTCTAGCAACTACTGGAATATTTATCCCCATAATAGCTTGTTACTTTTAGTACCTGGGGTCTACCCCTACTAGTCCATATCATAATTATCCATTGTATATTGAAGTTACCATTTCCCATCACTAAGTTTCCTGTGTCTTCATAGATAGAGGATCTACCCTTAAATGATCTAATCTTGAATTTTTAAATAAATTGGGATACTTAGAGACATAGTTTGGTCCTACTTTAATAATGATAAAAGCTTATGATGATAACAAGAGGCCATTAGTTGGGACTATCTATCTTCCTATTGCTATGAAACTAGTAATTCATCAAACTTTGGTTCATGTAGTGGATATAGAATTACCATATAATATGTTGCTCAATAGGTTTTGGATTCATGAAATTCAAGTTGTGCCATCTACTCTACATTAGTGCTTAAATGGATCAATCTCCATCATTCTTGGAGTTATAGACCACCTCCATAGTTTTTAAATGGATCAATCTCCATCACCTTATCTGAGCACTGATAATACCATCCTAATCCCCATAATTGAATAAGTATATCTCTCCAAATAAATTAGAATCCATGCCCCATTAGATCCTGATGTCACATGACTAAATATTACATCCATAGGATGTGGAGAGTATGAGTACAAAACATTTTGTATTAACAACCTACCCTTCTCTCCATAAAGTTACGAGTCCTAAGCTATGAGGAAGAGTAATTCTATTAAGTATCAATTTGGGCCAACTACTTTTTCAAGCACTATATTTTTGGTTGATGAGTGTATTAAAGATGGATATGATTCTTAGCTCATTCTAGAAGATGAAATCCTCATCTCTCCCAAGCAAAATTATCCTAGAGTCTAGAGAATGATGAAAAATATGTAATATAAAGGAAAAGGATTGGGGAAATATGAGCAAGGTCGACTAGAACTTATCATTATTCAAGAACATCTAAAAAAATTTAGCTTAGGGTACAAGCTATATGATGATGATCCAACCAACATCATTGTGGATTCTCTTTTGACCAATGAGTCATCTCTCCTTAATGAAGACATTGAAATAGGATCTATCTGTAGTGGCTTCAAGGAGCTTACTACTACCAACCTCTTCCCTGATACCACCATATCTACCATCAATGTCTCCCTTTGTTATCCATCCCTCATAGACCAAGAATCTAAGTAGGAGCTTACCTTTGATACCTTTCAAAATGATAAGGCCATTTTAGAATTCATGGGAACTAGAGATTTCATATCATTTAGAGATCATAGAAAGGGATTTTCCATCCATCTTTTCCAATAAACATATTTTGGAAAATAGCAAACATCTCATGTTCAAAGAGAGGATGAATATTCAAAAGAAGAGGGAGAGCCTTCCAAAGAACTAGATGAACTCTAATATCGCTCCTTCATACCAGATGATTATTTTCAAATCGATAATGAACTACCAAGTTATTTTGCTTTCAATGTCACAAAAATTTCATTACCCCATTATTGACAAGATTAATCACCCTCTCTTATTGAGGAGGTGATAGAATTTAATATTGAAATTGATGAACGTCCTAAGATAGTGAAACTAGGGGCATCTCTTACGATTGAGGAACACATAATCCTTATTGAGCTATTGAAGGAATTTATTGACGTGTTCACATGGAGTTATTTGACATGACAAGACTAGATCCTTTTATAGTGGTACACCACCTAGTTTTACATCCAAATGCAAAACCCGTGAAACATAAATTCTAAAAAATTCATCCTAAGGTGGCATTGCTAATCAAGGAGGAATTACAAAAATTCTTGGAAGCTAGATTCATCTGTCTGATCAATTACTCAAATTGGATATCTAATATTGTTCTCATAACAAACCCACAAGGTGGAATCTATATATGTACTGAATTTTAGGATATAAATAAGGCATGTCCTAAGGATGAATTTTTTCTCCCTAATATTGACATGATAATAGATTCAACAACTAGGTATGAGATGCTTTCCCTCATGGATGGCTTATTGGGGTATAATCAGATCAAAATAGCCCCTAAAGATCAACATAAAACTACATTTATCACATTATGGGGGACATTTTGTTATCAATTCATGCCATTTAGTCTCAAGAATGTAAAAGCCACTTATCAATAGGAATTGACTGTTATCTTTCATGATATGATGCATGACATTGTAAAATATTATGTCGATGATATTCTAGGGAAGTCTCGTTTAAGGTCAAAGCACCATGTAGTCCTTAGCAGAATCTTTAAAATATTACAAGAATATAAAGTAAGGTTGAGTCCCAAAAAAGTGTTTCTTTGGAGTAACATCAGGTAAGTTGTAGGGATTTAGAGTCTCAAGAAAGGGCATTGAAGTGGACCTAATAAAAGTTAAATCAATTACAAAAATACCCCCACCTCGTAATCTCAATAAGATACATAGTCTTTAGGGAAATTTTTAGGCTATAAGGCATTTTATCTCTCAGTTGGTTGATAAGTGTCATCCCTTCACTCATATATTGAAGAAGGGGATAGCCTTCCATTGGAATGAAGAATCCCAACAAGATTTTGAAAGATTAAAATAATACTTTGAAAATTTACTTGTTTTATCACCACCAACTCCAAGAAAGCCTTTGCTCCTTTATATTTAAGAAACACCATTCACCATTGGTGCTCTCCTTGTCTAGCACAATGATCAAGGTAAAGAGCAAGCTATTTATTTATGTAATCACACATTGATATCATATGAGCTAAACTATACTGATATTAAAAAGGCATGTTCAATTTTAGTTTTTGCATCACAAAAGCTCTAAAATTACATGCTAAACAACCAAATATAATTCATCTCTAAGGTTGATCCCTTAAAGTATTTACTATCCAAAACAACACTTACAGCTTGAGTATAAAAATGGATAATGCTACTCAGTGAGTTTGACATTATGTAAATCAAAAATATATAAAAGGATAGGTCATGCATATCAACTAGTAGAGGCACCTTTAGAGGTGATTGAGCCCATTACATCCAATTTCTTAGATGAGTCCATCCTGAACATTTCATAAGTAGAAAGATCAAAGTTTTACTTTAATGGTTCATTTACTACCCATGGATCGGGGGCAGGCATCCTCTTGGTCACTCCTCAAGGTGATCTCATCCAAAAACCATTTTGCCTTTCCTTTTCATGTACTAATAATATTTCAGAATATGAATCCTTGATATATAGACTTTAGCTAGCTATGTAATGGAACATTCAATAATTTCAAGTATTTAAGGACTCACAATTAATTATCAAACATGTTAATGGTGAATTCCAAACAAAGGAAGAAAAGTTGATTCCTTACAAATAATTAGTGGACCAATTAAAGACTAATTTTCAAACCATCACCTTTGAATAGGTTCCATGAGGAAGTAATAAGGTTGTTGATTCTATGGCCACTATTGGCTCACTTATTGATCTCCCTCAAGATGTCCTAAAAGGTAATTTCTTGATTGAGCATCTAATTATCCTTGCCTATCAATCATTAGCTTCAATCCAAATCATACAATCAATTATCCCACTATATTGTAGTACCATGATATTTATAGGTACATTCATGACAATATCCTTCCCCCATCCTTAACTACTATCAGTGGAAAGCTTTCATTCATCTCATTGCCTGATACACAATCCTTGACAACACCCTCTATTGATGTGGCTATGATGGTACATTTTTGAGGTGTCTAACATCAGAGGAGGTGGCTCATGAAATCAAAGAGTTCCACTATGGTATCTATGGAGGGCACATCATTGGAATGGCCCTCACTAAAAAGCTCCTCTAGACTAGTTATTATTGGTCGATGATGGACCATGATTCTTGCTAATATGTGCATAAATGTGAAGCTTATGAGAAGCATGGAAACCTTATCCATGCTCCAAAATAAGAGTTATAGCCTATTATAAGTCTATGGCCTTTCTCCATATGGGACCTATATTTAATTAGAAAGATAAATTCCACTTCACCAGATGGTCATAAATTCATTATCACAGCTACATATTATTTCACTAAATGGGTTGAAGCAATACCACTTACTTACACTACAGGCCTCCAAATTTCTATGTTTGTTCTCAATCAGATTATTTGCCATTTTGGCATACCTGCTAATATAATTTTAGATAATGAAAAATCATTCAAGAACTAAGAAGTAGAGGGTCTATGTCATAAGTATCATATCACTCAGCATTTTTCCTCCCCATATTATCCCCAAGGAAATAGACAAGTAGACGCAACTAACAAAACTCTAATCAAGATTCTAAAAAAGGCTATCAATCAAGTTGGTAGAAATTAAAATATTCAATTATATCCAACATGATGGTCTTATTGAATGAGTGCCCATATGCCTGCTAGGGCGATTCCATATACAATGGTATATAAACTAAATCCATATTGCTAGTAGAAGTGGAACTCCCCTCTCTTCATCTCTCACTTAGAGGCATTATTACGGATCATAATATCAAATAAGAGAGGATACAAGGAATAAAACTCCTTGATGAAAAGTGATAGAAGGCCCTAGATCACCTTCAGTCATACCAAAACAAATTGAAGGGAAAATATCACAAGAATATTTAGGCTAGGGAGTTCGAGATTGGTTATTTAGTCCTAAAAGAAAATTAGAAAAACACCAATACAGAATGTGATAAGGGGAGGTTTGAAGCCAACTGGTTAGGTATCTATATCATTATTTCTAAGTTTAGATCAAGATCATATAATTTGGCCATGCTTGATGGAGAATAATTGGATGATCCCATGAATATCATCCACCTCAAACACTTCTATACCTAATCCAAATATCATTATCCTCCATCTATGGGGCACCTTGCATCCACTCTACCTATCATTTCCCCACCCCATCAGTCTAAAAAAACAAAAAATCTGTCCAATGGTGAAAACCATCTCACTGACACCTTGGGCAAGTACCATGATGAAAATTGGTTTTTGGCATCATGATAGAATAACCCTAACCCTGGTCTCAATAGTGGGAAATTATCAAGATTATGGTAGAAATACAACAACTCCAGATGAATGAAGGGACATGGCTTGTCAAAAACTATTTTTTAGAGGGATCTATAAATCATTAATCCCAACCTAGTCTAATACCTATCCCCAAGTCCCATCATCTCATCATCAAATCCCATAATACCCTCCCAAATCCTCTTTGACATGAATATCTCATCTTAGAATCATAAGTGACATCCTACCCCCATTTCCATATTGATGTTACTAATCCCTAATTCTACACCTTCCCACATAAACTCATCATTTTGGAGGGTCATAATATATAACCATTCTCTTAAGTATCTATGCATACACGATGACTGGTGATTCTTGAGGGGTCATCATGACCCTCATTTTGAAACTTGGTTGGACCTTGACCATGACAAGATCCACGTTTCAGGAGTATCTTGTATATACTCCTACCTCATCATCTAATCCCTTGACCATCACCACTCACAATCATTGTCTTATAGACCATTTTATGTAATTATGTGTCTACAATCATTATTTTATAGTCCATTTTATAATTATGTGTCTTGCATGTTTTATTTAGAATAATTTTTTATATGTCTTTATTTTATCTTGTTAATTTTTATGGGAACAAGGATGACATAGGTGACCCTTGAAGGTTTTATTTAGAAAGGGTCATTTCTCAAACAAAGTTCCCCACACATATTTGTTATCACACTTATGACCTATCATGCCCCTATCATATGGAAATAAGATGAAATATTAAAAAGGATTGCATATGTCCACACGTTGACAAACTTCCAAAATTGCCCCCCATCCTATCCCAGTCAACCCCTTATCCTAAATGTCCATCCTATCCAACCTCCGCTCCTAAGTCAACATTCATCCTAGATCTAATCCCATCCCACCTATCCTCATCTAAAAAATAACATGCCATGACATTATCACCCTACCTCCATGGTGTAGGAGGATTTCTACCACTACCACTTCAGATGCAGTGAACTAAACAAGGAATTAGTCTTGTATAACATAACCTCCCCATCAAGGTAAAATGTGCAAATGACACATCGTAACCTATCATCATCTATATCATCATGTCATCCATGCAATATCTCAAAATCACATCACATATAAAATCATGTATAAAAGCAAAATAATATCCCATATATAACATCATCCATAATGAATAATAGAATATAAAAAAAATCTATAACTATATCAGCAATAATATAACTATCCATCATCATCCACATGTCTCATAATGCCAAAACTAACATTTAAAGCTAAATCAAACATCACATCACATCTCATATACATATCCTCAACATATACCAAAAATAAATGCATCTCATAACCATGAAATAGTAAATAACATCCATAAATCACTGAAAATCATCATCATGTATACATATCAAATGTCCAAAATACAATATCCACATGGAAAATATGACAAAATATATAATATAGTCACATGAGTCCATGGGGAAAGAATGAGCTATAATACAAAAATCCCCTATATATATAAACATCTAATATCAAGGTTGTGGCCCGATAGCCTCGATGGTCCACTACCACCCCTAAAAGGCTCCCATATAGATGACTCACTAGCATAGAAAGAGCCTACATGCTAAACATCAAGAACCTGGACTCATATAAAGTTCTGTAGTACTGGGCTTCTCAAGTTAGAAAAACAATTTGGGCCATCACCCCCACCATCCCTTATCCTCTCAAGCCCTCATCCACTACATCTTTGGCCCTCTATACCATGGCTAACTATCCAGTCAATGACTAAATGCAAGAATGTAGCTTCATAATCTAACTCAAAAATCTGATAACCTGACTCTGTAGTGTTATAATCTACGTCTGTGCATGACCAAATTACACATCCCACTATATAACCTATTATCATAGGAAAATAATTTGGGTATCTCACTATGTCACCTATCCATCCCTTTGAGTAATTTAGCCCTATAATGTATTAATATACCCTTGTACCTACACTAACTGGCTATCTCCTTGGGTAGTCAAACTTTGGATCTGAGCTTGTAACTGATCTACTCATCAGTAATCCTTGAAATGTTTGATAAGTGAGCTTAAATCTCACCATGCAGGTGAGTCACTAGGTATTGATCTGCATCTAACATAGGTGGCTATAAAAGACCTACCCCATTTCTACCATCTACCTACATCTATGGCTAGGCCACTCCCTATATTTGAGGCCCTATTGGCACCAAATCCTATATGCCCACCTATGTTTCTACTGCACCCCCATCATCATCATCAACCTTCATCTCATCTTGGTCCCCTCCTCCATCCTTCACTCCCTACATGGGTACCTATCTCCTCCACCTCACCCTTCTCTAAATCTCTTCTAGTCCTAAAGCACCCTCCTCACTACACCCCTTTTGAAAACCACACAAGGCCAAGTCAGTTGGATAGGAACTAATGACTACCAACATGTTGCATAAGCTATTGTCATCCCCAAATCTAGAATAAGTGTATAAAAATCCCACTAGATGGGTGAAATCCTCTCATACTCAAAATATCCATCACCTCTATCATCTTGCCTCCCCCAATAGGGTCTTTCCTACTCACTACACACAAATAAACTATCAAGGTTGGGTACATCCTAGATAAATCTAAAATGGCACAGAACCTAATCTGGTCTATACCTCTCAATAATATAGTCATGTCATCTAGTCACAAAGCATGGTGTCAACATATACTAGGTCTAAGTCTCATCACCCCAACTAAATCAAATCCCCCTATATAAAATCCATTTGATGTGCTCGGGGTGTAGACTATCAAAATACTCCTTATAATAGTGTATCTCCCTTGCATGGCCTAGCTACACTCCCATAATCACTCACCATCTAAATACCATTAGTTTTCTAAGCTCTATTAGTTGTCTAAGTTCCAAACTTGCAAGTCTAACCAAGGGTTGTTGAATCACAATGTGCTCCCAACTCTAAATCTAAAGAAGTAAAAATGTCCTAAAGCATTTTTCACATCTATATGTACCTAATTGTATCTCCCTATATACACGTCTTCATGCACACACCTGATGATCATGGATCATATCTACTACCATATCACTCTAACCCAAATGAAACCATCACCCACTCTTGTTTGGAAAAATAATGCCAGACATATGATCCATCACCACTGATGTCAATCTATCTAAGCTCCCCTCACATTGACATAAGTCAAGATTCATGCAACCATCCCACATCTCCATCTATAATCTCCAACCTATTCTTAATAATGTCTACATCAATGAATGGGACCACCAGTAGATCCTCTCTCCTTACACGGGTAAGTGAAAAATCATGTACATATCCTCTAGGGTCATAATCATCTCACTAGTTAAAAAATGGAAAGTACTTGTCTTTAAGTGCCATCCCTCCACCAAGCCTATAATCAATACTCAATAAATTTAAATTAGTGGCATCATCACCACATCATGAAGACCCACTAAATTACTCCATACTCCTCATGGGTCACATGCCACATCTCATGTAGTATCTTAGGATGTCATGACCAAGATGTGAATATGCCTAAATTGTCCTGCACCAAAACAACATCACTCTTATCACTCCCATAAGTCACCACATTCATATATCTAACCTATCCAACACATCCTTATCTCACCTCTTCTCTCCCTATCCTACCTAAAATACCTAAGGACCCTCTCCCTCGAATCAGCCATCTAACCACATAAACTATCTCTTTATCTAACTTACCTTTCCACATATCTTAACCCCTCTCTAACCTTCCTAACCTAACAACTTAACCATTTTTTATTTAACCATACAATCCCACTAATCATAATTTTTGGCATTGAAACCCCATGATTCCCTATTTTTGAGGTTACAACCCCTTGATTCCTTATTTATAGGGTTATAACCCTATGATTCCCTACCTACAGGGTTACAATCCCACCATTACCCCTTACATTCCTTCTAGTTACATTGAAAACCCCATGACTATGGGCACAAATGTGATGTTAGACTATGATAGATGATGTTATTTCCTACCAAAATTCACTTTAAAACTATCAAAATCAATTAAAAATCATAAAAATATAAAGTACAAGGGTTATTTACTCACCAAAGGATCAGCCTCGGCATCTCTCTAGTGCTCTTAGACTCTCTTACCACAATGTGAAGCTCAAGGAATATGGTCTAACTCCTTTGCTCTAGATCTTAGTTCACCAAGGACAAAGATTGTAACTGACCCCCAACCTAATTCTTTTATCTTATATGATCCCCCTAACCCCCAACTAACACCCTTGACAACTACTCCCATCTTACCCTGTCATCTATTACCAACATCCATGGGCATGGCATGCCCACTACCATTAACATTATTATTATCCCATGTTTAGAAATACATGGGCCTAAGGTATTTTTGAAATATGTAAGTAGCACCTAGTCCCATTATGGGTACCTAGGGATATCTTGGCCACCATTTATCCTTTATCAATGTCCTATAGTTGAACCTGTCAATAACTAATCATGTATCATTTTAATCCTTGACTCTTATGCCAAGTTGGTCTTTATCCCCAATCACTTGTATTTATCCTTTTATCCCTTTTTGAGCTTCCCTTAGCATGTATCCTTATTATCAGACCCATCATTCACTCGAACCCATCTTATTTTAATCAAACTTATCTTAACACTTTCTAGACAATTATCGCTCATTTAGACCCATCACTTAAGACACTTTATCATTATTGGGGCATCTATTTGATTTATTGGGGCATCCTAACTCTATCCATTAAATTTTTTATCCCATCCTGAGTATCCATTTCAAGTGACCATTTGACACATTCTTCTCTGCATGTCCCCTAGATGGGGCATCATATCCCCCAACATCATTTACTAATATTCATCCATGACATGGTTTTTATTTGAAAGATCATTAATCCTTTCACTTCACCCCACTCATAATACCCTTTCAAAGAGGGGTAAAATATATGCATTAAAATATGCTCACCCCACTAATTATGATAATTCCCACTAATTTGGCCTAATTACTATATTTCTTAGCTATATTAACTATTAGCCTAACACCCATAACCCATTCCTAAATTCCACACAACCTTTATCCTATCCTAAGATCAATTAATCCTATCATTAATCCCCTAATAAACCCCATTGCCTACTAACCTACTCCCTAATCCCACTAGCCAGTTTTAAATTCAAAAATAATCCAACCACCCACTTACCACCCTACACTAGCCTTTCCTAAAACCCTAAACCCTATGGGGAGATTTCTAAAATTGGAGGATTCTATAAATATTTCCCAAATTGGCCCATCCTCTAGAATTCTCTAATTTTAGATATTTTCATGGAATTAAAAATTCCATCAAAATTTCCTAGCCCTAGATCTCAAAGGTCCAAGTTTGAATTTGGACCCTTGATCTTCCCCCACTTACCTATAAAACTAAACTCTCCCTCCACCCTTTGCACTAATGAAAAAATTATCTATCAATCCTTTAAGCACTCATATAACATCCTTAACATCATTCTAATGCCCATTCAAACCTATCATCTTCATGTCACATCCATTAGAAGCCATTGTCAAAGTATCTTAAGCAATCCAACAATCAAGCTTTTGCATCAAGTCATTTGAATTCAAATCTTGTAAGGGAGGCATGAGAAGGTAAATAAGATGCTAAGAATGTTTTATTTATTATAATTTATCTCCTCTATCCATTCCTATTGGTGCCATCAAACTTCATTTTTTTTATTATCTCTTTAATAATATTGCATAAACTTGAAATTTGGTGCACACCAGGCTTCATGGATCAAAGTTATGAGCCTTGGAAGAAAAGATCTTCAAAGATGGATCATAGTGGTAAAGGACAAGCCCTTCAAGGCTAAAAATTCCTAGTAGGTGGTCATATGGCATGAATAGAGGTTAAAAAATGATGATGGTGTGATGGTGGTGTTGTTGTTGAAAGTGGTGGATTGGGATCTAGGTGGTGCTCCACCCAAAAAATTGACCCTACACTAAATGAAAACTTTCCAAATTGCCCTCTACCTTTAAAATTTCACCACAAGTGCCTCAATACTCCATTTTGAGAAAATAAATAATTTTTGGAAAGATATCAATGAAAGGAATATGGTGATATAAGATTTGATGCATTATTCTGTAAAAAATGTCAGAAAAATGCTATTTTCTATTGTTCTTCGCTTGTCCTATAAAATAGAAAGTTAAAAAAACATATAAAATCACCATAAGCTTTGAAAATTCTAATTTTTTTCAAAATATGTATTTTTTAAGTAAAATTTAGAAAAAATACATGATCGGTTCTAGAGATTCTATATTTTTCTACATCTGACAAATAATTTAAATTTTCATCACAATGACATAGATTTAGCTAACTTTTTTGAATAAGCACAGATATGGAATTTTGCGGTCAAAACCTCATAAAAAATGTCAAAATATGATTGTCTTGTGTCCATATTTTAATACAAATATGATTAAAATTTTTCACAACAAATAAAAATTGCTTTCAAGATAACTATTTTCCTTCTACAGAATTAGCCAAAATTCTAACAACATTTTAGTTTGGGATGGAAAAAATTGGAGTAACATGACACATCCAAGGATCACACACACTTGGATCTTGATCTCCATCACATCTACATTGCTTTGAAAAAGACTACTCAATATTTCTTGCCCTGATACCAAATGAAAGATGGAATGGAATTGAATTAACCTATGTCAATCAAAGGTGTAAATAACCTTGAGACATTTATTACAAATAGCTAGGATAAATTAATTATTCTAACATTAATATGTAAACAACAACTCTGTATTTGAGTTGTGTGTTGGGACCGTAAGAGAGAGAGGGAAGAAGTCCTTGAGGTGTGGCAAGCCTTAGAGGTGGAAGAAGAAGTGGCATCTTCTTTATTGTATTTTCTTCTGAGTGATTATTAATACAGTTGTGTATTGTCTCTCATATCCTGTGTTGTTTCATATTTCTAGTTACTTATCATTCTGGTTAAATTCCGTGTTTAGTTTCTAATACAAGAGGTAATCATATATACTCTTATTGGTGGATTAGGATCCTGACAAGTGGTATCAAAGCTTTTTGTTGGGTTGACTAACAGGTGGTTCAAATCTGGCTAGTGTTTGTTGATTACAAGTTACTCACAGGGGTTTCTGATTGAGTGGGAGTATAGCAATGGCAGAAGAAAGTAAGCTACGAATGGAGAAACTGAATAACATGAATGGTCTGATTGATGGAAAGAAAGAGTAGGGAAAAGAAGATTGTTGGTCGGTAGAAGATCAGCATGTAGAAGCAGATGTTGCAGGGGTTGTTGCACAAGTTGCTCTAGATAAAGTAGAATCTTGGTTTACAGATTCTTTTGCCTCTTTCCATGCAGCCCGAAATAGAGCATCTTTTCATGGGTATGTCTTTGGAGACTTTGGAGAGATTTATTTAGAGGTTGGTGAGCCTTGTCAGATTGATGGCAAAGGGGAAGTGAAGCTAAAATTGCAGACGAATAACACACAAGTGTTGAAGGAGGTCATGCAGGTACCAGTCTTGGAGATGAGTCTAATTTCTTTAGGAAAGTTAGGTGATGGGAGATGCACAGTAACTCTCACAGCGGATGCACTTGAATTAGACGGTGGTAAGAAAGTAGGTATCCTTTATCTATCTACTTATATTACTGATTCACCTTCTATTGCAGAGATGTGGCTTTGTAGGCTTGGTCACATATGTAGGAGGGGAATGCATGTTCTTAAGCGGAAGACAGATATCTTTGATAAACTTAAGAACTAAAAAGCCTTGGTGTTCATGGAGGAGATGATGGATAGAGATCAGCTATGGGGACTAAATTATTCTGAGTAGGGCTGCATTAATTTGAATAGGGTTTTGACCCAAAAGGAGCTCGCGGGTAAAAAGTCATCACTCACAGGCGAACACAAGTACTGGCATCGATCAGGAGGAACCAACGTCAAACAGACAGGCACCGACGTCGGTCATGTGTAGATCAGCAGAGTCAGTGGTGTTAGGCAGTAGGAACTGACATCGGTCATATAGTGACTGACATTGACAATAGGTACACTGGCATCGATCAAGAAACCGATGTCGGTAGACAGGGTCAGTCACAGGGAACCGACGTCGGTCGGGTGCAGATTGGGAGATGGTCGAGATCGGTCACTGGAATAGATATTGGGCAGACAACAAGCTATCAAAGAGTCTCAAACACCCATATGGAGGACTGAAATGGTAAGTGGACCTCATATTCGTTGTTCACCTTCTTACTAGTTGCTTACTCATGGTCGAGAACTAGGAAGATGTGAAGAGGCAATGCAGGTAGAATCTAGAAAAGTGGGAGCTTGGCATGGATGAGGAGTGTGAGTCCTTGGAGAAGAACCAAACAAAAGTTTGTTGGTGGAGTTGTCAGCTGGAAGAAAGCACTGAAAGATGGATGGATTCCCAAGTTAAAGAAGAGAGTGGATGGATACGTGAGACGGAAGGCCAAGGTATATGGTCTTGAGGAAGCTGCAGGACAGTGGTACAGGTTTTGACAGGTGGATGACAAAGCAGGGCTTCAGTCAATGTCAGTGTAGCCATTATGTTTGACTTACTAGGTGGATGATGGTTACAACATTATCTTGTTACTGTATGTGGGTGATATGCTAGCAGGTTCGTACATACAGGGTTTTGCTGAGCTAAAGGTAAGGTTAGTTCAGTGGCATGTCATGAGGAATTTGGAGCAGCAAAATTCTTTGGCATAAGAGACATGGAGATTTTGTCTCTAGTGGGAGCTGATGTGAAGAAGGTGTTGGTGAGGTTCAAGATGCAGGATGCAGAATCGGTAAGCACACCAAGGGCTGGATAGTTCAAGCTGAGCTTAGAACACTGTTTGAAATCACATGAGGTCGAGTGTAGACCTGAGTTTTCCCAAGCAGTGGGAGTTGTCAGAGAGTTTGGAGCCAATTCAGGGAAGGTGGATTCTCAGGTATTTGAGAGGGACCAGCAGCAGGGATTCATGTTATGCAGGGTCAAGGTCTTCACTACATGGAGATGTAGGTTCAGATGTGGCAGGTTACTTGGATGACAGGAAAGGCATCACAGGGTGTGTGGTGGGTGGTCTTCAAGATGAAGCTTGAAGAGGGATACAAGCCAGGAAACAAATTAGATGGTGTACAAGTATAGGTACAGTGCAGCTGTTTATCTCCAAGTGGGAGATTATTAGGTTGTGGAGCTAAAAGCTTCACTGATGCAGACATGGAGGAGGTTGCTGAGGTTGCAGAGGATTGCTGAGTTGCATAACGAGATACAGGGCAACCGACATCGGTTTGATCAATTGACATCAGTCATATTATAGTGTAGAAGCAATCGATGTTGGTTATGAGTCGGCCAACATCAGTCAGGAAGGAGCCGACATCAGCAACCTGTGTGTGCATGCAATTTGCATGCAGGTTTTGGACAGGTCTATTTTTGGACTATCAGTTTGCATGTTAAAGGCTAATTATAGTCTTGGAGTTATGTGTCTAATTATTGTAATTAAGAAAGTCTAATTATTGTATGCATGAGATCTATATAATAGACTCATGGGCTATATTGTAAAATGTGTGCTAGAGAGTAAGAGAGCAAATATTAGCTCCTTCAGAGGGAAGAGAGCAAGGTGTGTTCCTCCTAGTTCCAAAGGGGTGCTGAGTGTGTATGATCTTGGAGAGTTACAGGTGTGCAAGTTCTGGTAGAAGATCCACCGGGGTACTGGTTGAAGAATCATAAGGACTTGGTGAGGCAAGGACAAGGGTTCTTCAGGGTGTAGAGATATCTACAGGGTAAGTAAGATCTGTTGATTTGAAGGTGGCAGCAAGGAAAGGGAGATCTACTTGGAGTATGGTTGTGTACTTGGTGTACTGGCAGTGTTGTTACTAACTGGTGGAGGTGAACAACAACTCTATATTTGAGTTGTGTGTTAGGACCGTAAGAGAGAGAGGGAAGAAGTCCTTGAGGTGTGGCAAGCCTTAGAGGTGGAAGAAGAAGTGGCATCTTCTTTATTGTATTTTCTTCTGAGTGATTATTAATACAGTTGTGTATTGTCTCTCATATCCTGTGTTGTTTCATATTTCTAGTTACTTATCATTCTGGTTAAATTTCGTGTTTAGTTGCTAATACAAGAGGTAATCATATATACTCTTATTGGTGGAGTAGGATCCTGACATAGATGACAACATAACTAATATTTGTCCTAGTATATGTCAATTGAATGAGACTCCAAATCAAATACCGATAGAGAGTCTTATTTACTTATGGTGATGGATCTATATGAGACAACTGAAGTATTGTCTCCATAGGTGTTGTAATAGGATTGCAGTCCATCATCCTAAATTTCTTGAGCAATGTCTTGGTATACTTCATCTGTGAAATATAAATGTAATTTTCCTTCTGCCATACCTCCAAACCAAAATAATAGTGTATTAGCCCAAGATTTGTCATGTCAAAAAATCACTTGAGATCATTCTTAGTTGCATCTATCATCTTCACTATGTTGTAAATGATGACTAGATCATCGACATAAACAATCACTATAATAACTCCCCCTATGTTGTTTGAGATAGAGGTTAGGATCATATGGAATCTTGTTGAATACATGTTATATGAGATGCTCATCAATCTTAACGTACCAGGATTGGAGAGCATGTTTTAGCCCATAGAGAGACTTGATAAGCCTATACATTTTCTGTTCCTGATTAGGTGCCACAAATACTTCAAGTTGAGTCATGTAGACTTCCTTTTTCAAATATCCATTGAGAAAGCCACT
This sequence comes from Torreya grandis, assembly GCA_037957365.1. Lineage (NCBI taxonomy): Eukaryota > Viridiplantae > Streptophyta > Pinopsida > Cupressales > Taxaceae > Torreya > Torreya grandis. Next base: position 1,517,629 of record JARHVA010000831.1, read on the forward strand.
TTTTACATTCATTTTATGGACTTTCCATCCAAACTATGTAGCCATAGCAAAAATCATTCTAATATTATTTATTTTAGTTGTGGGAGTAAAAGTCTCCTCATAGTCAATACCCTCTTTTTGAGCATACCCTTTTGTAACAAGCCTTGCCTTGTACTTATCAATACTACCATATGCTTTTTACTTGGTCTTAAATACCCATTTAAATCTTATAGGACTATTCCTTGGTGGAATATCAACAAGCTTCCAAGTGTTATTCTTCATTAGTTACTGATATTCTGCATCCATGACATCTTTCCAAGGTCTAGACTATAGGGCTTCTGATATTGTAGAGGGCATATATGTTTCTTGAATAATACTCATAAGGGACATATTAACCTCTTCTCAAGACATGATTTGAGTCCTCGGTCTTGAATTGGATGTATCTAGTACTACATTCAAATTAGCATCTCGTATAGTACTTGTATGCCACTTGGGCATATGTTAAACTGTAGGTAGTGGTACTGGAGGTCCTATTTGACTATCTTACTTTTCACTTTCACCATCACTATCTGAAAATATTATAGGAATTTTGTCTATATCATTTGCCTATGTAGAAGGTGGATTAATTCTAGTCTTTTCATCAAACACTACATCTCTGCTTATTAGTACCTTCTTTGTTTCAAGATCAAGAGCATGTATGCCTTTGATTTAGCATTATATCCCATAAAAATACATTTATTTGATTTTATTATCCAAATTATTCCTTTTCTTCTTGGGAACATGAATATATGCCTTACAACAACAAAATTGAAGGTGAGTTACCTTTGGTTTATTCCTTGTCCAAGCTTCATGAGGTGTGATTCTATCAAGAGCTTTGGTGGGTGACTTGTTCAATAAATAGACTTTAGTGTGACAAGCTTCTGACCAATATTTATTAGGCAATTTTGCATCCTAAACCATGTTGTGAAACATTTTCATAATGACTTTGTTACACCATTATGCAACTCCATTCTACTGAGTTGAATATGGAGCTGTCAATTGCCGATTGATTCCATTTACACTGAGATAAGCTGAGAATTCTTTACCAGTGTATTCCCCCCCATGATTTGAGTAGAGGGTCTTGATTTTAATACCAGTTTCATTTTCAACCATGGCCTTGAATTATTTGAAGACTTGAAAATCTTGATCCTTAGTCTTCAATAAATATACCCACATTTTTTGTGAGTAATCATCAATAAAAAGTTGAAAGTATTTTTACCCTCTGAGACTGGAAGCAAAATGTCTATAGAGATCGATGTACACCAAGTCCAACATACCAAGTGACTGATACTCAATATTTCAAAAGGGAGATCTTCTTTGTTTTATTACGAAGCAACTGGTACATATATCATAATGTTTCTTGATTTTGAGAAGACCATGAACCATATCTTGTTTTCTCAATTTTATCAAATAACCATTATTCAAGTGACCATATCTTCTATGCCATAAATTGCCTAGTTTGGTATCTTTGACCACAAGTGATTGATGATAATTTTGAATAAAATCTATCTGAAACATTTTTCCAATATTAGAAGCCTATGCAATCACTTTTAAATGCTTATACTTGTCTTTGATGTGGCAAAATTTTTGACCATTTTGGTGATCAAATTCAACCATGAGGTTGTGGTCAAGTAGTTGATTAACAAATAATATATTTTTTGTATATCCTAAAACATAATGAACATTTTAAATGTTTCAATTTTTGTTTCTAATTTGATGTTTGATGTCACCACTACCTTGTACTGTATATGAGGTATCATCTCCAAGTGAAACATTTCCCTTTGATTCTATTTTTGTCAAAGTAGAAAACCATTCTTTTCTTCCTACCATGTGTTTGGTTGCCCTTGAATCAACATACCAAATTGAACTTGTGTGATTGGTAGACTTATGTGTTTGAGTAGCTAAACCATATTCCTCATTTGGAGAATCATTGTATTTATAAACATTGTCATGTTGTTTAGGCTTGGATTTTTTTTCCACTTGTTTTATTGTTATGCTTGTTTCTTTTCTATTTGTGATGAATTATTGAAATATGGTTTCTTTATTGATGAGCCCTTTTGAAATGTTATACCAATAATGTTTTAAGTCATGTCCCTATCTTCCACAAATATGACATGCTTTAAAAGAACATAAATTGTTTCCTTATTGTTTGTGTTGTTGATTCTACTTTCAATATTACTTTGGACCCTTCATGGGTTTCTTCCCCTTTTGATTTGATGTGAGTGCATGCTCATTATTTGTTTCCTCTGAATTATGCATAGATTTCTCTTGTTGAAATAAATTTACCAAAACCTCCAAGGTTGGTTTTTGCCCTGTGACATTCAAAGTGGTCACAAAGATCCTATATATGGGGG
>JARHVA010000831.1:1527500-1570000 GCA_037957365.1 Torreya grandis
ATACCATAACACATTTCATATAGTGCTTATTTCCCTTCACATCCACATAAATAAGCTTGTAAAAAATTCATTTTATCCCCTATCCATTTTGTGTGTCTTAATATTTTATATCCCTCCTCCATATCCATTTGAGCATCCATCCTTCTTAACCACAACACTATATATATATATATATATATATATATATATATATATATATATATATATATATATATATATATTCACCACTCATCTATCACTTCTCTACCCCTATTGGGTATCTTGAGTTGGTGTTTTATCCATATCCTTGTTCATCACATATAATACATCTTCTTGGCCACATCTCATTCTCTTTAAAAACTAGACTTCGTCTTAAAACCAAGGTCTTAAATGGTCACCCATCCTTATTGAATCATTAATTATCACTTCTCTTGACTTTGATTTATCATTATACATAGTCTTGTAAGCTCCTACTCTAGCACCCATCACTATCTCTATTAAGTACTTTTTTCCTCTATCACCCATCAATTTATCCACTTGCGACTATACAAAAATATTTGATCCCATCACTTTACTCTCTCATCCTTGCTAGATTAATCTCTTGGAGGACTTTGTATTGTGTTAATTCTTGGTCACCTATCTTATTATATCATCATCCCTTTGACCACTAAAGGTTTTGGTCTTTAGATAGAAATAGTATTTGAAGACTCCCATCTCATCCATCACTCTTCATCATAACCATCATTCACAATGGTCATCCATACCTGAGCTCAACTTTGAATTGGTCAAGGCTCCAACCATGACAACAATCCATTAGGGAATATGATGGAACCAAATCAAAAATATGACAAAAACCATAGTGATATGCATACACCAAGGATCAATCCACTCCAAAATGATGAGGTAAGGAATCTCATTTATTGCTACCTTTATGAGAATTGAGATCATGTCTTAGCCCATGCCATAGAAAGAGGGGGTACCTTACCTCCCATTTTTGATCACACCTTTTTACATAACCTCATCCAACTATCAAGACCAACCTTACCCCATCAACATGATGATATTAATCCTCAAAAACAAAAAGACATAGACCATGGATTTATTGAAGAAGAAGAACACCCACAACCACTTCATAATAATCACAATGAGGCTAATAGGAGATAGGCTATCATTGAGGATTGCCTAGATAAATTAACTCAAAAAATAAATGTATTGCTTCAAAATCAATGTCCACCTTCACCTAGACATAATAATAATAACAATAAAAATTCCCATAATAACACCATTGATATTATCAATAATCCCAATAACACAAATAACACTCATAATACCCATAACACTCACATCCCTCAAGGAAGTCAAAACCAAACCACTAACCCTCTTGGGGATCCCTCTTTGGAAACTGATGAAAGAGACTCTCCAACAAATGGATTCAAGATCACAAGCCCACAAGTATAGATATGAAGACTTTTGCTCATCACCATTGGACATGAACATTTTCCAAATCCCCTTTTCCTCACACTTCAAAACACCCAAATTTAAAAAATATAAGGGAAAGGGAGATCCTAGAGACCACACCTAATAATTATATATGGCTTGTCATGAAGTGGCATATGAAGACACCTAATTATTGTGACTCTTTCTTAAGAAGCTTACTAGGCTAGCCTTGGAATGGTTCATGCACTTGCCAAAAGGGTCAATTTCTAGTTTTAGAAAATTGATGGAGCATTTCATTCAACATTTATCATATAATATAGAGCTCAACATATCCATCATTGACCTTTAAAATAATAAGCAACAAAGTGGTGAGATCTTGGTATAATTCCTACAGAGATGGCGTAGCTTGGCAAGCCGGTTAAGATGCATTGTTCCTGAAAAAGAATTAGCAAAAATCTTCATGGATAATCTTAATACAGAACTAAATTATTAATTAAAACTATAGTGTGTCAAATCCTTTGATTAAATCATCAAAAAGGGGATGCAGGTAGAAAAATACTTCATAAATAAGGGAACCATAAAACTATATTCTCGAAATGAGCACACTTCAAATCAAGAGAATTCTTTTTCAAGAAAACCCAAGGTCTTCAAAAAAAATAAAAATGTTGTGGGTGATAGGGTAACGGATTTCAAGACACAATATGTGAAAACAATCCAAATAAAGGGCCCCACAAAATTCCCTAATGTCTCTACCATCAAAGTCCCACAAGGTAAGCTTAAACCTCACATAGGCAAAAGAACACTTACAAGCTTCAGAGTATCACCAAAAATATTCATGAAATAATTGATCACTGCCAACATGATTACACTATTTGAGATTAGACCAGTGGATAATCATCAACCTAAAATTGATTGGTACCATGAAGATGAGTTTTGAAAATATCACTGGGTAAAGGGACATGATATTGAGTAGTGTATGTAATTAAATAACTATATCCAAGACCTAATAGAAAGAGGTGATATCAAGATTGAAGGACAAGTGTCATCAAATCAATCAACAAATCAGTACCTCGGCATCTATAAATATCCTCTCCCAAATCATGATCAAAGGAACTAGAAACCCTAATGAGATCAGGGTCAAGAATCATCTTCTAATTGCATTGATTATCATAATGTTCCCTATCACTACATTAATACCACAAAAATTCACAAAATCTAAGAACCCATTCTACCTCCATCTCCCATCCTACAAATAAATAGGGCTATATCCAATTACGTTGTCACCACTCAATGCAATAATATTATCATCTCCATGACACCCCTCAAGATCCTTCCACTTCATCTATTTCCCATAAGGGGAATGTTTCTAAGAAATAATCAAGTAGTTTAGATAAATCTTACAACATCATTTAGTAATTAGAGAAGACTCCCACTCAAATATATTTGATGGAACTTTTTAAAACATCTACTTTACATAGGGAGATATTGAATCAAGTGATGAATGATTTAAAAGTACCTAGTGACCTTGATACCAATCAATTCTAGCAACTAGTGGAATATTTATCCCCATCATAGCTTGTTACTTTTAGTACCTGGGGTCTACCCCTACTGGTCCATATCATAATTATCCATTGTATATTGAAGTTACCATTTCCCATCACTAAGTTTCCTGTGTCTTCATAGATAGAGGATCTACCCTTAAATTATCTAATCTTGAATTTTTAAATAAATTGGGATACTTAGAGACATCATTTGGGCCTACTTTAATAATGATAAAAGCTTATGATGATAACAAGAGGCCATTAGTTGGGACTATCTATCTTCCTATTGCTATGAAACTAGTAATTCATCAAACTTTGGTTCATGTAGTGGATATAGAATTACCATATAATATGTTGCTCAATAGGTTTTGGATTCATGAAATTCAAGTTGTGCCATCTACTCTACATTAGCGCTTAAATGGATCAATCTCCATCATTATTGGAGTTATAGACCACCTCCATAGTTTTTAAATGGATCAATATCCATCACCTTATCTGGGCACTGATAATACCATCCTAATCCCCATAATAGATAAGTATATCTCTCCAAATAAATTAGAATCCATGCCCCATTAGATCCTGATGTCACATGACTAAATATTACATCCACAGGATGTGGGGAGTATGAGTACAAAACATTATGTATTAACAACCTACCCTTCTCTCCATAAAGTTACGAGTCCTAAGCTATGAGGAAGAGTAATCCTATTAAGTATCAATTTGGGCCAACTACTTTTTCAAGCACTATATTTTTGGTTGATGAGTGTATTAAAGATGGATATGATTCTTAGCTCATTCTAGAAGATGAAATCCTCATCTCTCCCAAACAAAATTATCCTAGAGTCTAGAGAATGATGAAAAATATGTAATATAAAGGAAAAGGATTGGGGAAATATGATCAAGGTCGACTAGAACTTATCATTATTTAAGAACATCTACACAATTTTTGCTTAGGGTACAAGCTATATGATGATGATCCAACCAACATCATTGTGGATTCTCTTTTGACCAATGAGTCATCTCTCCTTGATGAAGACATTGAAATAGGATCTATCTGTAGTGGCTTCAAGGAGCTTACTACTACCAACCTCTTCCTTGATACCACCATATCTACCATCAATGTCTCCCTTTGTTATCCATCCCTCATAGACCAAGAATCTAAGTAGGAGCCTACCTTTGATACCTTTCAAAATGATAAGGCCATTTTAGAATTCATGGGAACTAGAGATTTCATATCATTTAGAGATCATAGAAAGGGATTTTCCATCCATCTTTTCCAATAAACATATTTTGGAAAATAGCAAACATCTCATGTTCAAAGAGAGGATGAATATTCCAAAGAAGAGGGAGAGCCTTCCAAAGAATTGGATGAACTCTAATATCGCTCCTTCATACCAGATGATTATTTTTAAATCGATAATGAACTACCAAGTTATTTTGCTTTCAATGTCACAAAAATTTCATTACCCCATTATTGACAAGATTAATCACCCTCTCTTATTGAGGAGGTGATAGAATTTAATAGTGAAACTGATGAACATCCTAAGATAGTGAAACTAGGGGCATTTCTTACGATTGATGAACACATCATCCTTATTGAGCTACTAAAGGAATTTATTGACGTGTTCACATGGAGTTATTTGACGTGACAAGACTAGATCCTTATCTAGTGGTACACCACCTAGTTGTACATCCAAATGCAAAACCCGTGAAACATAAATTCTAAAAAATTCATCCTAAGGTGGCATTGATAATCAAGGAGAAATTACAAAAATTCTTGGAAGCTATATTCATCTGTCTGATCAATTACTCAAATTGGATATTAATATTGTTCTAATAACAAAGCCACAAGGTGGAATCTATATATGTACTGAATTTTAGGATATAAATAAGGCATGTCCTAAGGATGACTTTTTTCTCCCTAATATTGACATGATAATAGATTCAACAACTAGGTATGAGATGCTTTCCCTCATGGATGGCTTATTAGGGTATAATCAGATCAAAATAGCCCCTAAAGATCAACATAAAACTACATTTATCACATTATGGGGGACATTTTGTTATCAAGTCATGCCATTTAGTCTCAAGAATGTAAGAGCCACTTATCAATAGGCAATGATTTTTATCTTTCATGATATGATGCATGACATTGTAAAATATTATGTTGATGATATTCTAGGGAAGTCTCGTTTAAGGTCAAAGCACCATGTAGTCCTTAGCAGAATCTTTAAAAGATTACAAGAATATAAAGTAAGGTTGAGTCCCAAAAAATTGTTTCTTTGGAGTAACATCAGGTAAGTTGTAGGGATTTACAGTCTCAAGAAAGGGCATTGAAGTGGACCTAATAAAAGTTAAAGCAATTACACAAATACCCCCACCTCGTAATCTCAATAAGATACATAGTCTTTAGGGAAAACTTTAGGCTATAAGGAATTTTATCTCTCAGTTGGTTGATAAGTGTCATCCCTTCACTCATATATTGAAGAAGGGGATAGCCTTCCATTGGAATGAAGAATGCCAACAAGATTTTGAAAGATTAAAATAATACTTTGAAAATTTACTTGCTTTATCACCACCAACTCCAAGAAAGCCTTTGCTCCTTTATATTTAAGAAACACCATTCACCATTGGTGCTCTCCTTGTCTAGCACAATGATCAAGGTAAAGAGCAAGCTATTTATTTACGTAATCACACATTGATATCATATGAGCTAAACTATATTCATATTAAAAAGGCATGTTCAGTTGTAGTTTATGCATCACAAAAGCTCTGAAATTACATGCTAAACAACCAAATATAATTCATCTCTAAGGTTGATCCCTTAAATTATTTACTATCCAAAACAACACTTACAGCTTGAGTATAAAAATGGATAATGCTACTCAGTGAGTTTGACATTATGCAAATCAAAAATATATAAAAGGATAGGTCATGCATATCAACTAGCAAAGGCAACTTTAGAGGTGATTGAGCCCATTACAACCAATTTCTTAGATGAGTCCATCTTGAACACTTCATAAGTAGAAAGATCAAAGTTGTACTTTAATGGTTCATTTACTACCCATGGATCGGGGGCAGGCATCCTCTTGGTCACTCCTCAAGGTGATCTCATCCAAAAACCATTTTGCCTTTCCTTTTCATGTACTAATAATATTTCAGAATATGAATCCTTGATATATAGACTTTAGCTAGCTATGGAATGGAACATTCAATAATTTCAAGTATTTAAGGACCACAATTAATTATCAAACATGTTAATGGTGAATTCCAAACAAAGGAAGAAAATTTGATTCCTTACAAATAATTAGTGGACCAATTAAATACTAATTTTCAAACCTTCACCTTTGAACAGGTTCCATGAGGAAGTAATAAGGTTGTTGATTCTATGGCCACTATTGGTTCACTTATTGATCTCCCTCAAGATGTCCTAAAAGGTAATTTCTTGATTGAGCATCTAATTATCCTTGCCTATCATCATTAGCTTCACTATAAATCATACAATCAATGATCCCAATATATTGTAGTACCATGATCTTTATAGGTACATTCATGACAATATCCTTCCCCCATCCTTAACTACCATCAGTGCAAAGCTTTCATTCATCTCATTGCCTGATACACAATCCTTGACAACACCCTCTATTGATGTGGCTATGATGGTACATTTTTGAGGTGTCTAACATCAGAGGAGGTGGCTCAGGAAATCAAAGAATTCCACTATGGTATCTATGGAGGGCACATCATTGGAATGGCCCTCACTAAAAAGCTCCTCTAGACTGGTTATTATTGGTTGATGATGGACCATGATTCTTGCTAATATGTGCATAAATGTGAAGCTTATCAGAAGCATGGAAACCTTATTCATGCTCCAAAATAAGAGTTATAGCCTAATATAAGTCTGTGGCCTTTCTTCATATGGGACCTAGATTTAATTAGAAAGATAAATCCCACTTCACCAGATGGTCATAAATTCATTATCACAGCTACATATTATTTCACTAAATGGGTTGAAGCAATACCACTTATTTACACTACAGGCCTCCAAATTTCTATGTTTATTCTCAATCAGATTATTTGCCATTTCGGTATACCTGCTAATATAATTTTAGACAATGAAAAATAATTCAAGAACTAGGAAGTAGAGGGTTTATGTCATAAGTATCATATCACTCAACATTTTTCCTCCCCATATTATCCCCAAGGCAATAGACAAGTAGACGCAACTAACAAAACTCTCATCAAGATTCTAAAAAAGGCTAACAATCAAGTTGGTAGAAATTAAAATATTCAATTATATCCAACATGATGGTCTTATTGAATGAGTGCACATATGCCTACTAGGGCAATTCCATATACATTGGTATATAAACTAAATCCATATTGCTAGTAGAAGTGGAACTCCCCTCTCTTCATCTCTCACTTAGAGGCATTATTACTGATTATAATATCAAATAAGAGAGGATACAAGGAATAAAACTCCTTGATGAAAAGTGATAGAAGGCCCTAGATCACCTTCAGTCATACCAAAACAAATTGAAGGGAAAATATCACAAGAAAATTTAGGCTAGGGAGTTCGAGATTGGTTATTTAGTCCTAAAAGAAAATTAGAAAAACACCAATACAGAATGTGATAAGGGGAGGTTTGAAGCCAACTGGTTAGGTATCTATATCATTATTTCTAAGTTTAGATCAAGAGCATATAATTTGGCCATGTTTGATGGAGAAGAATTGGATGATCCCATGAATATTATGCACCTCAAACACTTCTATACCTAATCCAAATATCTTTATCCTCCATCTATGGGGCACCTTGCATCCACTCTGCCTATCATTGCCCCACCCCATTAGTCCAAAAAAACAAAAAATCTGTCCAATGGTGAAAACCATCCCACTGACACCTTGGGCAAGTACCATGATGAAAATTGGTTTTTGGCATCATGATAGAATAACCTTGACCCTGGTCTCAATAGTGGGAAATTATCAAGATTATGGTAGAAATACAAAAACTCCAGATGAATGAAGGGACATGGCTTGTCAAAAACTATTTTTTAGAGGGATCTATAAATCATTAATCCCAACCTAGTCTAATACCTATCCCCAAGTCCCATCATCTCATCATCAAATCCCATAATACCCTCCCAAATCCTCTTTGACATGAATATCTTGTCTTAGAATCATAAGTGACATCCTACCCCCATTTCCATATTGATGTTACTAAGCCCTAATTCTACACCTTCCCACATAAACTCATCATTTTGGAGGGTCATAATATTTAACCATTCTCTTAAGTATCTATGCATACACGATGACTGGTGATTCTTGAGGGGTCATCATGACACTCATTTTGAAACTTGGTTGGACCTTGACCATGACAAGATCCATGTTTCAGGAGTATCTTGTATATACTCCTACCTCATCATCTATTCCCTTGACCATCACCACTCACAATCATTGTCTTATAGACCATTTTATGTAATTATGTGTCTACAATCATTGTTTTATAGTCCATTTTATAATTATGTGTCTTGCATGTTTTATTTAGAATAATTTTTTATATATCTTTATTTTATCTTATTAATTTTTATGGGAACAAGGATGACATAGGTGACCCTTGAAGGTTTTATTTAGAAAGGGTCATTTCTCAAACAAAGTTCCCCACACATATTTGCTATCACACTTATGACCTATCATGCCCCTATCATATGGAAATAAGATGAAATATTAAAAAGGATTGCATATGTCCACACGTTGACAAACTTCCAAAATTCCCCCCCATCCTATCCCAGTCAACCCCTTATCCTAAATGTCCATCCTATCCAACCTCCGCTCCTAAGTCAACATTCATCCTAGATCTAATCCCATCCCACCTATCCTCATCTAAAAAATAACATGCCATGAAATTATCACCCTACCTCCATGGTGTAGGAGGATTTCTACCACTACCACTTCAAATGCAGTGAACTAAACAAGGAATTAGTCTTGTATAACATAACCTCCCCATCAAGGCAAAATGTGCAAATGACACATCATAACATATCATCTACCTATCATCATCTATATCATCATGTCATCCATGCAATATCTCAAAATCACATCACATATAAAATCATGTATAAAAGCAAAATAATATCCCATATATAACATCATCCATAATGGATAATAGAATAAAAAAAAAATCTATAACTATATCAGCAATAATATAACTATCCATCATCATCCACATGTCTCATAATGCCAAAACTAACATTTAAAGCTAAATCAAACATCACATCACATCTCATATACATATCCTCAACATATACCAAAAATAAATGCATCTCATAACCATGAAATAGTAAATAACATCCATAAATCACTGAAAATCATCATCATGTATACATATCAAATGTCCAAAATACAATATCCACATGGAATCTATGACAAAATATATAATATAGTCACATGAGCCCATGGGGAAAGAATGAGCTATAATACAAAAATCCCCTATATATATAAACATCTAATATCAAGGTTGTGGCCCGATAGCCTCGATGGTCCACTACCACCCCTAGAAGGCTCCCATATAGATGACTCACTGGCATAGAAAGAGCCTACATGCTAAACATCAAGAACCTGGCCTCATATAAAGTCCTGTAGTACTGGGCTTCTCAAGTTAGAAAAACAATTTGGGCCATCACCCCCACTATCCCCTATCCTCTCAAGCCCTCATCCACTACATCTTTGGCCCTCTATACCATGGCTAACTATCCAGTCAATGACTAAATGCAAGAATGTAGCTATATAATCTAACTTAAAAATCTGATAACCTAACTCTATAGTGTTATAATCTACGTCTGTGCATGACCAAATTACACATCCCACTATATAACCTATTATCATAGGGAAATAATATGGGTATCTCACTATGTCACCTATCCATCCCTTTGAGTAATTTAGCCCTGTAATGTATTAATATGCCCTTGTACCTACACTAACTGGCTATCTCCTTGGGTAGTCAAACTTAGGATTTGAGCCTGTAACTGATCTACTCATGAGTAATCCTTGAAATATTTGATAAGTGAGCTTAAATCTCACCATGCAGGTGAGTCACCAGGTCTTGATCTGCATCTAACATAGGTGGCTATAAAAGACCTACCCCATTTCTACCATCTACCTACATCTATGGCTAGGCCACTCCCTATATTTGAGGACCTATTGGCACCAAAGCCTATATGCCCACCTATGTTGCTACTGCACCCCCATCATCATCATCAACCTTCATCTCATCTTGGTCTCCTCCTCCATCCTTCACTCCCTGCATGGGTACCTATCTCCTCCACCTCACCCTTCTCTAAATCTCTCCTGGTCTTGAAACACCCTCCTCACTACACCCCTTTTGAAAACCACACAAGGCCAAGTCAGTTGGATAGGAACTAATGACTACCAACATGTTGCATAAGCTATTGTCATCCCCAAATCTAGAATAGGTGTATAAAAATCCCACTAGATGGGTGAAATCCTCCCATACTCCAAATATCCATCACCTCTATCATCTAGCCTCCCCCAATAGGGTCTTTCCTACTCACTGCACACAAATAAACTATCAAGGTTGGGTACATCCTAGATAAATCCAAAATGGCACAAAACCTAATCTGGTCTATACCTCTCAATAATATAGTCATGTCATCTGGTCACATAGCATGGTGTCAACATATACTGGGTCTAAGTCTCATCACCCCAACTAAATCAAATCCCCCTATATAAAATCCATTTGATGTGCTCGAGGTGTAGACTATCAAAATACTCCTTATAATAGTGGATCTCCCTTGCATGGCCTAGCTACACTCCCATAATCACTCACCATCTAAATACCATTAGTTTTCTAAGCTCCATTAGTTGTCTAAGTTCCAAACTTGCAAGTCTACCCAAGGGTTGTTGAATCACAATGTGCTCCCAACTCTAAATCTAAAGAAGTAACAATGTCCTGAAGCTTTGTTCACATCTATATGCACCTAATTGTATCTCCCTATATAAATGTGCTAATACAACTAGTCTTCATGCACACACCTGATGATCATGGATCATATCTACTACCATATCACTCTAACCCAAATGAAACCATCACCCACTCTTGTTTGGCAAAAGAATGCCAGACATATGATCCATCACCACTGATGTCAATCTATCTAAGCTCCCCTCACATTGACATAAGTCAAGATTGATGCAACCATCCCACATCTCCATCTATAATCTCCAGCCTATTCTTAATAATGTCTACATCAATGAATGGGACCACCAATAGGTCCTCTCTCCCTACACGGGTAAGTGAAAAATCATGTAGATATCCTCTAGGGTCATAATCATCTCACTAGTTAAAAAATGGAAAGTACTTGTCTTTAAGTGACATCCCTCCACGAAGCCTATAATCAATACTCAATCAATTTGAATTAGTGGCATCATCACCACATCATGAAGACCCACTAACTTAATTACTCCATACTCCTCACTCCTATCACTCCCATAAGTCACCACATTCATATATCTAACATATCTAACACATCCTTATCTCACCTCTTCTCTCCCTATCCTACCTAAAATACCTAGGTTACAAGTTATATATATTTCTTGACTAGAGGTGTCCATGTTGAACAAGTTACAAATGTACCTATGTGTGTCTTGGAAGATGTATCATGAAAAGATACTCACAGGAAACAAAGGGGGAAACCCAAGTCAAAGAAGGCATAATTGATATCACCCACAAATGGTGCAATTAGGAGAAGAGTTCAATTGGCCATAGTTTCTAACATCCAAGATCAGAACGAATGTAGAGAGGGTCCTCTTGGCAAAATAATTTGTACGTGCAACAAATTTATTATTTTTATGTTTAAAATCTCCATATAAATCAAACAGACAAATGAGAGGTTGAATGTTTTCCTCAAACTAAACACAATAAGAAATAAATAATCAAGAAGTTGAAATAAGATATATGACAATTTTAATGGACAAAAATAACTACTACTAATTGACGTTACCTCAACAGTGTCCGTTGGAAAATAAATAATAACATATGTGAAAGAAAAAAAAATCACTCGGCATAAGGTTCCTGCAAGTTGAATAAAATTAAAATAAATTTGAAACAAAACAAGCCAAGAATGATTTATCTCTTACAATTCATGGAGTGATAAAACAAAATAGAAATAGAAAAACCGCGCACCAGGGATCAATCCGTTGTAGTCTAGTTGGTTAGGATACTCGGCTCTCACCCGAGAGACCCGGGTTCAAGTCCCGGCAACGGAAGGGTGTTTTCTCTGTAAGCGAGAGATGCTACTTTTATTATTTATTTGTTTTTGTTTGTTTGTCAGATTTAATTAAAAATAAAAAATAAGACGGTGCGTCTGCCGGAAGTCGAACCCGGGTCTATTGCTTGGAAGGCAATTATCCTAACCGTTGGACTACAAACGCATGTGTAGTGACCGAGTGGCGTACGAATAAAACTTGTGTGATGTAGAGAAGCATACCATACGAATCTCCTCCCCAAACCCAAGTTTTCTTTCTTTCTTTCTTTCTTTCTGTTAATTGATCTGAGTTCCTAAAAAACAAACAACAAGTCATTCTAAAGAAATTGAGTAACCACGAAAAGAATTTGTGTAATCGTTTACAAAGTGTGTGACTGTGTACTGACTCTGAGTGGTGTAGTTGTTATCACGTTACGGTAGTCTCGCACACGCCGAACTAATCTGCTGTTCTGCTAAACTGCACTGCTTCGTTTAGGAGTAGATAAGCTTCATACTCAGTTGCATTGTTGTCCATCAGAGTGGCGCAGCGGAAGCGTGGTGGGTCCATAACCCACAGGTCCCACGATCGAAACCTGGCTCTGATATTATCAGCTGTGGCTTCCGATGGCTCAACTCTTTTGGATGGATTAATTTTTGATATCTGCAAAGAAAAATAAAAACAAAAAGACCCTGTTTGTTTGTTTTATGGGGGTGTTGAGTTTTCTGGATTGATGACCAAGGTGGAGGAATGTATTCGAGAAGTGACATCTATCTGGATTGATTGATTTCAATGTTGTCTGTTGTTTTTGAAGCATTATTTGGCAGACAGAAGCTAATTCCGTTGGGTTCGTTTCGTTTCGTTTCTTTTCCTGCCAGGCTGCCACCTTCTACTTAGATAAACATACCCCGTCACCCCTACGGCTATAGGCCATTGTACTATGTTTTGTACACGTTAATAAATACTGATTATTAGTGACACATTTGGGGTGGTGGCGCAGTTGGCTAGCGCGTAGGTCTCATAGCTGTTTGAGTGATCCTGAGGTCGAGAGTTCGAGCCTCTCTCACCCCATGTTTTCATTTACATTTTCGCCTCCCCTAATGTAAGTGGTCTCTCTTTTTGGCCGACGTAGGATTTTAATATCTTTATATTATATACTATATCAAATTATTATATTATCCTAATATATATACCCCCACACCTATATTATAAACATATTTAAATCAAATATTATTTATTATTTTATATAGCACGACTTTTAAAATTGTAAGAGTTAGTAGCAACTCTCTCCTTTCAATGTCTTCGCTGTCATTGCTATTTAAACTAAACTTTTATTTCACAAAATTACTACTTGTATTTCACACACTCACTTTCTTGATCCTTTTTCTCCATTTGTTTGGGTATTTTAGTGGCTCGTAAGCGACTTAACAACTCGTACACGGGTGCTTTAGACCATATTAGATTGCAAAGCAGTAGCAGTTGTCATTAGTTTGAATTTTCTGATCTTAGCCTTGCATTTAACATGATCAGGGAATGTCTAGCTGTACGTGTCAATATGTACACAATAAGAAACAACTTTAACAAAAAATGTAGAATTTGCAATGGCCCTCCACATGGCAAAAATTGAATGGGATGTTGTTTAGAGACGAATATATGGTCAAGGTGCAATAATGAAATCACCAGAAGCCCTAAAAAAACTAAAAACCTAAGCATGAAGCTATATATGTCTTTATCCCTAATGTAAGAGAGACCTAACATTTGTAAGAGGGACCTAACATTTGCCTTGGGTGTCATTTCATACAATTTTAATCTAGTTTTTTTGTTGATATGTTGGTTGCATTGACTACCCTTTTTTTAGCTCAATGTATTGTGTTGTTGGTCTGTTTTAAGCATATTGAAGGAGGTAGAAAAACATGCTTTTTAAATAAGAATAGTCAATGACAACCATGTGCCATGTTTCTTGAACTGATTTGTCTAGAATTTTTGCTTGAGACAAAACACAATTTACACCTATAGTTGCATCCTAGGCCCTAGTTGGTGGGTGGATCTAACTGTAATGTTTAGTCATGTTTGCACATTGATTATATGTTAAACATAGGAAACAATGTTGTGAATACATGCATGTTATGTAACCACATCATGAGGATGTGACAGTTTAGGTCTTGACACCTTTCTTTTGGGTTGAGTGTTTGTTTATTCCATGGAAAATCTAGGTTAAGGTGGACTTTTAAGTACTTGGATATTTTTTTCTTGTATGTGTTTTATCTTAATTTGGATTAAAATGAATTAATTAATCTGATTAAGTAAAAACTAGTATGTGAAATGAGATATTGCATTCACATACTAAGATATGGCATTCAAGCATACATCTGAATGTAAAATAATCAATCTGATTGCAATGGTTTGACAAGTGATATTTGCTAAATATTAGATGGGGATGATAGTCATTAAGTGTTGGAGACATTTCGGCACGTAAAAGTGATTTTTATGATTTAAATTCCATTTAATAAATATAAAAATAATTGCTATGATTTAAATTCCATTTAATGGGGAGACAAATTTATTTATTCGATGGTTGTATTCTACTCGCGTCCATTACAAAATGTTTGAGCAGAAAAAAACTTCAAACCCTCCACACATAAATTTTAAGGTGGTTAGCATTGGATGTTTTAGAAATGCTCTAGGACATAGTGGATGAATGTTCGTTTCTTGTTTTTGTTGTATGTCGTTTATTTTATTTGTGTTTAAAGGATTTTTGTAGTCCACAACTTCCTTGGTTTGAGTTGGGTGATTTCGCACACCAATAATTTTCAACACTCGAGTCCATTGCTCTTAGGCATTCACCCCAATCTTTTGCTTACTTTTTATTTGCATGTGTTATGGACATGCTTTAATTTCTTCAAGTTTTAGATGGGACATGAATTGTTTGACAATATGTGTGTACACATATAAAACAAGTTTGGCTGCCCTATCAACAAAATCAAAATAATCATAGAAAGCAACATCATCTCGACACCATTGCCAATTTTCCTAGCCAAGAAATAAGTTCATTCTTTAGAATAATCATATAAAACACATCATCTTGACACCATTGCCATTTTTCCTAGCCTAGAAATAAGTTTTATCTTTAAAATTATGATTTTGGGTTTTTGCTTAAAGATCCATATCCATGTCTGGCTACAAAATCTCAATTTACCATTTTGTATGCCACACAAAGTAACATATGAACCCTAAATTAATTTATGCATAGAGAAGACTCTGACTAAATACCCTCTTTTGTTTTTTGGTTTTCAGATGTGAAGTGGCCAAATCTTAGACTTTGAGCTCAGGTGATCTTTTACTAGCTTCCCCTTCACTTTCAGATTGACTAGTCTCTTACCTACAATGATAAAAAATTATATGGCGAAAGCACAACAACGAAAAATGCCTCCAATGTAAAATTTAGAATGCTATTTATAACACCCTTCCACTCCCTAATATGAGGTGATATATTGGGTGCCACTCTGAATAATTTTAAAAGCCCCTATAATAGCATACATGCTAAGCTATTATTTGGCATGTAACACCCCCATGTTCCAAACCCTTTGATGCAATTTTTTAGTTGGCATCAATGATCTTGATGAAATTTGTATTAGAGTAAATCCCAATTTTTCAGTTTAGTTTTTAATTTGATTGATTTTGATGCTAATAGTGATACAAAATTATCTACATGTAGTAGTGAGAATACAAAAAAATACATAAATAAGAGCCTAATCTAGGTTGATGGTCGATAGACACATACATAAGCTAGAATAACAATTTTATGACTAATACATACCTCCAAAGCAAATTAAGTGTGTACATGAATATGGGAAGACATTCTTATCTTTATGATTAGTAGAGTATGGTATTTAGCATAGTCTCTTGCATGCTTTTTATTTGCCTTTATTATAAACATGATCTAATTTATTCATGTTTTAGATGGGACAAACACTGTTTGATAGAGATATATTAACTATTTAAATTTTCCTTGGTTCAAATTTGGTGTTTTTATACAAATAGATTAACTATAATACTATATACATACATACATGCATACATATATAAAACTAGCTGTTGCCCTGAGGGTGCAAGGAATGCCAGAAGGAATGTAGAAGTTATTTCTTCTCATTTTTAGAGTATATTTCCCATTTAAGTGTTTCCCTTTTGAGTGTATGATGTGGACACCCCATAAACCAATCACCAATTGTTTGCCTATTATCTCAATCAATGACTCCTCTACCATGCCATTCACATTGTATCAACAATGATGCCCTCTTATGCACCCATGTGGCATGCACTTTGCATAAGATTTGGAACTCACTTCAACTGCACCCTTTTATCACTCTCTCGGTCACTTTTAGCTCAGTCCTTAGCTCATTTTTGGATTTTAAAGTGTTTGATTTACTTTCTCAGGACCCCTAATGCATATTCAATCTTTTCCTGGTACGTTTAATCCCTCAAGGCTTTTTAAAACTCAAGAGGAGTCTGACATGGCTCAAGCATTCAAAATTTATTCACCCAAGTTCAACTCATTATGTACCTGAGCTCAAAAGCAATCATCACTTGGCCGATAAAAACTCACCTTAAACCCAAGTAAAAATCTAAAAGACCTAAGTCTTTGTCAGGATTAGAATCTCCCAGCCTCTATTGGGGTGTTAGAGTGCCCAGGGCTCGGGCTTAATGAGAGGAGGGCATGAAACCAAACATGGCCCAGGCTAGCAAGGCAGAGAAATCCCGGGGCAAATGATTGAGTTAGAAACCAAGTGGACATAGGTTGGTAGGTTGATGAAGGCCCGTGATAAATAAGAGTATGATATTTTTGAATCGGAGCGAGGATCCTTGAAACATGGAAGGGGTCTGAGAGGAAGTAAAGAAGTAGATGTGGAGCATGTAACAAGTAAGATTTAGCCATGTGGAAAATGTAGAGTGGGGATAGGAGATTTGACACTCGGGTCTACAACATGACATGTGGTGACCCCCCATTAGTCTCGAGGTGGCAAAGTACACAGGGCTTGGGCTCAATGAGATAAATGTATGTTGAGGGGTGCAATCTTGACTTGCCAGTTTTGACATGGCCTATAAATGCCTAGAATTAATGAAAGGTGAGCACGTGGCCCTTGCCAACCCTAACTCCTTATTGGGATGGTAGGGAAGTCATACCTTGGGGCAAATGAAGGCTTTCTAAGTGGAATTTGTAGTTTTGAGATGGGAACCAAGTGGATATAGGATGACAGTCCTATAAGAGGTTGCTACAAGGTGATGTGGAGCCCATATAAGGTAAGATTTTTCCATGTCATGAATGTAGAACAAGGCTGGGAGATATGATAGACATGTCTACAATGTGACACATGGCAACCTAAAAATACATTCATCTTGACCCACTAATACACATTATGTGGATCTCATTATTTTTTATATATTTACAATGTTTTATGTGAGGATATTTTCATACAATATCAGTGTGGCAATTTGAGAAAGTGGGAAAATTCTTATTTTTTAATAATTTTTTAAGGAAGAAATATATATTTTAGAATGTTTTCTCTTCTCACATACTTGTTTGATTTAAATTATTATTTTACATTGGGAAAGAAGAATTCGAGATATTTCCAAAAAGTGGTTACACTAAGGATTTTTAGTAGTATCAAGTGAGTTATCATAATCTCTAGTTGAATCTATAAAAATAACTTTTGATGATTATTTTACATGACAAATTGACACAAGCCACACACCTCTCACCCTTGTCCTATGCAACTTCTAAGTGTCCAACTATGCAGTGGACTGTTGGGAGGACAATGAAAAAATTTGCGAACATGGAGTATGTTTAAGTGAGTTAGGCGACGATGGTGAGGGGTAATGATATGGAACTTCAAGTGATATTGTACCCTAGAGGGACCATGCAATTGCCTTTGCCTCCCATGGGAATAACTCGAGGCCATGAAACTCATGAACACAAACATAAATTTCACGGCTATCACTACCTATCAACATGTCATCCAATATGGAATTCCTAGAGATCCATTTTGACTTTGAATTTTCATTGTGCATAAATTTGGAGAGTCTAGTGGACTCATTGGAATTTGCAATCCACATTACAACTTGTTGGGTGGTTAACCAAGACTCAACACAATCACTTTGATAGTCAAAGGATTTTTTAAACTAAGGCCATCATGCACACATAAGTATATAAGGGGTCTCCAAAGAACACAATGACTATGACTATCGCTATATTTAGAGTCTTAGGAATATGAAAGCAGCTTTGTGAACATTGAAATTTAGATTAAACAATATAAAATTTGACCACATGATCCTATTACCTCTTAGAGACTATTACACATCCATGAACTCTTTTATTAAACTCAAAGAATCTGATAAATTATGAAATCTACCTTGAGAATCCTTATTGAAAAAAGGAAAAAATATCTATACATTTTTAGTGATGCAAGATTTCCCATACACCTTGGATTATCCTACATCACACATTGGATGCAATTAAAATATGAGAGCTTGCTCATATGGATGGAATAAGTAGAAAAAATAATCTTTTGGTCATTGATATTAATGACCATAGTTTTCCCTTCCAATACACCAAACACCTCAACTAATTGTCACATTTATTATTTCATTTTTAGCTTGTGGCTAGTTTCAAAATTGCTCTCTTTTATGTACCTCTTCTCACTTTCCTTTATTTTGTGGGATCAATCCCACCATATTCCATACACCTCCACTAAATGGATTTTTTTTTCCTCTTTTCACCAACTTCTTGGGCATAATATGTCCACCTCCACCAAATGGTTCTCTCCTTCTATTTGCAACTTCATTTGGGATTAAATCCACCTTCGTCTAACCACCTCCACCAATATACTCCATCATGCATATTAATTTATCCTATGGGTTGATAGGTAATGCTATCATCTGACCACTCCACCAAAATATCTCTTGGCTTTGTTCAATCTCTATCCAACCTATTTTTGGATTCTTCCACATTCCACATTTTGCTATTTTCAGCTCCTCTTTTCTCATGGTTGTCATCTCTTCCTCTATTTTTTATGTGCCACCACAATTTTGATTTCAACTTCTTTGTTCATGAGAGTCTTAACATACTCTTCATATTTCTCTATTTATTCACATGCTTTGGTTGATGCAAGAATAAACCACTCCATGTTTTATTTCTTGGGTGCATAAATTTCCACTTATTGCTTCACTTATTCACCTTGGAAGGCCTCTTTGAATGCCTCTTTTCTCCCATCTTTGCACCTACATGTAAATTATAGTAAAACACGAGTTCAAAAACATGATACCTTGCAGTCCCTAAAGGTGCTTCCTCTATCTTCATATTATAAGCTTGACTTCCACCAATCTTCAACGCTTTATAGTCTTCATCATTCTTCCTGCTCCTTATAACAGTGGTCATTTGTTCTTGTGAAAACTCATCTTTCACTTAAATATATTATTATTATATACTATATAAAGTTATTATATTATATTATATTATCGTAATACATATAATTATAATATTAAATATATATACACCCACACTTATATTATAAATATATTTAAATCAAATATTATTTATTATTTTAAATAGCATGACTTTTAAAATTGCATCCATGGTCTTGGAGTTAGTAGCGGCTCTCTCCTTTCAATGTCTTCATTGTCATTGCTATTTAAACTAGACTTCCATTTCACAAAATTACTAATTGTATTTAACACTATCACATTCTTGATCTTGTTTCTCCATTTGTTTGGATATTTTAGTGGTTCTAATATCTTTACTGTTACTTTTCAGCCTTTCTAGATTCGTTAGCAATGACTTTCTTTGGCGGAAAGTTCTCAATGTTGGTGGTTTTATTTATTTTCCCAATATATATTGTTTCAACGAATGACTTTACAGTTAGAGGCAAGAATAGCTAAGTTGCAACGTCAGGATCTGAATACCAGATATTTAACCAGTTCCAAAACTATTTACTTAAGGAATTTGCATATAACAAATCGTATTCTCTAGATTAATACTAAATTTCAAATCCCAAACTATTAGGATATTATTAGTTTTATATTGGAATTATTGTTGAAACTAATGGCCAATCAAATTCCATTGGTTAGCGTGACACACACACACACACACACACACACGCACACACACACACACACAAAAGTATTTTACAAAGTAAAATAGTAGGATTTTAACGGGGTAAATTAAATAATAATATTTGGTGCACATTAATTGGCTGATTTTTTTTTTATGTTATGGGCTGCTTCACTTGGATTGATGTTGGACATTAACCGCATGACAAACAAAGGACGTGTTTGTATAGGTCATAAATATTAATTCATAATTGAATGACTGCATAATTAAATTTGGCAACCTTTCTCATCAATATTGTCTCCATTACTAAATTTATTATTAGAATTTTAAGATATTTTCATGCCACTGCATTCATTTCCTTGAAAGGAAGCATAATTTCAAAGGAACATAGTATCATTTTAATACTTTTTTTTAGGAATACAAATAAGCTATAAGCTTCAAGTGGACTGGGTTTCATTGAATTTGGTTGATTTAGAAGAAGAACAATATGGACATCTAGAAATCTTGGTCCTATAATGAATATGGACCTATAGAAGTGTTGCAGTGTGGTGAATATCATGTGCCTGAATTTGGTGTTAATAAAGTTCTTGTTAAGGCTAGGATTTCCACGTTGAACACTATGGACTTTGAGAGGTGCAATGGATTGCTCAAAGACATTGATTTATAATTTCCTATATGACTCACCTCTATTTTATTTATGAATTTTGTAATAGTTTTGAAATCATGGATTCAAGGAAAGGCAAAATTATGATCCATGAAAGGACTCTTTTAGTTTCATAAAAGAAAGGTTTTTTTATTGAAGAATTATATAATCTATAAGTATTTACATAGAACTTGTTAGACTAGTTATACTATGAAAAGAATCACAATTGATGATAAGTTACGATGCAAGGAGGAATTTTAGAACACAAAGACCTCCATCTGATCCTTGATGTTAATACCATGTAAGATCCAACACTTTTTTTAAATTTTTTTTTAGTAGTTTGAAGTTGTGAATTCAGTGCCCCTCAAATGTCAATGTGCCCTCTTTTATCCCTATAAAAGGAAGTATAATTTATTGAATAAATGCAACATCTAAGAAATTCTTACTTACTACTTGTTCCATTTTTTCTAATTTGAAGAAAATCATGACTATTTAAAAGATATGATGCAAGAAGGATGTTAAAAAAGGATGCCCCACATATGATCCTTAACTCCAGTGACATTCATGGCTTTCCTAGCTTATTATAACCACCCCCAACTTTAATAGAATAATTCTATAAAACTTATACAATGAATCAAGATTTCCATTGTATTTGCACACGAGATTTAATAAAACCCCACATAGCCTTTTTTTACTACCCTTCCACTACCTTGCATGTCTCTCTTTATTATTTTTTGTTTATCCCAAATTCCCATCATATAATCTAGATTCTACAATTATTTATAATAGCCATGACATGTTATGCACTTTCTTGTTGAATTTGTTGAAGACCCAATTTTTTTCAAGGATTGAAATACCATCTTTATCATGAATTTTCAAGTCCCCTACACATCTCTATTGAATTAGCGAAGACTAACCATATTTGACATATTTAACATATTTTTCTATCCAAACCTAGCCCCGCTTTTTTTCACTTGAATGAGTTTGCCAAGAAGCTTTCAATAGAGTAAGATTTCAGAAGGGTTAGACTGTATTCATTGTAGGTGGAGCTGATTGATTTGGTAGCCTCACTATTCAGGTAAATAGGCAAATGGTTTTGGCAATAAAAAACATTATCTCTCTAAAAATAAATAAATTAATTTCTAATAATGTTGGAGGTGTGCAAATTGCCAAATATGTATATGGAGCTTCTAATATTGCAACAACTACAAGCATGAGTAAGACGAGCTTTGTGAAAAAGATAGGAGTTGATATGGTGATTGATTATACCAAGGAAAGCTATGAGCAAATATCTGAAAAGTTTGACTTCATGTTTAACACTATTGGTAGGTTTCTCTACCTTTTTGTCTATTTATCAAACTATTTATTTATAATTTTCTTTGTTATAAAAAATAGTGATTCTTAAGAAGATATGCCCAAGTCCTGAAAAGTTTTGGATTGCAAGTTGTCAGAATAAATTTGCATGAGTATAGTGTAGCCTAGATCCAAAATGATTGAGAACGACCATATTTTTAATTCATATAACATCACAAATTTAATGTATTACTCAAGATGTTTAATATCTTATGGTAAAATGTTATGATATTTTGTATAATGGTATGAGCCCCTTATTATTTTATGGAAACAATTAAATATTCCATCATAGATTTACTGTAGTTAATAGAAATTGAGGTTATTATTTTTTTCCAGTTGACATCCACTCCCCCAAAAAATACTATGGCTAAAGGAAATTATCACACATTCTCTATGTCTTTATTTACCATAGCAAATATATTGTAGGCCCATAGGGGCATGTGTGAGTAAAAATATAGGAAAGTGGGTGCCTTGTTGAAGCCCAAATTTCATCTTATGGTTAATAACCCATATCCATAAGGAATACATCATGAGTTCCATTTTACCCTTTAGGAAAAATTATCTCAAATTTAATGGGAAATTATAAATGACTCTGAATTATAGTCCATCTATTCAATCTTGTCTATAAACTAGCCTTAGGAATTGAAATGTCAATTTCAAGAACTTAAAGCAGTTATATCTTTAGAACATCACTAATTTCTAGGCAATGGGTAACAATCACAATACCCCTATTAAATTTTATCTAAGCATGCCTTGAAGGGATTGAACTTGATTCATCATCATGGAAATTATCCAACCTTACCAGTAGACCACGACTTGCTTACCCACATTTTTATATCTCAAGAAAAAAGTTACAAATGTTTTTTATTGTGATGTGATTCCTTTGATACTTGAGGGAAGAAGTGGACATTTTTCATACAGATTAAGCTTAATTCAAATAAATCATAGAATAATCTTCATTTTTAATTGATACACATAGCAAATATTAACCGCACAATGTAGTGCCAAGGATTGAGGGGTATCCATTTGTCGAATTTCCCTGGGAACTAGTTTTTGCACCATTTGACTACAACACCAATACAAACAGATGCACAAATTACTCTAAAGGATCTGTATCTTTCCCCCTTCAAACAAAAAAATATTTTATAGAACAAAAATTAACTCATGACATTAAGGGGCCTAGGCCCATTGAATATTTTGAACTTTAAGATTCATATATATAAGGCCCAATGCTGATTAGATATGTGTTTGGATTGGAATTACATGATACTATCATGATTCTTATGTGATTTCAAAAAATGAAGGACAAATTATTGATATTGGAAATGGGCCACCTCATCTTAGAGCACTCTTTTTCTTATTCACACCTAGTGGGAACAACTTGGAGAGACTGAGAGGATACATAGATTGTGAGACGTTAAACAATATCATTGATCCTGTCAGCCCATATGTAATTGGCAGGATTAAATTCAAATTCCCCCACCTTTGGTAGAATCCCATAGCCTATGCCAAATTAAGAGCTTTGGAATTGGGTATGGATATACACAAAGTAACTTGCAACCAAACATGTAAATATGCATAAATGACATGATTAATGCATCTTTTATTACATACTTTTTCTGTGCTTTACACTAGATGCATATGGAGGACATGATGACTATAATAATGAAAAAATAATAATACATAAATTTAAAAAGCATACTATTTATATTGTTTAAGACATAATATTTCATTTTTTTATGCAAGTTGTTTGTATCACAATTTTTAGACACTCTACATATGTTTGTTACTGCATCTGCAATCTGATGCTACATTATAAAGGTGAGGCATTTATCAACTTAAAATTTCTACCTCATTTGTTTTCACATACACTATACAAAAAATAGTACATAGATTAGCTTTGGACATACATAATTGTATAACCCAAAATAAACACACAATGCTAGACATGCAATAAACAATTGTTACTAAGTATTTTGTTTACAAAATCATGTTGACACTACCAAGCCAAATAATCCAATGTTAAACTAGGAAATGACTCTTGACTTAATTTTCATCTAACCTAGTCCTTCAAGGTTTATACAATAAATAAGTAATGTAAATGTTTTCAAAGTTATTCGAAATCTAGATGTAGGAATAAATGAGAAATGGTTTGATGGAAAGATGAAACCATCTAACATGAAATTTATTTCCATTAATTCTTAGAAACCATAAAGCTAGATTTGTCCAATTGGCAAGACTTAAGATTTAATGCATTTTCTATTGCTATTTGTTAGCTTAGTCCTGAAAGGAGACTATTGGAATCAATTAAATTTAACCAGTTATCAATGGCTACTCATTTAGCTAATTAGATCACTCTATTTTTTGTGTATAAAAATATGTGGAGCATTTGGAAAGTCAGGGTGTAAGGTATTTAATAGATATAATATAATATTATTATTTTTTATGTGTTGATTGGCTGAAATTTTTTCATGTTATTGGTAGCCTCATGTGGTTCGAGGCAAGCTCAAAATAGTGAATATTTTGTTTACTACATTGAATATTTTTAATTGACAAACTTTAATGCACATTGCTAATGCTAGCTACTGATAGACACAACATGATTTATCCAAAGTTAGTAAAGCATCTGTTGAGTTTCTCAAGTTGGTGGTGAACTTGGAGGATGATGATATTATGGTGCAATTACCAGATTTTCTCAAATTGAATGTGGCCTCAATGCTAGGTTCAAGATGAAAGCAATTATTGACATTAATTTCACTATATTTTTTTCATTTATTTTTACCTTTATGCAAACTAGAAAAGCGAAGGTTCATGTGGTTATTGGGACAAGGTATTCTCAATGCTGGCTTAGGTGTCTTTCACATTTTCTGTATATTATTTTTTAGCATTTTATCTGTTGACCTAAAATTTACATTATGCATTTTAAAATCATTTTACTAGTGTGACATGACTCCTAAATGGTAAAAATAACATGTTTTCTATTTTTAAATTTGTTATTCATAACCCTTTTTTTAGGCAACTACATTTTTCATTGATCAATTAAGTACTTTCTCTATTTCCATTTTCCCCTATCTCTCACACCATGAAAACCAAAAATAAGTCAATGAATTATTATGAATTAATGTAGTAACTACATGATTGATTTTTATGAACATATAGAAGGTCAATATTGATACCTTTATAGAAGTCCCTAGTATTGCTCTAGTATTCTTCTTGAATACTACTAATAATGCCTATATATAATCTTCTTCCCTAACTTATTTAGTCTTCTATAGTTATACAAATAAATAAAACAAAATGTTTATAAAACTCATTTTAATCCATTGTCCATATAATAAACTATGCTCACAAATATTTTATTACTATGATGACAAACATATCAATTTTAGTATTTGCATTATATTCCATTTGCATTCATAAGTTTACTTTCTCAAACATGAATGCATCACATTTACTATATGCTTGAACAAGATCAATTTGTTTTGAAACATTGTTTATTCTGAAGTATCTCAAGCATCATTCACTATATAATTTTTTATGGCATTAACATCAAATTAATCATATTTTACATGTTAAAGGGCTTGAACAAAATTGCATGAAATCTTAGATTTTTGCAACAATTGATAAATTTTCAAAAAAGTTTATAATGCATGGATCAAGGTTCAAGTTCAAATTTAAAAATTAGCACTTGATTTAAGACTATTAGTTGAAAAAAGTTCATGTTGGATGGCTTGCAAAAGTTATAACTAACCACATGGTGCATTTTGCTGATCTCATCATGCATTCAAAGACCACTCTCCCTTTTTGGCATGAAGTTTGAATTTTGGGGATTTAATACTTTAGTTATGGTCAAACAAAATTTGCCTTCAATTTAAAATAACATCACCTATTAGTTCACACATTTTGTAACACTAGACCTACTAGTTTTGATCCCATGAAATGAAAGGTCTATAGACATAACCACAAAGCATTACGTACACCTATGCCATCACTACTAATGATAAAAAATATTTAAATATTATGAAAATCCAAGTTACCTCACAAATAACAAAATGCTTATTTAATTCACAAATCCATTTGTGCCTCCTAATATTCCATTACATGGCATTGGCTACTATCTTTAAATGAATGTATTCAACAGTGTCATCTTTTATCACTAACACAACCATTAATCTTGGTCACTATCATTGAAATAGAAAAAACTAAAAATGAAGTTCACTTTGAAACAAATTTGGAAGCAAAATACTCAGTAACAAGACTTTATTCCTTTACATATTCAGGCATTACCATGAAAATGTTGTTAGTAAATTCACTAACCAAAACATGTTTGATTGCAGCCTATACATTATTTGTCATAATATTTATCTTGTGCAATTGTGTATGTTTAACACTGATCCATCTTTTATTTTTTGTACAAGTTATTCTCATGTAATGCTCAAAGCCTTCCACATCTTTGAAAAAAATGCACTCAATAACTTCATCATTTCCACATGGTTCAACTTATCTAAATCCTATGAACATGCCTAGTTTTTGCAAATAAAAACATTTGGTTTCTTTACATTTTCAATGTTTTTATTTGTTTTTATTCAAAAAATATTACAAATATACAAGTTAACAAGAATTTAACTTTTGATTAAAGTTTTGCTAAACACTTTTAACTTATACCACCAATTATGCATTTCTATGTTTTATGGATAACTGACATGTTTTACTATATTTTTGTAAGGAACTTTGCATATTGACATAGGGTTAAGATATGAGAATGATGAAGTTAGACTATATTAAATTTTGCCCTGAATTGACTACAACCACCCATACTTTCATCTCTGTAACCTTCACACTTCCTGTAGGGACTTGGTACTCTGCATCCTTGTTATTATAATATATTATATAAAATTTTAATATTACATAATATTATCATAATACATATAATTATAATATTATACACACACACATGCACATTATAAATGTATTAATATAAAATATTATATATAATTTATTATTTGATATAACATGACTTTTAAAATTGCATCAGTGGTCTTGTAGTTAGCAAGGGGATTTCTCCTTTCAATGTATTCATTGTCATTATCGATTGCATGACCATTTATTCCCCTCATCCTAATGTATGCATGCAACTTGTGTGGTTTCCATAGTCTATTTATTTAAACTAAACTTATAATTCACAACATTACTAATTGTATTTTGCACTATCACATTCTTGATCTTATTTCTCCACTTTCTTGGGTATTTTAGTGGTTCTAATATATTTAGTGTTATTTGTTCTAGATGAATTATCAATGGCTTTCTTTGACAGAAATCTCTATGTGTTGATGGTTTTACTTATTTTCCCATTATATATTGTTGCAACAAATGCCTTTATAGTTGGAGGAAAGAATAGCTAAGTTGTGGCCTTGGGATCTGAATACCAGAGCTTTACCCAGTTTCACCATTATTTACTTAAGGAATTTGCATATAACAAATTATAGTATATATTAATACTAAATTTCAAATCCGTAGATCAATAGATTAATTTTTTTTCTAATTTTTTCTTATGTTAATGGGTCATTGGTTTTTTAGAATAGGCAGCTATGGTGATATTTCAACTTCAAAAGTTATAGAGAAGCTAATGAGAATGGAATTTTAAATATATGATATGTACATGAAAATAAAATGAATGGCTTGATCATAGTATTTTTAATAAAATTGATGGGTAACAATAATACTTATTTAGAGTCCCACCAATAATGACCCTAACAAAATGCTTAGATAAATATTCCTCTATTAGAAATGGCATGGCAACATCCAAATGAATAAGTAAATAGTGGGAAAGTGAATTTATAATGATGGGGACTTGTATAAAACTTAACAACTTATACATGGGTGTTTTTTTACCATATTAGATTGTAAAACAACAATGGTTACCGTTGGTTCTAATTTTTGATCTTAGCCTTTCATTTACTGTGATCAGATAATGTTTAGTTGTATGTGTCATTATATAACTAACAAGATTTTTTTTTTTAAAAATGTAGTATTTGTAATGGCCTTAAAAATGGAAAAAGTTAGATGGGGTTGTTGTTTAGAGACAAATATATGGTAAGGGTGTAACAATGAAAACACATGTGGATTTTGTTTAGAGATGAATATAGGTGGACTTTTAAGTACTTGTATTTTTCCCTTTGAATGTGTTTTACCCTAATTTGGATTAAAATGAATTAATTAATCTAATTAATTATAAACTAGTATGTGAATTGAGATACCACATTGAGAGAGTAATAAATGGTATTCAAGCATGTTGTTTCTTGCTTAACACACCATAATTATTCCAAGAATCAAGGAATCTATTGTTTACTTTTTGCTTTAGTCCCACTTGGACTCAAGTTCATTGGTCTCATCACTCTCAAATTTCCATGGTAGTTTATCTTAGTTTCTATGTCAAATTGGGCCCTAAAACCATCACTGTTGGAAAGTTCACATCTGTGAGAGAAAACATTGTTTAAGGCACATAATGTGAAAGTGAATTTTTGACCTCATAATTTGCATTTGAAGCTTAGATTACTTAGCTCTCTTAGCCTAATATAGGAGGTAATATTGATTCATGTTACCTTAAATCTCTCAAAACCTATTCCATTGATACAACCAAATTTGAATGACAAAGTTATATATATAACACTTGACCTCGAAGCAAGGACTTGCTCCACTTCCATGTGTTAGTTGAAGCTCGCTCTTTGCATTTGTTAGCTCATTATAACTGATTTAGGGGTTACTTTGATTTTCATGTCATTTAAAACTTAAAACCTATCCCATCTCAATGACCAAACTCATGCAAGTCATTTTCATATTTTTCACTTGGTCGTTTGATGAGTTTTGATCGACTTATGCCTTATTAAAAATCTGATTGAAAAAGTTGCCATGTTTCTCGATTAGGTCTACCTGTAAGTGATTTTGAAAATATTAAGACCATAGACCTAATCATGGTTCAAAGCTTAATTAGGTCTATAGGGTCTTTTTTAACATTGGAAATGCTAATCAGGGAATTTTTCATGATTAGGTCTATAGGGTTGACAAGTTTCATCATAGTTCCAACCAGGGATTGAATCCCTTATTAGGTTTAGGAGTCATTGGTCAGGTAGTCTAGTTATATGCGAGCGTAGTTCCCCACTTAGGTCTTGTAGTGGGATTTTCATGCTACCTTAGTTATAATTGGGCCCGTACACCCGATTAGGCCTATGTGGCCTTGAGTGTTTTTACCATAGTATTAGTCAGGGTTTATTCCTTGACTAGGTCTAAGCTTCAACTCTAAACATATAATTGTTCTATGTAGACTTCAAAACCTTCTTTGGTCATAAAACCCCCACACTAGTCCTAGAGTGCTATTCAGGACATATGTCCCCGATTAGGTCTAGGAGCACTATCTGAACTTCTAATAGTTATAACTAGGATTTGAATAGTTGATTAGGTCTATAGACCTATCCAAAGCTTAAAACAATGAAACTCATATCTATTCAGAGAATAAGTCCCAGTTAGGTTTGGGACATAGTAAAATATCCCCCTCAATTCTATTTGGAAGTTCAAAACCCAATCAGAACTAAGGTTTAAATTTTTTAAAAAGCAAATTTAAAAAAAATTGTGTCCTCAAGAAACCCGATTAGGTCTAATAAACACATTTTAGGGCCACTTTTGGTATTTTGGATGTAAATTTTGCCTCTAATGTCTTTTTTTGAATCCATTTATGTCTCCAAAAAGGTGACTCCATCCTAGATGTAATGGTACCTTCAATTTTACCTAGTTTTACATGAAGTAAAAACTATTTATGTTTTTGTAACACATTTTATTGTTCATACTTTTAATTGTAATATTTTGACTTATTTTTTATCTTATTCATGAAATGAATGGTAAAAGTGGCATATTTTGGAGGAGAATGGAGAGGAGAAAGGTATCTAGAACATTGATGGCAATTGGTGATGATTTTGGAGGGAACTTCCTCCTCTTGGAAGACTCCATTTTCTACATATTAGCTCATTTTGGTGGCCAAAGGGTTGGTTTCTTCATTGGCATTGGAAATATTCATACAATTTGAACTGGTATAAATCTAGCATAAAAATATTCTTTTGGTATAAATTTGAATTGGGATCTGAATACCAAATCTTTAACCATATATAAAACCATTTGCTTAAGCAATTTGCATATAACAAAACATAGTCTCTAGATTAATACTAAATTTCAAATCCTAGACTATTAGGATATTAATAGTTTTATATTGGAAATATTGTTGAATTTGTCGTCTAATAGGATACCATTGATATACATACATACATACATACATACATACATACATACATACATACATACATACATACATACATACATACATACATACATACATACATACATACATACATATATATATATATATATATATATATATATATATATATATATATATATATATATATATATATATATAAAAGAATTCAACAAGTTAAAGTGTACTAAATATTATTATTTTATTTACCCCATTAAATATCCTACTATTTTACTTTGTCTATATATATATAGACAAAGTAAAATAGTAGGATATTTAATGGGGTAAATAAAATAATAATATTTAGTACACTTTAACTTGTTGAATTCTTTTTTATGTTATGGGCCACTTCACTTGGATATTAATTGTATGACAGACAAAGGACGTGTTTGTACACATCATAAATATTAATTTTTAATTGAATGATTGCATAATTAGATTTGGTAACCTTTCTCATCAGTATTATCCCAATCACTAAATTTATTATTGGAATTTTAAGATCTTTTCATGCCACTACATTCATTTCCTTAAAAGGAAGCATAATTTCAAACAAACATAGTATCATTTTAAGCCTTTTTTATAGGAGCTTAAATAAGCTATAAGCTTCAGGTGAACTAGGTTTCATTGAATTTGGTTGATTTAGAAGAATAATATGGACATCTATAAAGCTTAGTTATATAATAAATATGTATCTATATAAGTGGTGTAGTGTGGTGAATATCATGTGCTCAAATTTGGTACTAATCAAGTTCTTGTTAAGGTTAAGATTACTATGCTGAACCCTCTGGACTTCAAGAGGTGCAATGGATTGTTCAAGGACATTGATTTATAATTTCTTGTAACACTCACCTCTATTTTATTTATGAATTTCATAATAGTTTTAAAATCATGGATTAAAGGAAAGGAAAAATTATGATCCATGGAAGGGCTATTTTAGCTTCATAAAAGAAAGGTTTGTTTATTGAAGAATTGTATCATCTATAAGTCTTTACCTGGAACTTGTTAGAGTAGTTCTACAAGTTCTACTTTGAAAAGAATCATGATTGATGACAAGTTATAATGCAAGGAGGAATTTCAAAACATGAAGACCTGCATCTGATCCTTCATGCTAATTTCATGTAAGACCCAACACATTTTTTTATTAATTTTTTTGGTAGTTTGAAGTTGTGAATTTAGTTCCCCTCAAATGTCAATGTGCCCTATTTTAGTCATATAAAAGG
Source organism: Torreya grandis (assembly GCA_037957365.1). Classification (NCBI taxonomy): domain Eukaryota; kingdom Viridiplantae; phylum Streptophyta; class Pinopsida; order Cupressales; family Taxaceae; genus Torreya; species Torreya grandis. The sequence goes on from JARHVA010000831.1 coordinate 1,559,335, forward strand.
AAGGCTAGTTTATTAAAGAAATGCAACATCCATAAACTTTTTACGTACTACTTGTTCCATTATTTATGAATTGAAGAGAATCATGACTATTTAAAATTTATAATGCAAGAAGGTTGTTAGAAAAGGAATCCCTACATATGATACTTGATTCCAGTAACATTCATGTCTTTCCTAGCTTGTTAGAACCATCCCCCTAGTTTAAATAGAATAATTCTATAAAACTCGTGCAATGAATCAGGATTTCCACTGTATTTCTACATGAGATTTAATGAAAACCCACATAGCCTTTTTTTTACTACCCTTCCAATGCCCTGCATGTCTCTCTTTATTATTTTTTGTTTGTCATAAATTACCTTCATATAATCTAATTCTGAAATTATTTATAGTAGCCATGACACACGATGCACTTTTTTGTTGAATTTTTCAAAGACCCATTTTTTCTCAAGGCTTGAAATACCATCTTTCTCATGAATTTTCAAGTACCCTACACATATCTATTGAATTAGCTAAGACCAACCATCTGTTACATATGTAACATATGTTTCTATCCAAACCTAACCCCCTTTTTTCACTTTAATGAGTTTACTAAGAACTTTTGATAAAGTAAGATTTTAGAAGGTTTAGATTGTATTCATTGTAGATGGAATTGGTGGAATTAGTAGCCTCGCTATTCAATAAACAGATAAATGGTTTTAGCCTTCAAAATACACTATCTCTTAAAAAAAAATTCTAATAATGTTGGGGGTGTGCATCTTGCCAAGTATGCATACAGAGATTCCAATATTGCAACAACTATAAGCATGAACAAGATGAGCTTTGTGAAAAAGCTAGGAGTTGATATGGTGATTGATTATACCAAGGAAAGCTAAGAGAAAATACTAGAAAAGTTTGACTTCATCTTTGACACTATTGGTAGGTTTATCTGCATTTCTGTCTATTTATTGAACTATATATTTATAATTTTCTCTGTTATAAAAATGGTGATTATTAAGAAGATCTGCCTAACTCCTAAAAATATTTTGTATTTCAAGTTGTCAGAATAAATTTGCATGGGTATAGTGTAGCCTTGATCCAAAATGATTTAAAACAACCATATTTTTAATTCATCTAACATCACAAATTTAATTTATTACTCAAGATGTTTAATATTTTATGGTAAAATGTTATGATATTTTGTATAATGGTATGATCTCCTTATTATTTTATGAAAACAATCAACTATTCCATCACATATTTACTTTAGTTAATAGAAATCGAAGCTATGATTTTTTTCTAGTTGACATCCACTCCCCCAACAAATACTATGGCTAAAGGAAATTGTCACACATTCTCTATGTCTTTATTTACCATGGCAAATCTATTGTAGGCCCACAAGTGCATGTGTGAGTAAAAATATAGGAAAGTAGGTGCCTTGCTAAAGCCCAAATTTCATATTTTGGTTAATGACCCATATCCACAAGTACTAAGTTATGAGGTCTATTATACCCTTTAGGAAAAATTATCTCACATTTAATGGGAAATTCTCAATGATTCTGAATTACAATCTATCTATTCAATCTTGTCTATAAACTAGCCTTAGGAATTGAAATGTCAGTTTCAAGAACTTAAAGTAGTTATATCTTTAGAACATCACTAATTTATAAGTAATGGGTAAAAAGCATAGTACTCCCATTTAATTTGACCTAAGTGTGCCTTGAAGGGCTTGAAACCAATTCTTCATCATTGAAATCATGCAGCCTTACTAGTAGAGCATGCCTTATTTACACACACACACACACACCCACCACCCACACGCGCACACACACACACACACACACATATCCCAAGAAAAAAGTTGCCAACATTTTTTTATTATGATGTGATTCCTTTAATTCTTGAGGGAAGTAGTGGACATTTTTTAGAGAGATTAAGCTTAATTCAAATAAATCATAGAATAATCTTCATTTTTAATTGATATACATAACAAATATTGATTGCACAATGTCGTGCCAAGGATTAAGGGGTATCCATTTTGTCAAATTTCCCTAGGAACTAGCTTGTGCACCATTTGACTACAACACCAATACAACCATATGCAAAAATTACTCCAAAGGATATGGATGTTTCCCCCTTCAATCAAAAATATATTTTTCTACCCAAAAATTAACTCATGACATTAAGGGGCCTACGCCCATTGAATATTTTAAACTTTAAGATTTATGTACATTGTTTTCAAGCCCAATGCTGATTAAAAATGTAAATGGATTGGAATTATAGGAGATTGTCATAATTATTATGTGATTTCAACAAATGAAGGACAAATCATTTATATCGTAAATGGGTCATACTCATCCTAGATCACTCTCCTTCTTAGTCACTCCTAGTGGGAAAAACATCAAGTTATTGAGAGGGTACATATATTGTGAGATGTTAAATCCCATCATTGATCCTACTAGCCCATATGTAATTGGCAAGATTAAATTCAAACTCCCCCACCTTTGACAGAATCCCTTAGCCTATGCTAAATCATGATCTTTGGAATTGGATATGGACATACATGGATCAACTTGCAGACAAACATGTAAATATGCATAAATGACATGATTAATGCATCTTCTATTACATTATTTTTTTGTGCTTTACACTAGATGCATATGGAGGGCATGATGACTATAATACCAAAAACATAACAACACAAATTTAAAAAGCATGTTATCTATATTGTTGAAGACATAGTAATTCATTTTTTTATGCAAGTTGTTTATATCACAATTTTTAGACACTTTATAGATGTTTGTTACTACATTTGAAATCTAATGATATTTACATGTAAATAAAATGAATGACCCAACAATATTTTTTAAAATAAAATTGATGGGTAGTGATAACAACTTCCTTAGAGCACCACCAATAATGGCCCTAATAGATTGGTTGAATAAATATTCCTCTATTATAAATGGCATGGCATTTATAGTGATGGGGACTCGTATACAACTTAAAAACTCATACACATGTGCTTTCGACCATATTAGATTGTAAAGTAGTAGTGATTATCGTTAGTTCCAATTTTTTATCTTAGCCTTGTATTTAACATGATTAGGTGATGTCTAGTTGTATGTATCAATTGAAAGCCATAATGAAATTGAATTAACAAAATCACTACAAGAGGTGTTTATTTATACAACACTAGGTGAGATTAGATCTCCTAATTTGTAGGTGATTATGACTCACACTAACTAATCACCATAGGAAATACCCCATCTAACTAACCTATGCCAATCAAAGGTGTAAATCACCTTGAGACATTTATTACAAATAGCAAGTTCTGGTAGAAGATCCATCGGGGTACTGGTTGAAGAATCATAAGGACTTGGTGAGGCAAGGACAAGGGTTCTTCAGGGTGTAGAGATATCTACAGGGTAAGTAAGGTCTGTTGATTTACAGGTGGCAGCAAGGAAAGAGATATCTACTTGGAGTACGGTTGTGTACTTGGTGTACTGGCAGCATTGTTACTAACTGGTGGAGGTGAACAACAACTCTGTATTTGAGTTGTGTGTTGGGACCGTAAGAGAGAGAGGGAAGAAGTCCTTGAGGTGTTGCAAGCCTTAGAGGTGGAAGAAGAAGTGGCATCTTCTTTAATGTATTTTCTTCTGAGTGATTATTAATATAGTTGTGTATTGTCTCTCATATCCTGTGTTGTTTCATATTTCTAGTTACTTATCATTCTGGTTAAATTTCGTGTTTAGTTGCTAATACAAGAGGTAATCATATATACTCTTATTGGTGGAGTAGGATCCTGACAAGTGGTATTAGAGCTTTTGGTTCGGTTGACTAACAGGTGGTTCAAATCTGGCTAGTGTTCGTTGATTATAGGTTACTCACAGGGGTTTCTAATTGAGTGGGAGTATAGCAATGACAGAAAAAAGTAAGCTACAAATGGAGAAATTGAATAACACGAATGGTCTGATTGATGGAAAGAAAGAGTAGGGAAAAGAAGATTGTTGGTTGGTAGAAGATCAGTGTGTAGAAGCAGATGTTGCAGGGGTTGTTGCATAAGTTGCTCTAGATAAAGTAGAATCTTGGTTTACAGATTCTTTTGCCTCTTTCCATGCAGCCCAAAATAGAGCATCTTTTCATGGGTATGTCTTTGGAGACTTTGGAGAGATTTATTTAGGGGTTGGTGAGCCTTGTCAGATTGATGGCAAAGGGCAAGTGAAGCTGAAATTACAGATGAATAACACACAGGTGTTGAAGGAGGTCATGCAGGTACCAGTCTTGGAGATGAGTCTAATTTATTTAGGAAAGTTAGGTGATGGGAGATGCATAGTAACTCTCACAGCGAATGCACTTGAATTAGACGGTGGTAAGAAAGTAGGTATCCTTTATCTATCTACTTATATTATTGATTCACCTTCTATTGCAGATATGTGGCTTTGTAGGCTTGGTCACATATGTAGGAGGGGAATGCATGTTCTTAAGTGGAAGATAGATATCTTTGATAAACTTAAGAACTGGAAAGCCTTGGTGTTCATGGAGGAGATGACAGACAGAGATCAGCTATGGGGACTAAATTATTCTGAGTAGGCTGTGTTAATTTGAACAGGGTTTTGACCCAAAAGGAGCTTATGGGTAAAAAGTCATCACTCACAGGCAAACACAGGTACTGGGATCGGTCAAGAAGAACCAACATCGAACAGATAGGCACTGATGTCGATCATGTGTAGATCAGCAGAGTCAGTGGTGTCAGGCAGTAGGAACTGATGTCGATCATATAGTGACTAACATCGACAACAGGTACAACAGTGTCGATCAGGAAACTGACGTCGGTAGACAGGGTCAGTTACAGGGAACTGACGTCGGTTGGGTGCAGATTGGGAGATGGTCGAGATTGGTCACTAGAATGGATATTGGGCAGACAGCAAGCTATCAAAGAGTCTCAAATGCCCATATGGAGGACTGAAATGGTAAGTGGACCTCATATTCATTGTTCACCTTCTTATTAGTTGCTTATTGATGGTCGAGAACCAAGAAGATGTGAAGAGGCAATGCAGGTAGAATCTAGAAACAGTGGGAGCTTGGCATGGATGAGGAGTGTGAGTCCTTGGAGAAGAACCAAACAAGAGTTTGTTGGTGGAGTTGTCAGCTAGAAGAAAGCACTGAAAGATGGATGGATTCCCAAGTTAAAGAAGAGAGTGGATGGATACGTGAGATGGAAGGCCAAGGTATATGGTCTTGAGGAAGCTGCAAGACAGTGGTATAGGTTTTGACAGGTGGATGACAAAGCAGGGCTTCAGTCAATGTCAGTGTAACCATTATGTTTGACTTACCAAGTGGATGATGGTCACAACATTATCCTATTACTATATGTGGGTGATATGCTAGCAGGTTTGTACATACAGGGTTTTGCTGAGCTAAAGGTAAGGTTAGTTCAGTGGCATGTCATGAGGAATTTGGAGGAGCAAAATTCTTTGGCATAAGAGACATGGAGATTTTGTCTCTAGTGGGAGCTGATGTGAAGAAGGTGTTGGTGAGGTTTAAGATGCAGGATGCAGAATCGGTAAGCACACCAAGGGCTGGACAGTTCAAGCTGAGCTTAGAACACTGTTTGAAATCACATGAGGTTGAGTGTAGACCTGAGTTTTCCCAAGCAGTGGGAGTTGTCAGAGAGTTTGGAGCCAATTCAGGGAAGGTGGATTCTCAGGCATTTGAGAGGGACCAGCAACAGGGATTCATGTTATGCAGGGTCAAGGTCTCACTACATGGAGATGTAGGTTCAGATGTGGCAGGTTACTTAGATGATAGGAAAGGTATCATAGGGTGTGTGGTGGGTGGTCTTCAAGATGAAGCTTGAAGAGGGATACAAGCCAGGAAACAAATTAGATGGTGTATAGGTACAGGTACAGTGTAGGTATTTATCTCCAAGTGGGAGATTGTTAGGTTATGGAGCTAAAAGCTTCACTGATGCAGACATGGAGGAGGTTACTAAGGTTGCGAAGGATTGTTGAGTTGCAGAACGAGTTGCAGGGCAACTGACGTCGATCTGATCAACTGACATCAGTCATATTACAGTGCAAAAGCAATCGATGTTGGTTATGAGTCGGCTGACATTAGTCAAGAAGGAGCCGACATCAGCAACTTGTGTGTGCATGCAATTTGCATGCGGGTTCCAGACAGGTCTATTTTTGGACTATCAGTTTGCATGTTAAAGGCTAATTATAGTCTTGGAGTTGCGTGTCTAATTATTGTAATTAAGAAAGTCTAATTATTGTATGCATGAGATCTATATAATAGACTCATGGGCTATATTGTAAAATGTGTGCTAGAGAGTAAGAGAGCAAATATTAGCTCCTTCAGAGGGAAGAGAGCAAGGTGTGTTCCTCCTAGTTCCAAAGGGGTGCTAAGTGTGTATGATCTTGGAGAGTTACAGGTGTGCAAGTTTTGGTAGAAGATCCACTGGGGTACTGGTTGAAGAATCATAAGGACTTGGTGAGGCAAGGACAAGGGTTATTCAGGGTGTAGAGATATCTATAGGGTAAGTAAGGTCTATTGATTTGCAGGTGGCAGCAAGGAAAGGGAGATCTACTTGGAGTATGGTTGTGTACTTGGTGTACTGGCAACATTGTTACTAACTGGTGGAGGTGAACAACAACTCTATATTTGAGTTGTGTGTTGGGACCGTAAGAGAGAGAGGGAAGAAGTCCTTGAGGTGTGGCAAGCCTTAGAGGTGGAAGAAGAAGTGGCATCTTCTTTATTGTATTTTCTTCTGAGTGATTATTAATACAGTTGTGTATTGTCTCTCATATCCTGTGTTGTTTCATATTTCGAGTTACTTATCATTATGGTTAAATTTCGTGTTTAGTTGCTAATACAAGAGGTAATCATATATACTCTTATTGGTGGAGTATGATCCTGACATAGATGACAACATAACTAATATTTGTCCTAGTATATGTCAAGTGAATGAGACTCCAAATCAAATACCGATAGAGAGTCTTATTTACTTATGGTGATGGATCTGTATGAGACAACTGAAGTATTGTCTCCATAGGTGTTGTAATAGGATTGCAGTCCATCATCCTAAATTTCTTGAGCAATGTCTTGGTATACTTCATCTGTGAAATATAAATGTAATTTTCCTTCTGCCATACCTCCAAACCAAAATAATAGTGTATTAGCCCAAGATTTGTCATGTCAAAAAATCACTTGAGATCATTCTTAGTTGCATCTATCATCTTCACTATGTTGTAAATGATGACTAGATCATCGACATAAACAATCACTATAATAACTCCCCCTATGTTGTTTGAGATAGAGGTTAGGATCATATGGAATCTTGGTGAATACATGTTAGATGATATGCTCATCAATCTTAATGTACCAGGATTGGAGAGCATGTTTTAACCCATAGAGAGACTTGATAAGCCTACACATTTTCTGTTCCTGATTAGGTGCCACAAATACTTCAAGTTGAGTCATGTAGACTTCCTTTTTCAAATATCCATTGAGAAAGCCACTTTTTACATTCATTTTATGGACTTTCCATCCAAACTATGTAGCCATAGCAAAAATCATTCTAATATTATTTATTTTAGTTGTGGGAGTAAAAGTCTCCTCATAGTCAATGCCCTCTTTTTGATCATACCTTTTGTAACAAGCCTTGCCTTGTACTTATCAATACTACCATATGCTTTTTACTTGGTCTTAAATACCCATTTAAATCTTATAGGATTATTCCTTGGTGGAATATCAACAAGCTTCCAAGTGTTATTCTTCATTAGTTACTGATATTCTGCATCCATGACATCTTTCCAAGGTCTAGACTATAGGGCTTCTGATATTGTAGAGGGCATATATGTTTCTTGAATAATACTCATAAGGGACATATTAACCTCTTCTCAAGACATGATTTGAGTCCTCGGTCTTGAATTGGATGTATCTAGTACTACATTCAAATTAGCATCTTGTATAGTACTTGTATGCCACTTGGGCATATGTTAAACTGTAGGTAGTGGTACTGGAGGTCCTATTTGACTATCTTAATTTTCACTTTCACCATCACTATCTGAAAATATTATAGGAATTTTGTCTATATCATTTGCCTATGTAGAAGGTGGATTAATTCTAGTCTTTTCATCAAACACTACATCTCTGCTTATTAGTACCTTCTTTGTTTCAAGATCAAGAGCATGTAGGCCTTTGATTTAGTATTATATCCCATAAAAATACATTTATTTGATTTTATTATCCAAATTATTCCTTTTCTTGTTGGGAACATGAATATATGCCTTACAACAACAAAATTGAAGGTGAGTTACCTTTGGTTTATTCCTTGTCCAAGCTTCATGAGGTGTGATTCTATCAAGAGCTTTGGTGGGTGACTTGTTCAATAAATAGACTGTAGTGTGATAAGCTTCTGACCAATATGTATTAGGAAATTTTGCATCCTAAACCATGTTGTGAAACATTTTCATAATGACTTTGTTACACCATTATGCAACTCCATTCTACTGAGTTGAATATGGAGCTGTCAATTGTCGATTGATTCCATTTACACTGAGATAAGCTGAGAATTCTTTACCAGTGTATTCCCCCCCATGATTTGAGTAGAGGGTCTTGATTTTAATACCAGTTTCATTTTCAACCATGGCCTTGAATTATTTGAAGACTTGAAAATCTTGATCCTTAGTCCTCAATAAATATACCCACATTTTTTGTGAGTAATCATCAATAAAAAGTTTAAAGTATTTTTACCCTCTGAGACTGGAAGCAAAATGTCTACAGAGATCGATGTACACCAAGTCCAACATACCAAGTGACTGATACTCAATATTTCAAAAGGGAGATATTCTTTATTTTATTACGAAGCAACTGGTACATATATCATAATGTTTCTTGATTTTGAGAAGACCATGAACCATATCTTGTTTTCTCAATTTTATCAAATAACCATTATTCAAGTGACCATATCTTCTATGCCATAAATTGCCTAGTTTGGTATCTTTGACCACAAGTGATTGATGATAATTTTGAATAAAATCTATTTGAAACATTTTTCCAATATTAGAAGCCTATGCAATCACTTTTAAATGCTTATACTTGTCTTTGATGTGGCAAAACTTTTGACCATTTTGGTGATCAAATTCAACCATGAGGTTGTGGTCAAGTAGTTGATTAACAAATAATATATTTTTTGTATATCCTAAAACATAATGAACATTTGAAATGTTTCAATTTTTGTTTCTAATTTGATGTTTGATTCACCACTACCTTGTATTGTATATGAGGTATCATCTCCAAGTGAAACATTTCCCTTTGATTCTATTTTTGTCAAAGTAGAAAACCATTCTTTTCTTCCTACCATGTGTTTGGTTGCCCTTGAATCAACATACCAAATTGAACTTGTGTGATTGGTAGACTTATGTGTTTGAGTAGCTAAACCATATTCCTCATTTGGAAAATCATTGTATTTATAAACATTGTCATGTTGTTTAGGCTTGGATTTTTTTTCCACTTGTTTTATTGTTATGCTTGTTTCTTTTCTATTTGTGATGAATTATTGAAATATGGTTTCTTTATTGATGAGCCCTTTTGAAATGTTATACCAATAATGTTTTAAGTCATGTCCCTATCTTCCACAAATATGACATGCTTTAAAAGAACATAAATTGTTTCCTTATTGTTTGTGTTGTTGATTCTACTTTCAATATTACTTTGGACCCTTCATGGGTTTCTTCCCCTTTTGATTTGATGTGAGTGCATGCTCATTATTTGTTTCCTCTGAATTATGCATAGATTTCTCTTGTTGCAATAAATTTACCAACACCTCCAAGGTTGGTTTTTGCCTTGTGACATTCAAAGTGGTCACAAAGATCCTATATATGGGGGGTAGTGCTCTAAGGACTACAGGGACCAAAGAATCATCTATCACCAGTTTGCCTAATGATTTAAGTGAATCTCACAAAATTACAACACTTCTAAGGAATGCTTCTAATTTTTCATCTAATTTGAGCTTGAGAGTGTGCAATTGGCTTTGAAGATGTAATATTTGATTTTGATTCTTAGCTTCATATACTATTTTAAGTTTATCCCAAATGTCTCTTGTAGTTGTATCACTATGGATATGAGGTTGTACCTCGTCCAAAACTCCAAACATGATTATTAACTTAGCCTTTTAATTAACTTTATCATATTTTTTTTGTTGATCAACATATGTTGCATGTCAGACCCATGTGCCTTCTAAAACTGACCAAATATATTCAAACTCAAGATGTGTTTGTACTTTTGTTTTCCATGCTACATAATTATCATCGTGAGGTAATTGTGTGTTGGGGAGGACAAATCTATGTCTAGAACCATACATTATGAAATTTGAAAATGATGAAAAAATACAAGTGTGTTTAAGTGCAAAAATGAAATGTGCATTCTCAAAATGTAAATGAAATACAAAAACACATACATAAAGATGACAAATCACACACAAGCACACAATAAATGTCAGGCTCTATCGAAAATGCATCCAAAAATGCAATGAAAAATTGGACATCAATTTCAATAAAAATTGCATCTAAGGAGAAAATGATATTACAATTTTCCCATTGCAAGATATTTTTTGTTTTTTTAGGAGAAAAATATTCCCCTCCTTGTTTCAATCTTTTCAATTTCAAAAAAAAAAATAGGCTTTTTGCCG